>OY744561.1:5983088-6583088 GCA_963556235.1 Cryptophagus acutangulus
AGCAAGTTTCAGGTGAATCGGGCGATTAGTTTTTTTTTTAAATAATTTTTTTTAAAGAAAAAAAAAACTTATGGTACGATTGACCTGAAACTTGCTGAATATCTTCATTTCGATATGCTTAATCACCCTGCTAAATTTCGTAAAGATCGGAGAAAAATCGATTTTTTGGTCAAAAAAAGAGCAAAGACTATAGTCTTTGCTTTTTTTCAAAAAATTTTGAAAAATAGATTTCTTTTAAATTTGGCATGCTAATTAAGCACCTCAAAATTAAGATGTTCAGCAAGTTTCAGGTGAATCGGGCGATTAGTTTTTTTTTTATATAATTTTTTTTAAAGAAAAAAAAAACTTATGGTACGATTGACCTGAAACTTGCTGAATATCTTCATTTCGATATGCTTAATCACCCTGCTAAATTTCGTAAAGATCGGAGAAAAATCGATTTTTTGGTCAAAAAAAGAGCAAAGACTATAGTCTTTGCTTTTTTTCAAAAATTTTTGAAAAATAGATTTCTTTTAAATTTGGCATGCTAATTAAGCACCTCAAAATTAAGATGTTCAGCAAGTTTCAGGTGAATCGGGCGATTAGTTTTTTTTTTAAATAATTTTTTTTAAAGAAAAAAAAAACTTATGGTACGATTGACCTGAAACTTGCTGAATATCTTCATTTCGATATGCTTAATCACCCTGCTAAATTTCGTAAAGATCGGAGAAAAATCGATTTTTTGGTCAAAAAAAGAGCAAAGACTATTATAGTCTTTGCTTTTTTTCAAAAAATTTTGAAAAATAGATTTCTTTTAAATTTGGCATGCTAATTAAGCACCTCAAAATTAAGATGTTCAGCAAGTTTCAGGTGAATCGGGCGATTAGTTTTTTTTTTATATAATTTTTTTTAAAGAAAAAAAAAACTTATGGTACGATTGACCTGAAACTTGCTGAATATCTTCATTTCGATATGCTTAATCACTCTGCTAAATTTCGTAAAGATCGGAGAAAAATCGATTTTTTGGTCAAAAAAAGAGCAAAGACTATAGTCTTTGCTTTTTTTCAAAAAATTTTGAAAAATAGATTTCTTTTAAATTAGGCATGCTAATTAAGCACCTCAAAATTAAGATGTTCAGCAAGTTTCAGGTGAATCGGGCGATTAGTTTTTTTTTTATATAATTTTTTTAAAGAAAAAAAAAACTTATGGTACGATTGACCTGAAACTTGCTGAATATCTTCATTTCGATATGCTTAATCACCCTGCTAAATTTCGTAAAGATCGGAGAAAAATCGATTTTTTGGTCAAAAAAAGAGCAAAGACTATAGTCTTTGCTTTTTTTCAAAATTTTTTGAAAAATAGATTTCTTTTAAATTTGGCATGCTAATTAAGCACCTCAAAATTAAGATGTTCAGCAAGTTTCAGGTGAATCGGGCGATTAGTTTTTTTTTTAAATAATTTTTTTTAAAGAAAAAAAAAACTTATGGTACGATTGACCTGAAACTTGCTGAATATCTTCATTTCGATATGCTTAATCACCCTGCTAAATTTCGTAAAGATCGGAGAAAAATCGATTTTTTGGTCAAAAAAAGAGCAAAGACTATAGTCTTTGCTTTTTTTCAAAAATTTTTGAAAAATAGATTTCTTTTAAATTTGGCATGCTAATTAAGCACCTCAAAATTAAGATGTTCAGCAAGTTTCAGGTGAATCGGGCGATTAGTTTTTTTTTTATATAATTTTTTTTAAAGAAAAAAAAAACTTATGGTACGATTGACCTGAAACTTGCTGAATATCTTCATTTCGATATGCTTAATCACCCTGCTAAATTTCGTAAAGATCGGAGAAAAATCGATTTTTTGGTCAAAAAAAGAGCAAAGACTATAGTCTTTGCTTTTTTTCAAAAATTTTTGAAAAATAGATTTCTTTTAAATTTGGCATGCTAATTAAGCACCTCAAAATTAAGATGTTCAGCAAGTTTCAGGTGAATCGGGCGATTAGTTTTTTTTTTAAATAATTTTTTTTAAAGAAAAAAAAAACTTATGGTACGATTGACCTGAAACTTGCTGAATATCTTCATTTCGATATGCTTAATCACCCTGCTAAATTTCGTAAAGATCGGAGAAAAATCGATTTTTTGGTCAAAAAAAGAGCAAAGACTTATAGTCTTTGCTTTTTTTCAAAAATTTTTGAAAAATAGATTTCTTTTAAATTTGGCATGCTAATTAAGCACCTCAAAATTAAGATGTTCAGCAAGTTTCAGGTGAATCGGGCGATTAGTTTTTTTTTTAAATAATTTTTTTTAAAGAAAAAAAAACTTATGGTACGATTGACCTGAAACTTGCTGAATATCTTCATTTCGATATGCTTAATCACCCTGCTAAATTTCGTAAAGATCGGAGAAAAATCGATTTTTTGGTCAAAAAAAGAGCAAAGACTATAGTCTTTGCTTTTTTTCAAAAAATTTTGAAAAATAGATTTCTTTTAAATTTGGCATGCTAATTAAGCACCTCAAAATTAAGATGTTCAGCAAGTTTCAGGTGAATCGGGCGATTAGTTTTTTTTTTAAATAATTTTTTTTAAAGAAAAAAAAAACTTATGGTACGATTGACCTGAAACTTGCTGAATATCTTCATTTCGATATGCTTAATCACCCTGCTAAATTTCGTAAAGATCGGAGAAAAATCGATTTTTTGGTCAAAAAAAGAGCAAAGACTATAGTCTTTGCTTTTTTTCAAAAATTTTTGAAAAATAGATTTCTTTTAAATTTGGCATGCTAATTAAGCACCTCAAAATTAAGATGTTCAGCAAGTTTCAGGTGAATCGGGCGATTAGTTTTTTTTTTAAATAATTTTTTTTAAAGAAAAAAAAAACTTATGGTACGATTGACCTGAAACTTGCTGAATATCTTCATTTCGATATGCTTAATCACCCTGCTAAATTTCGTAAAGATCGGAGAAAAATCGATTTTTTGGTCAAAAAAAGAGCAAAGACTATAGTCTTTGCTTTTTTTCAAAAATTTTTGAAAAATAGATTTCTTTTAAATTTGGCATGCTAATTAAGCACCTCAAAATTAAGATGTTCAGCAAGTTTCAGGTGAATCGGGCGATTAGTTTTTTTTTTAAATAATTTTTTTTAAAGAAAAAAAAAACTTATGGTACGATTGACCTGAAACTTGCTGAATATCTTCATTTCGATATGCTTAATCACCCTGCTAAATTTCGTAAAGATCGGAGAAAAATCGATTTTTTGGTCAAAAAAAGAGCAAAGACTATAGTCTTTGCTTTTTTTCAAAAAATTTTGAAAAATAGATTTCTTTTAAATTTGGCATGCTAATTAAGCACCTCAAAATTAAGATGTTCAGCAAGTTTCAGGTGAATCGGGCGATTAGTTTTTTTTTTAAATAATTTTTTTTAAAGAAAAAAAAAACTTATGGTACGATTGACCTGAAACTTGCTGAATATCTTCATTTCGATATGCTTAATCACCCTGCTAAATTTCGTAAAGATCGGAGAAAAATCGATTTTTTGGTCAAAAAAAGAGCAAAGACTATATATAGTCTTTGCTTTTTTTCAAAAATTTTTGAAAAATAGATTTCTTTTAAATTTGGCATGCTAATTAAGCACCTCAAAATTAAGATGTTCAGCAAGTTTCAGGTGAATCGGGCGATTAGTTTTTTTTTTTAAATAATTTTTTTTAAAGAAAAAAAAAACTTATGGTACGATTGACCTGAAACTTGCTGAATATCTTCATTTCGATATGCTTAATCACCCTGCTAAATTTCGTAAAGATCGGAGAAAAATCGATTTTTTGGTCAAAAAAAGAGCAAAGACTATAGTCTTTGCTTTTTTTCAAAAAATTTTGAAAAATAGATTTCTTTTAAATTTGGCATGCTAATTAAGCACCTCAAAATTAAGATGTTCAGCAAGTTTCAGGTGAATCGGGCGATTAGTTTTTTTTTTAAATAATTTTTTTTAAAGAAAAAAAAAACTTATGGTACGATTGACCTGAAACTTGCTGAATATCTTCATTTCGATATGCTTAATCACCCTGCTAAATTTCGTAAAGATCGGAGAAAAATCGATTTTTTGGTCAAAAAAAGAGCAAAGACTATAGTCTTTGCTTTTTTTCAAAAATTTTTGAAAAATAGATTTCTTTTAAATTTGGCATGCTAATTAAGCACCTCAAAATTAAGATGTTCAGCAAGTTTCAGGTGAATCGGGCGATTAGTTTTTTTTTTAAATAATTTTTTTTAAAGAAAAAAAAAACTTATGGTACGATTGACCTGAAACTTGCTGAATATCTTCATTTCGATATGCTTAATCACCCTGCTAAATTTCGTAAAGATCGGAGAAAAATCGATTTTTTGGTCAAAAAAAGAGCAAAGACTATAGTCTTTGCTTTTTTTCAAAAAATTTTGAAAAATAGATTTCTTTTAAATTTGGCATGCTAATTAAGCACCTCAAAATTAAGATGTTCAGCAAGTTTCAGGTGAATCGGGCGATTAGTTTTTTTTTTAAATAATTTTTTTTAAAGAAAAAAAAAACTTATGGTACGATTGACCTGAAACTTGCTGAATATCTTCATTTCGATATGCTTAATCACCCTGCTAAATTTCGTAAAGATCGGAGAAAAATCGATTTTTTGGTCAAAAAAAGAGCAAAGACTATAAGTCTTTGCTTTTTTTCAAAAATTTTTGAAAAATAGATTTCTTTTAAATTTGGCATGCTAATTAAGCACCTCAAAATTAAGATGTTCAGCAAGTTTCAGGTGAATCGGGCGATTAGTTTTTTTTTTAAATAATTTTTTTTAAAGAAAAAAAAAACTTATGGTACGATTGACCTGAAACTTGCTGAATATCTTCATTTCGATATGCTTAATCACCCTGCTAAATTTCGTAAAGATCGGAGAAAAATCGATTTTTTGGTCAAAAAAAGAGCAAAGACTATAGTCTTTGCTTTTTTTCAAAAATTTTTGAAAAATAGATTTCTTTTAAATTTGGCATGCTAATTAAGCACCTCAAAATTAAGATGTTCAGCAAGTTTCAGGTGAATCGGGCGATTAGTTTTTTTTTTAAATAATTTTTTTTAAAGAAAAAAAAAACTTATGGTACGATTGACCTGAAACTTGCTGAATATCTTCATTTCGATATGCTTAATCACCCTGCTAAATTTCGTAAAGATCGGAGAAAAATCGATTTTTTGGTCAAAAAAAGAGCAAAGACTATAGTCTTTGCTTTTTTTCAAAAAATTTTGAAAAATAGATTTCTTTTAAATTTGGCATGCTAATTAAGCACCTCAAAATTAAGATGTTCAGCAAGTTTCAGGTGAATCGGGCGATTAGTTTTTTTTTTATATAATTTTTTTTAAAGAAAAAAAAAACTTATGGTACGATTGACCTGAAACTTGCTGAATATCTTCATTTCGATATGCTTAATCACCCTGCTAAATTTCGTAAAGATCGGAGAAAAATCGATTTTTTGGTCAAAAAAAGAGCAAAGACTATAGTCTTTGCTTTTTTTCAAAAATTTTTGAAAAATAGATTTCTTTTAAATTTGGCATGCTAATTAAGCACCTCAAAATTAAGATGTTCAGCAAGTTTCAGGTGAATCGGGCGATTAGTTTTTTTTTTAAATAATTTTTTTTAAAGAAAAAAAAACTTATGGTACGATTGACCTGAAACTTGCTGAATATCTTCATTTCGATATGCTTAATCACCCTGCTAAATTTCGTAAAGATCGGAGAAAAATCGATTTTTTGGTCAAAAAAAGAGCAAAGACTATATAGTCTTTGCTTTTTTTCAAAAAATTTTGAAAAATAGATTTCTTTTAAATTTGGCATGCTAATTAAGCACCTCAAAATTAAGATGTTCAGCAAGTTTCAGGTGAATCGGGCGATTAGTTTTTTTTTTATATAATTTTTTTTAAAGAAAAAAAAAACTTATGGTACGATTGACCTGAAACTTGCTGAATATCTTCATTTCGATATGCTTAATCACTCTGCTAAATTTCGTAAAGATCGGAGAAAAATCGATTTTTTGGTCAAAAAAAGAGCAAAGACTATAGTCTTTGCTTTTTTTCAAAAAATTTTGAAAAATAGATTTCTTTTAAATTTGGCATGCTAATTAAGCACCTCAAAATTAAGATGTTCAGCAAGTTTCAGGTGAATCGGGCGATTAGTTTTTTTTTTATATAATTTTTTTAAAGAAAAAAAAAACTTATGGTACGATTGACCTGAAACTTGCTGAATATCTTCATTTCGATATGCTTAATCACCCTGCTAAATTTCGTAAAGATCGGAGAAAAATCGATTTTTTGGTCAAAAAAAGAGCAAAGACTATAGTCTTTGCTTTTTTTCAAAATTTTTTGAAAAATAGATTTCTTTTAAATTTGGCATGCTAATTAAGCACCTCAAAATTAAGATGTTCAGCAAGTTTCAGGTGAATCGGGCGATTAGTTTTTTTTTTAAATAATTTTTTTTAAAGAAAAAAAAAACTTATGGTACGATTGACCTGAAACTTGCTGAATATCTTCATTTCGATATGCTTAATCACCCTGCTAAATTTCGTAAAGATCGGAGAAAAATCGATTTTTTGGTCAAAAAAAGAGCAAAGACTATAGTCTTTGCTTTTTTTCAAAAATTTTTGAAAAATAGATTTCTTTTAAATTTGGCATGCTAATTAAGCACCTCAAAATTAAGATGTTCAGCAAGTTTCAGGTGAATCGGGCGATTAGTTTTTTTTTTATATAATTTTTTTTAAAGAAAAAAAAAACTTATGGTACGATTGACCTGAAACTTGCTGAATATCTTCATTTCGATATGCTTAATCACCCTGCTAAATTTCGTAAAGATCGGAGAAAAATCGATTTTTTGGTCAAAAAAAGAGCAAAGACTATAGTCTTTGCTTTTTTTCAAAAATTTTTGAAAAATAGATTTCTTTTAAATTTGGCATGCTAATTAAGCACCTCAAAATTAAGATGTTCAGCAAGTTTCAGGTGAATCGGGCGATTAGTTTTTTTTTTATATAATTTTTTTTAAAGAAAAAAAAAACTTATGGTACGATTGACCTGAAACTTGCTGAATATCTTCATTTCGATATGCTTAATCACCCTGCTAAATTTCGTAAAGATCGGAGAAAAATCGATTTTTTGGTCAAAAAAAGAGCAAAGACTATAGTCTTTGCTTTTTTTCAAAAATTTTTGAAAAATAGATTTCTTTTAAATTTGGCATGCTAATTAAGCACCTCAAAATTAAGATGTTCAGCAAGTTTCAGGTGAATCGGGCGATTAGTTTTTTTTTTAAATAATTTTTTTTAAAGAAAAAAAAAACTTATGGTACGATTGACCTGAAACTTGCTGAATATCTTCATTTCGATATGCTTAATCACCCTGCTAAATTTCGTAAAGATCGGAGAAAAATCGATTTTTTGGTCAAAAAAAGAGCAAAGACTATAGTCTTTGCTTTTTTTCAAAAATTTTTGAAAAATAGATTTCTTTTAAATTTGGCATGCTAATTAAGCACCTCAAAATTAAGATGTTCAGCAAGTTTCAGGTGAATCGGGCGATTAGTTTTTTTTTTAAATAATTTTTTTTAAAGAAAAAAAAAACTTATGGTACGATTGACCTGAAACTTGCTGAATATCTTCATTTCGATATGCTTAATCACCCTGCTAAATTTCGTAAAGATCGGAGAAAAATCGATTTTTTGGTCAAAAAAAGAGCAAAGACTATAGTCTTTGCTTTTTTTCAAAAATTTTTGAAAAATAGATTTCTTTTAAATTTGGCATGCTAATTAAGCACCTCAAAATTAAGATGTTCAGCAAGTTTCAGGTGAATCGGGCGATTAGTTTTTTTTTTAAATAATTTTTTTTAAAGAAAAAAAAAACTTATGGTACGATTGACCTGAAACTTGCTGAATATCTTCATTTCGATATGCTTAATCACCCTGCTAAATTTCGTAAAGATCGGAGAAAAATCGATTTTTTGGTCAAAAAAAGAGCAAAGACTATAGTCTTTGCTTTTTTTCAAAAATTTTTGAAAAATAGATTTCTTTTAAATTTGGCATGCTAATTAAGCACCTCAAAATTAAGATGTTCAGCAAGTTTCAGGTGAATCGGGCGATTAGTTTTTTTTTTAAATAATTTTTTTTAAAGAAAAAAAAAACTTATGGTACGATTGACCTGAAACTTGCTGAATATCTTCATTTCGATATGCTTAATCACCCTGCTAAATTTCGTAAAGATCGGAGAAAAATCGATTTTTTGGTCAAAAAAAGAGCAAAGACTATAGTCTTTGCTTTTTTTCAAAAAATTTTGAAAAATAGATTTCTTTTAAATTTGGCATGCTAATTAAGCACCTCAAAATTAAGATGTTCAGCAAGTTTCAGGTGAATCGGGCGATTAGTTTTTTTTTTAAATAATTTTTTTTAAAGAAAAAAAAAACTTATGGTACGATTGACCTGAAACTTGCTGAATATCTTCATTTCGATATGCTTAATCACCCTGCTAAATTTCGTAAAGATCGGAGAAAAATCGATTTTTTGGTCAAAAAAAGAGCAAAGACTATAGTCTTTGCTTTTTTTCAAAAATTTTGAAAAATAGATTTCTTTTAAATTTGGCATGCTAATTAAGCACCTCAAAATTAAGATGTTCAGCAAGTTTCAGGTGAATCGGGCGATTAGTTTTTTTTTTAAATAATTTTTTTTAAAGAAAAAAAAAACTATGGTACGATTGACCTGAAACTTGCTGAATATCTTCATTTCGATATGCTTAATCACCCTGCTAAATTTCGTAAAGATCGGAGAAAAATCGATTTTTTGGTCAAAAAAAGAGCAAAGACTATAGTCTTTGCTTTTTTTCAAAAATTTTTGAAAAATAGATTTCTTTTAAATTTGGCATGCTAATTAAGCACCTCAAAATTAAGATGTTCAGCAAGTTTCAGGTGAATCGGGCGATTAGTTTTTTTTTTAAATAATTTTTTTTAAAGAAAAAAAAAACTTATGGTACGATTGACCTGAAACTTGCTGAATATCTTCATTTCGATATGCTTAATCACCCTGCTAAATTTCGTAAAGATCGGAGAAAAATCGATTTTTTGGTCAAAAAAAGAGCAAAGACTATAGTCTTTGCTTTTTTTCAAAAATTTTTGAAAAATAGATTTCTTTTAAATTTGGCATGCTAATTAAGCACCTCAAAATTAAGATGTTCAGCAAGTTTCAGGTGAATCGGGCGATTAGTTTTTTTTTTAAATAATTTTTTTTAAAGAAAAAAAAAACTTATGGTACGATTGACCTGAAACTTGCTGAATATCTTCATTTCGATATGCTTAATCACCCTGCTAAATTTCGTAAAGATCGGAGAAAAATCGATTTTTTGGTCAAAAAAAGAGCAAAGACTATAGTCTTTGCTTTTTTTCAAAAATTTTGAAAAATAGATTTCTTTTAAATTTGGCATGCTAATTAAGCACCTCAAAATTAAGATGTTCAGCAAGTTTCAGGTGAATCGGGCGATTAGTTTTTTTTTTAAATAATTTTTTTTAAAGAAAAAAAAAACTTATGGTACGATTGACCTGAAACTTGCTGAATATCTTCATTTCGATATGCTTAATCACCCTGCTAAATTTCGTAAAGATCGGAGAAAAATCGATTTTTTGGTCAAAAAAAGAGCAAAGACTATAGTCTTTGCTTTTTTTCAAAAATTTTTGAAAAATAGATTTCTTTTAAATTTGGCATGCTAATTAAGCACCTCAAAATTAAGATGTTCAGCAAGTTTCAGGTGAATCGGGCGATTAGTTTTTTTTTTAAATAATTTTTTTTAAAGAAAAAAAAAACTTATGGTACGATTGACCTGAAACTTGCTGAATATCTTCATTTCGATATGCTTAATCACCCTGCTAAATTTCGTAAAGATCGGAGAAAAATCGATTTTTTGGTCAAAAAAAGAGCAAAGACTATAGTCTTTGCTTTTTTTCAAAAATTTTTGAAAAATAGATTTCTTTTAAATTTGGCATGCTAATTAAGCACCTCAAAATTAAGATGTTCTCAGCAAGTTTCAGGTGAATCGGGCGATTAGTTTTTTTTTTAAATAATTTTTTTTAAAGAAAAAAAAAACTTATGGTACGATTGACCTGAAACTTGCTGAATATCTTCATTTCGATATGCTTAATCACCCTGCTAAATTTCGTAAAGATCGGAGAAAAATCGATTTTTTGGTCAAAAAAAGAGCAAAGACTATAGTCTTTGCTTTTTTTCAAAAAATTTTGAAAAATAGATTTCTTTTAAATTTGGCATGCTAATTAAGCACCTCAAAATTAAGATGTTCAGCAAGTTTCAGGTGAATCGGGCGATTAGTTTTTTTTTTAAATAATTTTTTTTAAAGAAAAAAAAAACTTATGGTACGATTGACCTGAAACTTGCTGAATATCTTCATTTCGATATGCTTAATCACCCTGCTAAATTTCGTAAAGATCGGAGAAAAATCGATTTTTTGGTCAAAAAAAGAGCAAAGACTATAGTCTTTGCTTTTTTTCAAAAATTTTTGAAAAATAGATTTCTTTTAAATTTGGCATGCTAATTAAGCACCTCAAAATTAAGATGTTCAGCAAGTTTCAGGTGAATCGGGCGATTAGTTTTTTTTTTAAATAATTTTTTTTAAAGAAAAAAAAAACTTATGGTACGATTGACCTGAAACTTGCTGAATATCTTCATTTCGATATGCTTAATCACCCTGCTAAATTTCGTAAAGATCGGAGAAAAATCGATTTTTTGGTCAAAAAAAGAGCAAAGACTATAGTCTTTGCTTTTTTTCAAAAAATTTTGAAAAATAGATTTCTTTTAAATTTGGCATGCTAATTAAGCACCTCAAAATTAAGATGTTCAGCAAGTTTCAGGTGAATCGGGCGATTAGTTTTTTTTTTAAATAATTTTTTTTAAAGAAAAAAAAAACTTATGGTACGATTGACCTGAAACTTGCTGAATATCTTCATTTCGATATGCTTAATCACCCTGCTAAATTTCGTAAAGATCGGAGAAAAATCGATTTTTTGGTCAAAAAAAGAGCAAAGACTATAGTCTTTGCTTTTTTTCAAAAAATTTTGAAAAATAGATTTCTTTTAAATTTGGCATGCTAATTAAGCACCTCAAAATTAAGATGTTCAGCAAGTTTCAGGTGAATCGGGCGATTAGTTTTTTTTTTAAATAATTTTTTTTAAAGAAAAAAAAAACTTATGGTACGATTGACCTGAAACTTGCTGAATATCTTCATTTCGATATGCTTAATCACCCTGCTAAATTTCGTAAAGATCGGAGAAAAATCGATTTTTTGGTCAAAAAAAGAGCAAAGACTATAGTCTTTGCTTTTTTTCAAAAAATTTTGAAAAATAGATTTCTTTTAAATTTGGCATGCTAATTAAGCACCTCAAAATTAAGATGTTCAGCAAGTTTCAGGTGAATCGGGCGATTAGTTTTTTTTTTAAATAATTTTTTTTAAAGAAAAAAAAAACTTATGGTACGATTGACCTGAAACTTGCTGAATATCTTCATTTCGATATGCTTAATCACCCTGCTAAATTTCGTAAAGATCGGAGAAAAATCGATTTTTTGGTCAAAAAAAGAGCAAAGACTATAGTCTTTGCTTTTTTTCAAAAATTTTTGAAAAATAGATTTCTTTTAAATTTGGCATGCTAATTAAGCACCTCAAAATTAAGATGTTCAGCAAGTTTCAGGTGAATCGGGCGATTAGTTTTTTTTTTAAATAATTTTTTTTAAAGAAAAAAAAAACTTATGGTACGATTGACCTGAAACTTGCTGAATATCTTCATTTCGATATGCTTAATCACCCTGCTAAATTTCGTAAAGATCGGAGAAAAATCGATTTTTTGGTCAAAAAAAGAGCAAAGACTGTCTTTGCTTTTTTTCAAAAAATTTTGAAAAATAGATTTCTTTTAAATTTGGCATGCTAATTAAGCACCTCAAAATTAAGATGTTCAGCAAGTTTCAGGTGAATCGGGTGATTAGTTTTTTTTTTATATAATTTTTTTTAAAGAAAAAAAAAACTTATGGTACGATTGACCTGAAACTTGCTGAATATCTTCATTTCGATATGCTTAATCACCCTGCTAAATTTCGTAAAGATCGGAGAAAAATCGATTTTTTGGTCAAAAAAACAGCAAAGACTATAGTCTTTGCTTTTTTTCAAAAATTTTTGAAAAATAGATTTCTTTTAAATTTGGCATGCTAATTAAGCACCTCAAAATTAAGATGTTCAGCAAGTTTCAGGTGAATCGGGCGATTAGTTTTTTTTTAAATAATTTTTTTTAAAGAAAAAAAAAACTTATGGTACGATTGACCTGAAACTTGCTGAATATCTTCATTTCGATATGCTTAATCACCCTGCTAAATTTCGTAAAGATCGGAGAAAAACCGATTTTTTGGTCAAAAAAAGAGCAAAGACTATAGTCTTTGCTTTTTTTCAAAAATTTTTGAAAAATAGATTTCTTTTAAATTTGGCATGCTAATTAAGCACCTCAAAATTAAGATGTTCAGCAAGTTTCAGGTGAATCGGGCGATTAGTTTTTTTTTTATATAATTTTTTTTAAAGAAAAAAAAAACTTATGGTACGATTGACCTGAAACTTGCTGAATATCTTCATTTCGATATGCTTAATCACCCTGCTAAATTTCGTAAAGATCGGAGAAAAATCGATTTTTTGGTCAAAAAAAGAGCAAAGACTATAGTCTTTGCTTTTTTTCAAAAATTTTTGAAAAATAGATTTCTTTTAAATTTGGCATGCTAATTAAGCACCTCAAAATTAAGATGTTCAGCAAGTTTCAGGTGAATCGGGCGATTAGTTTTTTTTTTAAATAATTTTTTTTAAAGAAAAAAAAAACTTATGGTACGATTGACCTGAAACTTGCTGAATATCTTCATTTCGATATGCTTAATCACCCTGCTAAATTTCGTAAAGATCGGAGAAAAATCGATTTTTTGGTCAAAAAAAGAGCAAAGACTATAGTCTTTGCTTTTTTTCAAAAAATTTTGAAAAATAGATTTCTTTTAAATTTGGCAGCTAATTAAGCACCTCAAAATTAAGATGTTCAGCAAGTTTCAGGTGAATCGGGCGATTAGTTTTTTTTTTAAATAATTTTTTTTAAAGAAAAAAAAAACTTATGGTACGATTGACCTGAAACTTGCTGAATATCTTCATTTCGATATGCTTAATCACCCTGCTAAATTTCGTAAAGATCGGAGAAAAATCGATTTTTTGGTCAAAAAAAGAGCAAAGACTATAGTCTTTGCTTTTTTTCAAAAATTTTTGAAAAATAGATTTCTTTTAAATTTGGCATGCTAATTAAGCACCTCAAAATTAAGATGTTCAGCAAGTTTCAGGTGAATCGGGCGATTAGTTTTTTTTTTAAATAATTTTTTTTAAAGAAAAAAAAAACTTATGGTACGATTGACCTGAAACTTGCTGAATATCTTCATTTCGATATGCTTAATCACCCTGCTAAATTTCGTAAAGATCGGAGAAAAATCGATTTTTTGGTCAAAAAAAGAGCAAAGACTATAGTCTTTGCTTTTTTTCAAAAAATTTTGAAAAATAGATTTCTTTTAAATTTGGCATGCTAATTAAGCACCTCAAAATTAAGATGTTCAGCAAGTTTCAGGTGAATCGGGCGATTAGTTTTTTTTTTAATAATTTTTTTTAAAGAAAAAAAAACTTATGGTACGATTGACCTGAAACTTGCTGAATATCTTCATTTCGATATGCTTAATCACCCTGCTAAATTTCGTAAAGATCGGAGAAAAATCGATTTTTTGGTCAAAAAAAAGAGCAAAGACTATAGTCTTTGCTTTTTTTCAAAAAATTTTGAAAAATAGATTTCTTTTAAATTTGGCATGCTAATTAAGCACCTCAAAATTAAGATGTTCAGCAAGTTTCAGGTGAATCGGGCGATTAGTTTTTTTTTTAAATAATTTTTTTTAAAGAAAAAAAAAACTTATGGTACGATTGACCTGAAACTTGCTGAATATCTTCATTTCGATATGCTTAATCACCCTGCTAAATTTCGTAAAGATCGGAGAAAAATCGATTTTTTGGTCAAAAAAAGAGCAAAGACTAGTCTTTGCTTTTTTTCAAAAATTTTGAAAAATAGATTTCTTTTAAATTTGGCATGCTAATTAAGCACCTCAAAATTAAGATGTTCAGCAAGTTTCAGGTGAATCGGGTGATTAGTTTTTTTTTTATATAATTTTTTTTAAAGAAAAAAAAAACTTATGGTACGATTGACCTGAAACTTGCTGAATATCTTCATTTCGATATGCTTAATCACCCTGCTAAATTTCGTAAAGATCGGAGAAAAATCGATTTTTTGGTCAAAAAAAGAGCAAAGACTATAGTCTTTGCTTTTTTTCAAAAATTTTTGAAAAATAGATTTCTTTTAAATTTGGCATGCTAATTAAGCACCTCAAAATTAAGATGTTCAGCAAGTTTCAGGTGAATCGGGCGATTAGTTTTTTTTTTAAATAATTTTTTTTAAAGAAAAAAAAAACTTATGGTACGATTGACCTGAAACTTGCTGAATATCTTCATTTCGATATGCTTAATCACCCTGCTAAATTTCGTAAAGATCGGAGAAAAATCGATTTTTTGGTCAAAAAAAGAGCAAAGACTATAGTCTTTGCTTTTTTTCAAAAATTTTGAAAAATAGATTTCTTTTAAATTTGGCATGCTAATTAAGCACCTCAAAATTAAGATGTTCAGCAAGTTTCAGGTGAATCGGGCGATTAGTTTTTTTTTTAAATAATTTTTTTTAAAGAAAAAAAAAACTTATGGTACGATTGACCTGAAACTTGCTGAATATCTTCATTTCGATATGCTTAATCACCCTGCTAAATTTCGTAAAGATCGGAGAAAAATCGATTTTTTGGTCAAAAAAAGAGCAAAGACTATAGTCTTTGCTTTTTTTCAAAAATTTTTGAAAAATAGATTTCTTTTAAATTTGGCATGCTAATTAAGCACCTCAAAATTAAGATGTTCAGCAAGTTTCAGGTGAATCGGGCGATTAGTTTTTTTTTTAAATAATTTTTTTTAAAGAAAAAAAAAACTTATGGTACGATTGACCTGAAACTTGCTGAATATCTTCATTTCGATATGCTTAATCACCCTGCTAAATTTCGTAAAGATCGGAGAAAAATCGATTTTTTGGTCAAAAAAAGAGCAAAGACTATAGTCTTTGCTTTTTTTCAAAAAATTTTGAAAAATAGATTTCTTTTAAATTTGGCATGCTAATTAAGCACCTCAAAATTAAGATGTTCAGCAAGTTTCAGGTGAATCGGGCGATTAGTTTTTTTTTTAAATAATTTTTTTTAAAGAAAAAAAAACTTATGGTACGATTGACCTGAAACTTGCTGAATATCTTCATTTCGATATGCTTAATCACCCTGCTAAATTTCGTAAAGATCGGAGAAAAATCGATTTTTTGGTCAAAAAAAGAGCAAAGACTATAGTCTTTGCTTTTTTTCAAAAAATTTTGAAAAATAGATTTCTTTTAAATTTGGCATGCTAATTAAGCACCTCAAAATTAAGATGTTCAGCAAGTTTCAGGTGAATCGGGCGATTAGTTTTTTTTTTAAATAATTTTTTTTAAAGAAAAAAAAAAACTTATGGTACGATTGACCTGAAACTTGCTGAATATCTTCATTTCGATATGCTTAATCACCCTGCTAAATTTCGTAAAGATCGGAGAAAAATCGATTTTTTGGTCAAAAAAAGAGCAAAGACTATTATAGTCTTTGCTTTTTTTCAAAAAATTTTGAAAAATAGATTTCTTTTAAATTTGGCATGCTAATTAAGCACCTCAAAATTAAGATGTTCAGCAAGTTTCAGGTGAATCGGGCGATTAGTTTTTTTTTTTAATAATTTTTTTTAAAGAAAAAAAAAACTTATGGTACGATTGACCTGAAACTTGCTGAATATCTTCATTTCGATATGCTTAATCACCCTGCTAAATTTCGTAAAGATCGGAGAAAAATCGATTTTTTAGTCAAAAAAAGAGCAAAGACTATAGTCTTTGCTTTTTTTCAAAAAATTTTGAAAAATAGATTTCTTTTAAATTTGGCATGCTAATTAAGCACCTCAAAATTAAGATGTTCAGCAAGTTTCAGGTGAATCGGGCGATTAGTTTTTTTTTTAAATAATTTTTTTTAAAGAAAAAAAAAACTTATGGTACGATTGACCTGAAACTTGCTGAATATCTTCATTTCGATATGCTTAATCACCCTGCTAAATTTCGTAAAGATCGGAGAAAAATCGATTTTTTGGTCAAAAAAAGAGCAAAGACTATAGTCTTTGCTTTTTTTCAAAAAATTTTGAAAAATAGATTTCTTTTAAATTTGGCATGCTAATTAAGCACCTCAAAATTAAGATGTTCAGCAAGTTTCAGGTGAATCGGGCGATTAGTTTTTTTTTTTAAATAATTTTTTTTAAAGAAAAAAAAAACTTATGGTACGATTGACCTGAAACTTGCTGAATATCTTCATTTCGATATGCTTAATCACCCTGCTAAATTTCGTAAAGATCGGAGAAAAATCGATTTTTTGGTCAAAAAAAGAGCAAAGACTATAGTCTTTGCTTTTTTTCAAAAAATTTTGAAAAATAGATTTCTTTTAAATTTGGCATGCTAATTAAGCACCTCAAAATTAAGATGTTCAGCAAGTTTCAGGTGAATCGGGCGATTAGTTTTTTTTTTAAATAATTTTTTTTAAAGAAAAAAAAAACTTATGGTACGATTGACCTGAAACTTGCTGAATATCTTCATTTCGATATGCTTAATCACCCTGCTAAATTTCGTAAAGATCGGAAAAAAATCGATTTTTTGGTCAAAAAAAGAGCAAAGACTTTTTTTTTAGATTTCTTTTAAATTTGGCATGCTAATTAAGCACCTCAAAATTAAGATGTTCAGCAAGTTTCAGGTGAATCGGGCGATTAGTTTTTTTTTAAATAATTTTTTTTAAAGAAAAAAAAAACTTATGGTACGATTGACCTGAAACTTGCTGAATATCTTCATTTCGATATGCTTAATCACCCTGCTAAATTTCGTAAAGATCGGAGAAAAATCGATTTTTTGGTCAAAAAAAGAGCAAAGACTATAGTCTTTGCTTTTTTTCAAAAATTTTTGAAAAATAGATTTTTTTTAAATTTGGCATGCTAATTAAGCACCTCAAAATTAAGATGTTCAGCAAGTTTCAGGTGAATCGGGCGATTAGTTTTTTTTTTATATAATTTTTTTTAAAGAAAAAAAAAACTTATGGTACGATTGACCTGAAACTTGCTGAATATCTTCATTTCGATATGCTTAATCACCCTGCTAAATTTCGTAAAGATCGGAGAAAAATCGATTTTTTGGTCAAAAAAAGAGCAAAGACTATAGTCTTTGCTTTTTTTCAAAAATTTTTGAAAAATAGATTTCTTTTAAATTTGGCATGCTAATTAAGCACCTCAAAATTAAGATGTTCAGCAAGTTTCAGGTGAATCGGGCGATTAGTTTTTTTTTTAAATAATTTTTTTTAAAGAAAAAAAAAACTTATGGTACGATTGACCTGAAACTTGCTGAATATCTTCATTTCGATATGCTTAATCACCCTGCTAAATTTCGTAAAGATCGGAGAAAAATCGATTTTTTGGTCAAAAAAAGAGCAAAGACTATAGTCTTTGCTTTTTTTCAAAAAATTTTGAAAAATAGATTTCTTTTAAATTTGGCATGCTAATTAAGCACCTCAAAATTAAGATGTTCAGCAAGTTTCAGGTGAATCGGGCGATTAGTTTTTTTTTTAAATAATTTTTTTTAAAGAAAAAAAAAACTTATGGTACGATTGACCTGAAACTTGCTGAATATCTTCATTTCGATATGCTTAATCACCCTGCTAAATTTCGTAAAGATCGGAGAAAAATCGATTTTTTGGTCAAAAAAAGAGCAAAGACTATAGTCTTTGCTTTTTTTCAAAAATTTTTGAAAAATAGATTTCTTTTAAATTTGGCATGCTAATTAAGCACCTCAAAATTAAGATGTTCAGCAAGTTTCAGGTGAATCGGGCGATTAGTTTTTTTTTTAAATAATTTTTTTTAAAGAAAAAAAAACTTATGGTACGATTGACCTGAAACTTGCTGAATATCTTCATTTCGATATGCTTAATCACCCTGCTAAATTTCGTAAAGATCGGAGAAAAATCGATTTTTTGGTCAAAAAAAGAGCAAAGAGTCTTTGCTTTTTTTCAAAAAATTTTGAAAAATAGATTTCTTTTAAATTTGGCATGCTAATTAAGCACCTCAAAATTAAGATGTTCAGCAAGTTTCAGGTGAATCGGGCGATTAGTTTTTTTTTTAAATAATTTTTTTTAAAGAAAAAAAAAACTTATGGTACGATTGACCTGAAACTTGCTGAATATCTTCATTTCGATATGCTTAATCACCCTGCTAAATTTCGTAAAGATCGGAGAAAAATCGATTTTTTGGTCAAAAAAAGAGCAAAGACTATAGTCTTTGCTTTTTTTCAAAAAATTTTGAAAAATAGATTTCTTTTAAATTTGGCATGCTAATTAAGCACCTCAAAATTAAGATGTTCAGCAAGTTTCAGGTGAATCGGGCGATTAGTTTTTTTTTTAAATAATTTTTTTTAAAGAAAAAAAAAACTTATGGTACGATTGACCTGAAACTTGCTGAATATCTTCATTTCGATATGCTTAATCACCCTGCTAAATTTCGTAAAGATCGGAGAAAAATCGATTTTTTGGTCAAAAAAAGAGCAAAGACTATAGTCTTTGCTTTTTTTCAAAAATTTTTGAAAAATAGATTTCTTTTAAATTTGGCATGCTAATTAAGCACCTCAAAATTAAGATGTTCAGCAAGTTTCAGGTGAATCGGGCGATTAGTTTTTTTTTTAAATAATTTTTTTTAAAGAAAAAAAAAACTTATGGTACGATTGACCTGAAACTTGCTGAATATCTTCATTTCGATATGCTTAATCACCCTGCTAAATTTCGTAAAGATCGGAGAAAAATCGATTTTTTGGTCAAAAAAAGAGCAAAGACTGTCTTTGCTTTTTTTCAAAAAATTTTGAAAAATAGATTTCTTTTAAATTTGGCATGCTAATTAAGCACCTCAAAATTAAGATGTTCAGCAAGTTTCAGGTGAATCGGGCGATTAGTTTTTTTTTTATATAATTTTTTTTAAAGAAAAAAAAAACTTATGGTACGATTGACCTGAAACTTGCTGAATATCTTCATTTCGATATGCTTAATCACCCTGCTAAATTTCGTAAAGATCGGAGAAAAATCGATTTTTTGGTCAAAAAAAGAGCAAAGACTATAGTCTTTGCTTTTTTTCAAAAATTTTTGAAAAATAGATTTCTTTTAAATTTGGCATGCTAATTAAGCACCTCAAAATTAAGATGTTCAGCAAGTTTCAGGTGAATCGGGCGATTAGTTTTTTTTTTAAATAATTTTTTTTAAAGAAAAAAAAAACTTATGGTACGATTGACCTGAAACTTGCTGAATATCTTCATTTCGATATGCTTAATCACCCTGCTAAATTTCGTAAAGATCGGAGAAAAATCGATTTTTTGGTCAAAAAAAGAGCAAAGACTATAGTCTTTGCTTTTTTTCAAAAAATTTTGAAAAATAGATTTCTTTTAAATTTGGCATGCTAATTAAGCACCTCAAAATTAAGATGTTCAGCAAGTTTCAGGTGAATCGGGCGATTAGTTTTTTTTTTAAATAATTTTTTTTAAAGAAAAAAAAAACTTATGGTACGATTGACCTGAAACTTGCTGAATATCTTCATTTCGATATGCTTAATCACCCTGCTAAATTTCGTAAAGATCGGAGAAAAATCGATTTTTTGGTCAAAAAAAGAGCAAAGACTATAGTCTTTGCTTTTTTTCAAAAATTTTTGAAAAATAGATTTCTTTTAAATTTGGCATGCTAATTAAGCACCTCAAAATTAAGATGTTCAGCAAGTTTCAGGTGAATCGGGCGATTAGTTTTTTTTTTAAATAATTTTTTTTAAAGAAAAAAAAAACTTATGGTACGATTGACCTGAAACTTGCTGAATATCTTCATTTCGATATGCTTAATCACCCTGCTAAATTTCGTAAAGATCGGAGAAAAATCGATTTTTTGGTCAAAAAAAGAGCAAAGACTATAGTCTTTGCTTTTTTTCAAAAAATTTTGAAAAATAGATTTCTTTTAAATTTGGCATGCTAATTAAGCACCTCAAAATTAAGATGTTCAGCAAGTTTCAGGTGAATCGGGCGATTAGTTTTTTTTTTAAATAATTTTTTTTAAAGAAAAAAAAAACTTATGGTACGATTGACCTGAAACTTGCTGAATATCTTCATTTCGATATGCTTAATCACCCTGCTAAATTTCGTAAAGATCGGAGAAAAATCGATTTTTTGGTCAAAAAAAGAGCAAAGACTATAGTCTTTGCTTTTTTTCAAAAAATTTTGAAAAATAGATTTCTTTTAAATTTGGCATGCTAATTAAGCACCTCAAAATTAAGATGTTCAGCAAGTTTCAGGTGAATCGGGCGATTAGTTTTTTTTTTTAAATAATTTTTTTTAAAGAAAAAAAAAACTTATGGTACGATTGACCTGAAACTTGCTGAATATCTTCATTTCGATATGCTTAATCACCCTGCTAAATTTCGTAAAGATCGGAGAAAAATCGATTTTTTGGTCAAAAAAAGAGCAAAGACTATAGTCTTTGCTTTTTTTCAAAAATTTTTGAAAAATAGATTTCTTTTAAATTTGGCATGCTAATTAAGCACCTCAAAATTAAGATGTTCAGCAAGTTTCAGGTGAATCGGGCGATTAGTTTTTTTTTTAAATAATTTTTTTTAAAGAAAAAAAAAACTTATGGTACGATTGACCTGAAACTTGCTGAATATCTTCATTTCGATATGCTTAATCACCCTGCTAAATTTCGTAAAGATCGGAGAAAAATCGATTTTTTGGTCAAAAAAAGAGCAAAGACTATAAGTCTTTGCTTTTTTTCAAAATTTTTTGAAAAATAGATTTCTTTTAAATTTGGCATGCTAATTAAGCACCTCAAAATTAAGATGTTCAGCAAGTTTCAGGTGAATCGGGCGATTAGTTTTTTTTTTAAATAATTTTTTTTAAAGAAAAAAAAAACTTATGGTACGATTGACCTGAAACTTGCTAAATATCTTCATTTCGATATGCTTAATCACCCTGCTAAATTTCGTAAAGATCGGAGAAAAATCGATTTTTTGGTCCAAAAAAGAGCAAAGACTATAGTCTTTGCTTTTTTTCAAAAATTTTTGAAAAATAGATTTCTTTTAAATTTGGCATGCTAATTAAGCACCTCAAAATTAAGATGTTCAGCAAGTTTCAGGTGAATCGGGCGATTAGTTTTTTTTTTAAATAATTTTTTTTAAAGAAAAAAAAAACTTATGGTACGATTGACCTGAAACTTGCTGAATATCTTCATTTCGATATGCTTAATCACCCTGCTAAATTTCGTAAAGATCGGAGAAAAATCGATTTTTTGGTCAAAAAAAGAGCAAAGACTATAAGTCTTTGCTTTTTTTCAAAATTTGTTGAAAAATAGATTTCTTTTAAATTTGGCATGCTAATTAAGCACCTCAAAATTAAGATGTTCAGCAAGTTTCAGGTGAATCGGGCGATTAGTTTTTTTTTTAAATAATTTTTTTTAAAGAAAAAAAAAACTTATGGTACGATTGACCTGAAACTTGCTGAATATCTTCATTTCGATATGCTTAATCACCCTGCTAAATTTCGTAAAGATCGGAGAAAAATCGATTTTTTGGTCAAAAAAAGAGCAAAGACTATAGTCTTTGCTTTTTTTCAAAATTTTTTGAAAAATAGATTTCTTTTAAATTTGGCATGCTAATTAAGCACCTCAAAATCAAGATGTTCAGCAAGTTTCAGGTGAATCGGGCGATTAGTTTTTTTTTTAAATAATTTTTTTTAAAGAAAAAAAAAACTTATGGTACGATTGACCTGAAACTTGCTAAATATCTTCATTTCGATATGCTTAATCACCCTGCTAAATTTCGTAAAGATCGGAGAAAAATCGATTTTTTGGTCAAAAAAAGAGCAAAGACTATGGGTGGTATGAATAAAAACGAAGTAGGTACTAATGCTACGATGCTTCGCAGTACCTACTTCAAAATATGAATCAGAATGCTACACCCCGTAGTAGGTAATTCTTGTAGAGGTAGGTACTTTAAATTTTCCGGAAATTGCTACACCTGTAGCATCTTTCAATGAAAATCTCGTAGTAGCTACTACACAATAAAATTCCTACTCCCATTCGTAGATACTTCGAATTTGCGTTGCAAATGTAGTTCCTACTTCGGTTTAGCGAAGCTGCTGTTTTGACAGATTCGATTAAATACTTCGCCGTTAACTGTGTATTAAAAATAGTAAAAATGCAGTGTTAAAATTTATAATGTTAGAAGGGATTATGATGATGTAACATAATGCTTAATTTCAATTAATTTAGAGGTTAACAATGCACCTGCACTATAGCCAATCAATCAAATATATACAATCAAATGTAAGTAGAAATTAATCTTGATTGATTTTTTTTAATTTAATATAGTTTTATATAATTAAATACATACCTGGATTACGTTCAAGAACTAGATTATAATTATCCAGGTTTCATATAGAATTAAATTTTTGTTGCCATTCATTCAATTTGATTTGTTTATTTCCAGTCCTTTTTAAATCCGTAACTTTTTTTATTTTGCCCTTCATATTATTTAGTTTTTTTTTAAAACTTGTTTTGCTGCCAAATTTTGCTTGGTATTAAAATTAAAGACTTTGGTTAATTCTTCTAACGCAGCTTCTTTCAAAATTTTGATTCCCGGCGTCATTCGTTTATCAAAAAGGACTTTTTTGTTTTTCAACAAATTAACGAATGCCATATGTTGGCCCTGCTCGTCTTGCCTTTCTTCATCAGAAGACATCTTTTTATAAAATTTTCGTATTGTAACAGTTTACAATAATAATAATTTTGATCACGTGCTACGCAAATGCGATACAAATGAATGATCGCGAAAAGACAAATTAGATGCTACAACCTGAGGTATCTACTACGCCGTGGAGTAGGGACTACAGACCGTAGCATTCTTATTTCGGAAGTGAAGTAGGTACTTCAGGACGATTTAAACCGGCTCCATTATGAAGTAGGTACTGCAAAGCATCGTAGCATTAGCACCTACTTCGTTTTTATTCATACCACCCTATAGTCTTTGCTTTTTTTCAAAATTTTTTGAAAAATAGATTTCTTTTAAATTTGGCATGCTAATTAAGCACCTCAAAATTAAGATGTTCAGCAAGTTTCAGGTGAATCGGGCGATTAGTTTTTTTTTTAAATAATTTTTTTTAAAGAAAAAAAAAACTTATGGTACGATTGACCTGAAACTTGCTAAATATCTTCATTTCGATATGCTTAATCACCCTGCTAAATTTCGTAAAGATCGGAGAAAAATCGATTTTTTGGTCAAAAAAAGAGCAAAGACTATAGTCTTTGCTTTTTTTCAAAATTTTTTGAAAAATAGATTTCTTTTAAATTTGGCATGCTAATTAAGCACCTCAAAATTAAGATGTTCAGCAAGTTTCAGGTGAATCGGGCGATTAGTTTTTTTTTTAAATAATTTTTTTTAAAGAAAAAAAAAACTTATGGTACGATTGACCTGAAACTTGCTAAATATCTTCATTTCGATATGCTTAATCACCCTGCTAAATTTCGTAAAGATCGGAGAAAAATCGATTTTTTGGTCAAAAAAAGAGCAAAGACTATAGTCTTTGCTTTTTTTCAAAAATTTTTGAAAAATAGATTTCTTTTAAATTTGGCATGCTAATTAAGCACCTCAAAATTAAGATGTTCAGCAAGTTTCAGGTGAATCGGGCGATTAGTTTTTTTTTTAAATAATTTTTTTTAAAGAAAAAAAAAACGTATGGTACGATTGACCTGAAACTTGCTAAATATCTTCATTTCGATATGCTTAATCACCCTGCTAAATTTCGTAAAGATCGGAGAAAAATCGATTTTTTGGTCAAAAAAAGAGCAAAGACTATAAGTCTTTGCTTTTTTTCAAAATTTTTTGAAAAATAGATTTCTTTTAAATTTGGCATGCTAATTAAGCACCTCAAAATTAAGATGTTCAGCAAGTTTCAGGTGAATCGGGCGATTAGTTTTTTTTTTAAATAATTTTTTTTAAAGAAAAAAAAAACTTATGGTACGATTGACCTGAAACTTGCTAAATATCTTCATTTCGATATGCTTAATCACCCTGCTAAATTTCGTAAAGATCGGAGAAAAATCGATTTTTTGGTCAAAAAAAGAGCAAAGACTATAGTCTTTGTTTTTTTTCAAAATTTTTTGAAAAATAGATTTCTTTTAAATTTGGCATGCTAATTAAGCACCTCAAAATTAAGATGTTCAGCAAGTTTCAGGTGAATCGGGCGATTAGTTTTTTTTTTAAATAATTTTTTTTAAAGAAAAAAAAAACTTATGGTACGATTGACCTGAAACTTGCTGAATATCTTCATTTCGATATGCTTAATCACCCTGCTAAATTTCGTAAAGATCGGAGAAAAATCGATTTTTTGGTCAAAAAAAGAGCAAAGACTATATAGTCTTTGCTTTTTTTCAAATTTTTTTGAAAAATAGATTTCTTTTAAATTTGGCATGCTAATTAAGCACCTCAAAATTAAGATGTTCAGCAAGTTTCAGGTGAATCGGGCGATTAGTTTTTTTTTTAAATAATTTTTTTTAAAGAAAAAAAAAACTTGTGGTACGATTGACCTGAAACTTGCTGAATATCTTCATTTCGATATGCTTAATCACCCTGCTAAATTTCGTAAAGATCGGAGAAAAATCGATTTTTTGGTCAAAAAAAGAGCAAAGACTATAGTCTTTGCTTTTTTTCAAAATTTTTTGAAAAATAGATTTCTTTTAAATTTGGCATGCTAATTAAGCACCTCAAAATTAAGATGTTCAGCAAGTTTCAGGTGAATCGGGCGATTAGTTTTTTTTTTAAATAATTTTTTTTAAAGAAAAAAAAAACTTATGGTACGATTGACCTGAAACTTGCTGAATATCTTCATTTCGATATGCTTAATCACCCTGCTAAATTTCGTAAAGATCGGAGAAAAATCGATTTTTTGGTCAAAAAAAGAGCAAAGACTATAGTCTTTGCTTTTTTTCAAAAATTTTTGAAAAATAGATTTCTTTTAAATTTGGCATGCTAATTAAGCACCTCAAAATTAAGATGTTCAGCAAGTTTCAGGTGAATCGGGCGATTAGTTTTTTTTTTAAATAATTTTTTTTAAAGAAAAAAAAAACTTATGGTACGATTGACCTGAAACTTGCTAAATATCTTCATTTCGATATGCTTAATCACCCTGCTAAATTTCGTAAAGATCGGAGAAAAATCGATTTTTTGGTCAAAAAAAGAGCAAAGACTATATAGTCTTTGCTTTTTTTCAAAAATTTTTGAAAAATAGATTTCTTTTAAATTTGGCATGCTAATTAAGCACCTCAAAATTAAGATGTTCAGCAAGTTTCAGGTGAATCGGGCGATTAGTTTTTTTTTTAAATAATTTTTTTTAAAGAAAAAAAAAACGTATGGTACGATTGACCTGAAACTTGCTAAATATCTTCATTTCGATATGCTTAATCACCCTGCTAAATTTCGTAAAGATCGGAGAAAAATCGATTTTTTGGTCAAAAAAAGAGCAAAGACTATAGTCTTTGCTTTTTTTCAAATTTTTTTGAAAAATAGATTTCTTTTAAATTTGGCATGCTAATTAAGCACCTCAAAATTAAGATGTTCAGCAAGTTTCAGGTGAATCGGGCGATTAGTTTTTTTTTTAAATAATTTTTTTTAAAGAAAAAAAAAACTTATGGTACGATTGACCTGAAACTTGCTAAATATCTTCATTTCGATATGCTTAATCACCCTGCTAAATTTCGTAAAGATCGGAGAAAAATCGATTTTTTGGTCAAAAAAAGAGCAAAGACTATAACTATAGTCTTTGCTTTTTTTCAAAATTTTTTGAAAAATAGATTTCTTTTAAATTTGGCATGCTAATTAAGCACCTCAAAATTAAGATGTTCAGCAAGTTTCAGGTGAATCGGGCGATTAGTTTTTTTTTTAAATAATTTTTTTTAAAGAAAAAAAAAACGTATGGTACGATTGACCTGAAACTTGCTAAATATCTTCATTTCGATATGCTTAATCACCCTGCTAAATTTCGTAAAGATCGGAGAAAAATCGATTTTTTGGTCAAAAAAAGAGCAAAGACTATAGTCTTTGCTTTTTTTCAAAATTTTTTGAAAAATAGATTTCTTTTAAATTTGGCATGCTAATTAAGCACCTCAAAATTAAGATGTTCAGCAAGTTTCAGGTGAATCGGGCGATTAGTTTTTTTTTTAATAATTTTTTTTAAAGAAAAAAAAAACTTATGGTACGATTGACCTGAAACTTGCTAAATATCTTCATTTCGATATGCTTAATCACCCTGCTAAATTTCGTTAAGATCGGAGAAAAATCGATTTTTTGGTCAAAAAAAGAGCAAAGACTATAGTCTTTGCTTTTTTTCAAAAATTTTTGAAAAATAGATTTCTTTTAAATTTGGCATGCTAATTAAGCACCTCAAAATTAAGATGTTCAGCAAGTTTCAGGTGAATCGGGCGATTAGTTTTTTTTTTAAATAATTTTTTTTAAAGAAAAAAAAAACGTATGGTACGATTGACCTGAAACTTGCTAAATATCTTCATTTCGATATGCTTAATCACCCTGCTAAATTTCGTAAAGATCGGAGAAAAATCGATTTTTTGGTCAAAAAAAGAGCAAAGACTATAAGTCTTTGCTTTTTTTCAAAATTTTTTGAAAAATAGATTTCTTTTAAATTTGGCATGCTAATTAAGCACCTCAAAATTAAGATGTTCAGCAAGTTTCAGGTGAATCGGGCGATTAGTTTTTTTTTTAAATAATTTTTTTTAAAGAAAAAAAAAACTTATGGTACGATTGACCTGAAACTTGCTGAATATCTTCATTTCGATATGCTTAATCACCCTGCTAAATTTCGTAAAGATCGGAGAAAAATCGATTTTTTGGTCAAAAAAAGAGCAAAGACTATATATAGTCTTTGCTTTTTTTCAAAAATTTTTGAAAAATAGATTTCTTTTAAATTTGGCATGCTAATTAAGCACCTCAAAATTAAGATGTTCAGCAAGTTTCAGGTGAATCGGGCGATTAGTTTTTTTTTTAAATAATTTTTTTTAAAGAAAAAAAAACTTATGGTACGATTGACCTGAAACTTGCTAAATATCTTCATTTCGATATGCTTAATCACCCTGCTAAATTTCGTAAAGATCGGAGAAAAATCGATTTTTTGGTCAAAAAAAGAGCAAAGACTATAGTCTTTGCTTTTTTTCAAAATTTTTTGAAAAATAGATTTCTTTTAAATTTGGCATGCTAATTAAGCACCTCAAAATTAAGATGTTCAGCAAGTTTCAGGTGAATCGGGCAATTAGTTTTTTTTTTAAATAATTTTTTTTAAAGAAAAAAAAAACTTATGGTACGATTGACCTGAAACTTGCTAAATATCTTCATTTTGATATGCTTAATCACCCTGCTAAATTTCGTAAAGATCGGAGAAAAATCGATTTTTTGGTCAAAAAAAGAGCAAAGACTATAGTCTTTGCTTTTTTTCAAAATTTTTTGAAAAATAGATTTCTTTTAAATTTGGCATGCTAATTAAGCACCTCAAAATTAAGATGTTCAGCAAGTTTCAGGTGAATCGGGCGATTAGTTTTTTTTTTAAATAATTTTTTTTAAAGAAAAAAAAAACTTATGGTACGATTGACCTGAAACTTGCTAAATATCTTCATTTCGATATGCTTAATCACCCTGCTAAATTTCGTAAAGATCGGAGAAAAATCGATTTTTTGGTCAAAAAAAGAGCAAAGACTATAGTCTTTGCTTTTTTTCAAAATTTTTTGAAAAATAGATTTCTTTTAAATTTGGCATGCTAATTAAGCACCTCAAAATTAAGATGTTCAGCAAGTTTCAGGTGAATCGGGCGATTAGTTTTTTTTTTAAATAATTTTTTTTAAAGAAAAAAAAAACTTATGGTACGATTGACCTGAAACTTGCTAAATATCTTCATTTCGATATGCTTAATCACCCTGCTAAATTTCGTAAAGATCGGAGAAAAATCGATTTTTTGGTCAAAAAAAAGCAAAGACTATAGTCTTTGCTTTTTTTCAAAAATTTTTGAAAAATAGATTTCTTTTAAATTTGGCATGCTAATTAAGCACCTCAAAATTAAGATGTTCAGCAAGTTTCAGGTGAATCGGGCGATTAGTTTTTTTTTTAAATAATTTTTTTTAAAGAAAAAAAAAACGTATGGTACGATTGACCTGAAACTTGCTAAATATCTTCATTTCGATATGCTTAATCACCCTGCTAAATTTCGTAAAGATCGGAGAAAAATCGATTTTTTGGTCAAAAAAAGAGCAAAGACTATAGTCTTTGCTTTTTTTCAAAATTTTTTGAAAAATAGATTTCTTTTAAATTTGGCATGCTAATTAAGCACCTCAAAATTAAGATGTTCAGCAAGTTTCAGGTGAATCGGGCGATTAGTTTTTTTTTTAAATAATTTTTTTTTAAGAAAAAAAAAACTTATGGTACGATTGACCTGAAACTTGCTAAATATCTTCATTTCGATATGCTTAATCACCCTGCTAAATTTCGTAAAGATCGGAGAAAAATCGATTTTTTGGTCAAAAAAAGAGCAAAGACTATAAGTCTTTGCTTTTTTTCAAAATTTTTTGAAAAATAGATTTCTTTTAAATTTGGCATGCTAATTAAGCACCTCAAAATTAAGATGTTCAGCAAGTTTCAGGTGAATCGGGCGATTAGTTTTTTTTTTAAATAATTTTTTTTAAAGAAAAAAAAAACTTATGGTACGATTGACCTGAAACTTGCTAAATATCTTCATTTCGATATGCTTAATCACCCTGCTAAATTTCGTAAAGATCGGAGAAAAATCGATTTTTTGGTCAAAAAAAGAGCAAAGACTATAGTCTTTGCTTTTTTCAAAATTTTTTGAAAAATAGATTTCTTTTAAATTTGGCATGCTAATTAAGCACCTCAAAATTAAGATGTTCAGCAAGTTTCAGGTGAATCGGGCGATTAGTTTTTTTTTTAAATAATTTTTTTTAAAGAAAAAAAAAACTTATGGTACGATTGACCTGAAACTTGCTAAATATCTTCATTTCGATATGCTTAATCACCCTGCTAAATTTCGTAAAGATCGGAGAAAAATCGATTTTTTGGTCAAAAAAAAGCAAAGACTATAGTCTTTGCTTTTTTTCAAAAATTTTTGAAAAATAGATTTCTTTTAAATTTGGCATGCTAATTAAGCACCTCAAAATTAAGATGTTCAGCAAGTTTCAGGTGAATCGGGCGATTAGTTTTTTTTTTAAATAATTTTTTTTAAAGAAAAAAAAAACGTATGGTACGATTGACCTGAAACTTGCTAAATATCTTCATTTCGATATGCTTAATCACCCTGCTAAATTTCGTAAAGATCGGAGAAAAATCGATTTTTTGGTCAAAAAAAGAGCAAAGACTATAGTCTTTGCTTTTTTTCAAAATTTTTTGAAAAATAGATTTCTTTTAAATTTGGCATGCTAATTAAGCACCTCAAAATTAAGATGTTCAGCAAGTTTCAGGTGAATCGGGCGATTAGTTTTTTTTTTAAATAATTTTTTTTAAAGAAAAAAAAAACTTATGGTACGATTGACCTGAAACTTGCTAAATATCTTCATTTCGATATGCTTAATCACCCTGCTAAATTTCGTAAAGATCGGAGAAAAATCGATTTTTTGGTCAAAAAAAGAGCAAAGACTATAGTCTTTGCTTTTTTTCAAAAATTTTTGAAAAATAGATTTCTTTTAAATTTGGCATGCTAATTAAGCACCTCAAAATTAAGATGTTCAGCAAGTTTCAGGTGAATCGGGCGATTAGTTTTTTTTTTAAATAATTTTTTTTAAAGAAAAAAAAAACTTATGGTACGATTGACCTGAAACTTGCTAAATATCTTCATTTCGATATGCTTAATCACCCTGCTAAATTTTGTAAAGATCGGAGAAAAATCGATTTTTTGGTCAAAAAAAGAGCAAAGACTATAGTCTTTGCTTTTTTTCAAAAATTTTTGAAAAATAGATTTCTTTTAAATTTGGCATGCTAATTAAGCACCTCAAAATTAAGATGTTCAGCAAGTTTCAGGTGAATCGGGCGATTAGTTTTTTTTTTAAATAATTTTTTTTAAAGAAAAAAAAAACTTATGGTACGATTGACCTGAAACTTGCTAAATATCTTCATTTCGATATGCTTAATCACCCTGCTAAATTTCGTAAAGATCGGAGAAAAATCGATTTTTTGGTCAAAAAAAGAGCAAAGACTATAGTCTTTGCTTTTTTTCAAAAATTTTTGAAAAATAGATTTCTTTTAAATTTGGCATGCTAATTAAGCACCTCAAAATTAAGATGTTCAGCAAGTTTCAGGTGAATCGGGCGATTAGTTTTTTTTTTAAATAATTTTTTTTAAAGAAAAAAAAAACTTATGGTACGATTGACCTGAAACTTGCTAAATATCTTCATTTCGATATGCTTAATCACCCTGCTAAATTTCGTAAAGATCGGAGAAAAATCGATTTTTTGGTCAAAAAAAGAGCAAAGACTATAGTCTTTGCTTTTTTTCAAAATTTTTTGAAAAATAGATTTCTTTTAAATTTGGCATGCTAATTAAGCACCTCAAAATTAAGATGTTCAGCAAGTTTCAGGTGAATCGGGCGATTAGTTTTTTTTTTAATAATTTTTTTTAAAGAAAAAAAAAACTTATGGTACGATTGACCTGAAACTTGCTAAATATCTTCATTTCGATATGCTTAATCACCCTGCTAAATTTCGTAAAGATCGGAGAAAAATCGATTTTTTGGTCAAAAAAAGAGCAAAGACTATAGTCTTTGCTTTTTTTCAAAAATTTTTGAAAAATAGATTTCTTTTAAATTTGGCATGCTAATTAAGCACCTCAAAATTAAGATGTTCAGCAAGTTTCAGGTGAATCGGGCGATTAGTTTTTTTTTTAAATAATTTTTTTTAAAGAAAAAAAAAACGTATGGTACGATTGACCTGAAACTTGCTAAATATCTTCATTTCGATATGCTTAATCACCCTGCTAAATTTCGTAAAGATCGGAGAAAAATCGATTCTTTGCTTTTTTTCAAAATTTTTTGAAAAATAGATTTCTTTTAAATTTGGCATGCTAATTAAGCACCTCAAAATTAAGATGTTCAGCAAGTTTCAGGTGAATCGGGCGATTAGTTTTTTTTTTAAATAATTTTTTTTAAAGAAAAAAAAAACTTATGGTACGATTGACCTGAAACTTGCTAAATATCTTCATTTCGATATGCTTAATCACCCTGCTAAATTTCGTAAAGATCGGAGAAAAATCGATTTTTTGGTCAAAAAAAGAGCAAAGACTATAGTCTTTGCTTTTTTTCAAAATTTTTTGAAAAATAGATTTCTTTTAAATTTGGCATGCTAATTAAGCACCTCAAAATTAAGATGTTCAGCAAGTTTCAGGTGAATCGGGCGATTAGTTTTTTTTTTAAATAATTTTTTTTAAAGAAAAAAAAAACTTATGGTACGATTGACCTGAAACTTGCTAAATATCTTCATTTCGATATGCTTAATCACCCTGCTAAATTTCGTAGAGATCGGAGAAAAATCGATTTTTTGGTCAAAAAAAGAGCAAAGACTATAGTCTTTGCTTTTTTTCAAAAATTTTTGAAAAATAGATTTCTTTTAAATTTGGCATGCTAATTAAGCACCTCAAAATTAAGATGTTCAGCAAGTTTCAGGTGAATCGGGCGATTAGTTTTTTTTTTAAATATTTTTTTTTAAGGAAAAAAAAAACGTATGGTACGATTGACCTGAAACTTGCTAAATATCTTCATTTCGATATGCTTAATCACCCTGCTAAATTTCGTAAAGATCGGAGAAAAATCGATTTTTTGGTCAAAAAAAGAGCAAAGACTATAGTCTTTGCTTTTTTTCAAAATTTTTTGAAAAATAGATTTCTTTTAAATTTGGCATGCTAATTAAGCACCTCAAAATTAAGATGTTCAGCAAGTTTCAGGTGAATCGGGCGATTAGTTTTTTTTTTAAATAATTTTTTTTAAAGAAAAAAAAAACTTATGGTACGATTGACCTGAAACTTGCTAAATATCTTCATTTCGATATGCTTAATCACCCTGCTAAATTTCGTAAAGATCGGAGAAAAATCGATTTTTTGGTCAAAAAAAGAGCAAAGACTATAAGTCTTTGCTTTTTTTCAAAATTTTTTGAAAAATAGATTTCTTTTAAATTTGGCATGCTAATTAAGCACCTCAAAATTAAGATGTTCAGCAAGTTTCAGGTGAATCAGGCGATTAGTTTTTTTTTTAAATAATTTTTTTTAAAGAAAAAAAAAACTTATGGTACGATTGACCTGAAACTTGCTAAATATCTTCATTTCGATATGCTTAATCACCCTGCTAAATTTCGTAAAGATCGGAGAAAAATCGATTTTTTGGTCAAAAAAAGAGCAAAGACTATAAGTCTTTGCTTTTTTTCAAAATTTTTTGAAAAATAGATTTCTTTTAAATTTGGCATGCTAATTAAGCACCTCAAAATTAAGATGTTCAGCAAGTTTCAGGTGAATCAGGCGATTAGTTTTTTTTTTAAATAATTTTTTTTAAAGAAAAAAAAAACTTATGGTACGATTGACCTGAAACTTGCTAAATATCTTCATTTCGATATGCTTAATCACCCTGCTAAATTTCGTAAAGATCGGAGAAAAATCGATTTTTTGGTCAAAAAAAGAGCAAAGACTATAGTCTTTGCTTTTTTTCAAAATTTTTTGAAAAATAGATTTCTTTTAAATTTGGCATGCTAATTAAGCACCTCAAAATTAAGATGTTCAGCAAGTTTCAGGTGAATCGGGCGATTAGTTTTTTTTTTAAATAATTTTTTTTAAAGAAAAAAAAAACGTATGGTACGATTGACCTGAAACTTGCTAAATATCTTCATTTCGATATGCTTAATCACCCTGCTAAATTTCGTAAAGATCGGAGAAAAATCGATTTTTTGGTCAAAAAAAGAGCAAAGACTATAATAGTCTTTGCTTTTTTTCAAAATTTTTTGAAAAATAGATTTCTTTTAAATTTGGCATGCTAATTAAGCACCTCAAAATTAAGATGTTCAGCAAGTTTCAGGTGAATCGGGCGATTAGTTTTTTTTTTAAATAATTTTTTTTAAAGAAAAAAAAAACGTATGGTACGATTGACCTGAAACTTGCTAAATATCTTCATTTCGATATGCTTAATCACCCTGCTAAATTTCGTAAAGATCGGAGAAAAATCGATTTTTTGGTCAAAAAAAGAGCAAAGACTATAGTCTTTGCTTTTTTTCAAAATTTTTTGAAAAATAGATTTCTTTTAAATTTGGCATGCTAATTAAGCACCTCAAAATTAAGATGTTCAGCAAGTTTCAGGTGAATCGGGCGATTAGTTTTTTTTTTAAATAATTTTTTTTAAAGAAAAAAAAAACTTATGGTACGATTGACCTGAAACTTGCTAAATATCTTCATTTCGATATGCTTAATCACCCTGCTAAATTTCGTAAAGATCGGAGAAAAATCGATTTTTTGGTCAAAAAAAGAGCAAAGACTATAGTCTTTGCTTTTTTTCAAAATTTTTTGAAAAATAGATTTCTTTTAAATTTGGCATGCTAATTAAGCACCTCAAAATTAAGATGTTCAGCAAGTTTCAGGTGAATCGGGCGATTAGTTTTTTTTTTAAATAATTTTTTTTAAAGAAAAAAAAAACTTATGGTACGATTGACCTGAAACTTGCTAAATATCTTCATTTCGATATGCTTAATCACCCTGCTAAATTTCGTAAAGATCGGAGAAAAATCGATTTTTTGGTCAAAAAAAAGCAAAGACTATAGTCTTTGCTTTTTTTCAAAAATTTTTGAAAAATAGATTTCTTTTAAATTTCTCATGCTAATTAAGCACCTCAAAATTAAGATGTTCAGCAAGTTTCAGGTGAATCGGGCGATTAGTTTTTTTTTTAAATAATTTTTTTTAAAGAAAAAAAAACGTATGGTACGATTGACCTGAAACTTGCTAAATATCTTCATTTCGATATGCTTAATCACCCTGCTAAATTTCGTAAAGATCGTAGAAAAATCGATTTTTTGGTCAAAAAAAGAGCAGTCTTTGCTTTTTTTCAAAATTTTTTGAAAAATAGATTTCTTTTAAATTTGGCATGCTAATTAAGCACCTCAAAATTAAGATGTTCAGCAAGTTTCAGGTGAATCGGGCGATTAGTTTTTTTTTTAAATAATTTTTTTTAAAGAAAAAAAAAACTTATGGTACGATTGACCTGAAACTTGCTAAATATCTTCATTTCGATATGCTTAATCACCCTGCTAAATTTCGTAAAGATCGGAGAAAAATCGATTTTTTGGTCAAAAAAAGAGCAAAGACTATAAGTCTTTGCTTTTTTTCAAAATTTTTTGAAAAATAGATTTCTTTTAAATTTGGCATGCTAATTAAGCACCTCAAAATTAAGATGTTCAGCAAGTTTCAGGTGAATCGGGCGATTAGTTTTTTTTTTAAATAATTTTTTTTAAAGAAAAAAAAAACTTATGGTACGATTGACCTGAAACTTGCTAAATATCTTCATTTCGATATGCTTAATCACCCTGCTAAATTTCGTAGAGATCGGAGAAAAATCGATTTTTTGGTCGAAAAAGAGCAAAGACTATAGTCTTTGCTTTTTTTCAAAATTTTTTGAAAAATAGATTTCTTTTAAATTTGGCATGCTAATTAAGCACCTCAAAATTAAGATGTTCAGCAAGTTTCAGGTGAATCAGGCGATTAGTTTTTTTTTTAAATAATTTTTTTTAAAGAAAAAAAAAACTTATGGTACGATTGACCTGAAACTTGCTAAATATCTTCATTCCGATATGCTTAATCACCCTGCTAAATTTCGTAAAGATCGGAGAAAAATCGATTTTTTGGTCAAAAAAAGAGCAAAGACTTATAGTCTTTGCTTTTTTTCAAAATTTTTTGAAAAATAGATTTCTTTTAAATTTGGCATGCTAATTAAGCACCTCAAAATTAAGATGTTCAGCAAGTTTCAGGTGAATCGGGCGATTAGTTTTTTTTTTAAATAATTTTTTTAAAGAAAAAAAAAAGTATGGTACGATTGACCTGAAACTTGCTAAATATCTTCATTTCGATATGCTTAATCACCCTGCTAAATTTCGTAAAGATCGGAGAAAAATCGATTTTTTGGTCAAAAAAAGAGCAAAGACTATAGTCTTTGCTTTTTTTCAAAATTTTTTGAAAAATAGATTTCTTTTAAATTTGGCATGCTAATTAAGCACCTCAAAATTAAGATGTTCAGCAAGTTTCAGGTGAATCGGGCGATTAGTTTTTTTTTTAAATAATTTTTTTTAAAGAAAAAAAAAACGTATGGTACGATTGACCTGAAACTTGCTAAATATCTTCATTTCGATATGCTTAATCACCCTGCTAAATTTCGTAAAGATCGGAGAAAAATCGATTTTTTGGTCAAAAAAAGAGCAAAGACTATAGTCTTTGCTTTTTTTCAAAATTTTTTGAAAAATAGATTTCTTTTAAATTTGGCATGCTAATTAAGCACCTCAAAATTAAGATGTTCAGCAAGTTTCAGGTGAATCGGGCGATTAGTTTTTTTTTTAAATAATTTTTTTTAAAGAAAAAAAAAACTTATGGTACGATTGACCTGAAACTTGCTAAATATCTTCATTTCGATATGCTTAATCACCCTGCTAAATTTCGTAAAGATCGGAGAAAAATCGATTTTTTGGTCAAAAAAAAGCAACGACTATAGTCTTTGCTTTTTTTCAAAAATTTTTGAAAAATAGATTTCTTTTAAATTTGGCATGCTAATTAAGCACCTCAAAATTAAGATGTTCAGCAAGTTTCAGGTGAATCGGGCGATTAGTTTTTTTTTTAAATAATTTTTTTTAAAGAAAAAAAAAACGTATGGTACGATTGACCTGAAACTTGCTAAATATCTTCATTTCGATATGCTTAATCACCCTGCTAAATTTCGTAAAGATCGGAGAAAAATCGATTTTTTGGTCAAAAAAAGAGCAAAGTCTTTGCTTTTTTTCAAAATTTTTTGAAAAATAGATTTCTTTTAAATTTGGCATGCTAATTAAGCACCTCAAAATTAAGATGTTCAGCAAGTTTCAGGTGAATCGGGCGATTAGTTTTTTTTTTAAATAATTTTTTTTAAAGAAAAAAAAAACTTATGGTACGATTGACCTGAAACTTGCTAAATATCTTCATTTCGATATGCTTAATCACCCTGCTAAATTTCGTAAAGATCGGAGAAAAATCGATTTTTTGGTCAAAAAAAGAGCAAAGACTATAAGTCTTTGCTTTTTTTCAAAATTTTTTGAAAAATAGATTTCTTTTAAATTTGGCTTGCTAATTAAGCACCTCAAAATTAAGATGTTCAGCAAGTTTCAGGTGAATCGGGCGATTAGTTTTTTTTTTAAATAATTTTTTTTAAAGAAAAAAAAAACTTATGGTACGATTGACCTGAAACTTGCTAAATATCTTCATTTCGATATGCTTAATCACCCTGCTAAATTTCGTAAAGATCGGAGAAAAATCGATTTTTTGGTCAAAAAAAGAGCAAAGACTATAGTCTTTGCTTTTTTTCAAAATTTTTTGAAAAATAGATTTCTTTTAAATTTGGCATGCTAATTAAGCACCTCAAAATTAAGATGTTCAGCAAGTTTCAGGTGAATCGGCCGATTAGTTTTTTTTTTAAATAATTTTTTTTAAAGAAAAAAAAACTTATGGTACGATTGACCTGAAACTTGCTAAATATCTTCATTTCGATATGCTTAATCACCCTGCTAAATTTCGTAAAGATCGGAGAAAAATCGATTTTTTGGTCAAAAAAAGAGCAAAGACTATAGTCTTTGCTTTTTTTCAAAATTTTTTGAAAAATAGATTTCTTTTAAATTTGGCATGCTAATTAAGCACCTCAAAATTAAGATGTTCAGCAAGTTTCAGGTGAATCGGGCGATTAGTTTTTTTTTTAAATAATTTTTTTTAAAGAAAAAAAAAACTTATGGTACGATTGACCTGAAACTTGCTAAATATCTTCATTTCGATATGCTTAATCACCCTGCTAAATTTCGTAAAGATCGGAGAAAAATCGATTTTTTGGTCAAAAAAAGAGCAAAGACTATAGTCTTTGCTTTTTTTCAAAATTTTTTGAAAAATAGATTTCTTTTAAATTTGGCATGCTAATTAAGCACCTCAAAATTAAGATGTTCAGCAAGTTTCAGGTGAATCGGGCGGTTAGTTTTTTTTTTAAATAATTTTTTTTAAAGAAAAAAAAAACTTATGGTACGATTGACCTGAAACTTGCTGAATATCTTCATTTCGATATGCTTAATCACCCTGCTAAATTTCGTAAAGATCGGAGAAAAATCGATTTTTTGGTCAAAAAAAGAGCAAAGACTATAGTCTTTGCTTTTTTTCAAAATTTTTTGAAAAATAGATTTCTTTTAAATTTGGCATGCTAATTAAGCACCTCAAAATTAAGATGTTCAGCAAGTTTCAGGTGAATCGGGCGATTAGTTTTTTTTTTAAATAATTTTTTTTAAAGAAAAAAAAACTTATGGTACGATTGACCTGAAACTTGCTAAATATCTTCATTTCGATATGCTTAATCACCCTGCTAAATTTCGTAAAGATCGGAGAAAAATCGATTTTTTGGTCAAAAAAAGAGCAAAGACTATAGTCTTTGCTTTTTTTCAAAATTTTTTGAAAAATAGATTTCTTTTAAATTTGGCATGCTAATTAAGCACCTCAAAATTAAGATGTTCAGCAAGTTTCAGGTGAATCGGGCGATTAGTTTTTTTTTTAAATAATTTTTTTTAAAGAAAAAAAAACTTATGGTACGATTGACCTGAAACTTGCTAAATATCTTCATTTCGATATGCTTAATCACCCTGCTAAATTTCGTAAAGATCGGAGAAAAATCGATTTTTTGGTCAAAAAAAGAGCAAAGACTATAGTCTTTGCTTTTTTTCAAAATTTTTTGAAAAATAGATTTCTTTTAAATTTGGCATGCTAATTAAGCACCTCAAAATTAAGATGTTCAGCAAGTTTCAGGTGAATCGGGCGATTAGTTTTTTTTTTAAATAATTTTTTTTAAAGAAAAAAAAAACTTATGGTACGATTGACCTGAAACTTGCTAAATATCTTCATTTCGATATGCTTAATCACCCTGCTAAATTTCGTAAAGATCGGAGAAAAATCGATTTTTTGGTCAAAAAAAGAGCAAAGACTATAGTCTTTGCTTTTTTCAAAATTTTTTGAAAAATAGATTTCTTTTAAATTTGGCATGCTAATTAAGCACCTCAAAATTAAGATGTTCAGCAAGTTTCAGGTGAATCGGGCGATTAGTTTTTTTTTTAAATAATTTTTTTTAAAGAAAAAAAAAACTTATGGTACGATTGACCTGAAACTTGCTAAATATCTTCATTTCGATATGCTTAATCACCCTGCTAAATTTCGTAAAGATCGGAGAAAAATCGATTTTTTGGTCAAAAAAAAAGCAAAGACTATAGTCTTTGCTTTTTTTCAAAAATTTTTGAAAAATAGATTTCTTTTAAATTTGGCATGCTAATTAAGCACCTCAAAATTAAGATGTTCAGCAAGTTTCAGGTGAATCGGGCGATTAGTTTTTTTTTTAAATAATTTTTTTTAAAGAAAAAAAAAACGTATGGTACGATTGACCTGAAACTTGCTAAATATCTTCATTTCGATATGCTTAATCACCCTGCTAAATTTCGTAAAGATCGGAGAAAAATCGATTTTTTGGTCAAAAAAAGAGCAAAGACTATAGTCTTTGCTTTTTTTCAAAATTTTTTGAAAAATAGATTTCTTTTAAATTTGGCATGCTAATTAAGCACCTCAAAATTAAGATGTTCAGCAAGTTTCAGGTGAATCGGGCGATTAGTTTTTTTTTTAAATAATTTTTTTTAAAGAAAAAAAAAACTTATGGTACGATTGACCTGAAACTTGCTAAATATCTTCATTTCGATATGCTTAATCACCCTGCTAAATTTCGTAAAGATCGGAGAAAAATCGATTTTTTGGTCAAAAAAAGAGCAAAGACTATAGTCTTTGCTTTTTTTCAAAATTTTTTGAAAAATAGATTTCTTTTAAATTTGGCATGCTAATTAAGCACCTCAAAATTAAGATGTTCAGCAAGTTTCAGGTGAATCGGGCGGTTAGTTTTTTTTTTAAATAATTTTTTTTAAAGAAAAAAAAAACTTATGGTACGATTGACCTGAAACTTGCTGAATATCTTCATTTCGATATGCTTAATCACCCTGCTAAATTTCGTAAAGATCGGAGAAAAATCGATTTTTTGGTCAAAAAAAGAGCAAAGACTATAGTCTTTGCTTTTTTTCAAAATTTTTTGAAAAATAGATTTCTTTTAAATTTGGCATGCTAATTAAGCACCTCAAAATTAAGATGTTCAGCAAGTTTCAGGTGAATCGGGCGATTAGTTTTTTTTTTAAATAATTTTTTTTAAAGAAAAAAAAACTTATGGTACGATTGACCTGAAACTTGCTAAATATCTTCATTTCGATATGCTTAATCACCCTGCTAAATTTCGTAAAGATCGGAGAAAAATCGATTTTTTGGTCAAAAAAAGAGCAAAGACTATAGTCTTTGCTTTTTTTCAAAATTTTTTGAAAAATAGATTTCTTTTAAATTTGGCATGCTAATTAAGCACCTCAAAATTAAGATGTTCAGCAAGTTTCAGGTGAATCGGGCGATTAGTTTTTTTTTTAAATAATTTTTTTTAAAGAAAAAAAAACTTATGGTACGATTGACCTGAAACTTGCTAAATATCTTCATTTCGATATGCTTAATCACCCTGCTAAATTTCGTAAAGATCGGAGAAAAATCGATTTTTTGGTCAAAAAAAGAGCAAAGACTATAGTCTTTGCTTTTTTTCAAAAATTTTTGAAAAATAGATTTCTTTTAAATTTGGCATGCTAATTAAGCACCTCAAAATTAAGATGTTCAGCAAGTTTCAGGTGAATCGGGCGATTAGTTTTTTTTTTAAATAATTTTTTTTAAAGAAAAAAAAAACTTATGGTACGATTGACCTGAAACTTGCTGAATATCTTCATTTCGATATGCTTAATCACCCTGCTAAATTTCGTAAAGATCGGAGAAAAATCGATTTTTTGGTCAAAAAAAGAGCAAAGACTATAGTCTTTGCTTTTTTTCAAAAATTTTTGAAAAATAGATTTCTTTTAAATTTGGCATGCTAATTAAGCACCTCAAAATTAAGATGTTCAGCAAGTTTCAGGTGAATCGGGCGATTAGTTTTTTTTTTAAATAATTTTTTTTAAAGAAAAAAAAAACTTATGGTACGATTGACCTGAAACTTGCTAAATATCTTCATTTCGATATGCTTAATCACCCTGCTAAATTTCGTAAAGATCGGAGAAAAATCGATTTTTTGGTCAAAAAAAGAGCAAAGACTATAGTCTTTGCTTTTTTTCAAAATTTTTTGAAAAATTGATTTCTTTTAAATTTGGCATGCTAATTAAGCACCTCAAAATTAAGATGTTCAGCAAGTTTCAGGTGAATCGGGCGATTAGTTTTTTTTTTAAATAATTTTTTTTAAAGAAAAAAAAAACTTATGGTACGATTGACCTGAAACTTGCTAAATATCTTCATTTTGATATGCTTAATCACCCTGCTAAATTTCGTAAAGATCGGAGAAAAATCGATTTTTTGGTCAAAAAAAGAGCAAAGACTATAGTCTTTGCTTTTTTTCAAAAATTTTTGAAAAATAGATTTCTTTTAAATTTGGCATGCTAATTAAGCACCTCAAAATTAAGATGTTCAGCAAGTTTCAGGTGAATCGGGCGATTAGTTTTTTTTTTAAATAATTTTTTTTAAAGAAAAAAAAAACGTATGGTACGATTGACCTGAAACTTGCTAAATATCTTCATTTCGATATGCTTAATCACCCTGCTAAATTTCGTAAAGATCGGAGAAAAATCGATTTTTTGGTCAAAAAAAGAGCAAAGACTATAGTCTTTGCTTTTTTTCAAATTTTTTTGAAAAATAGATTTCTTTTAAATTTGGCATGCTAATTAAGCACCTCAAAATTAAGATGTTCAGCAAGTTTCAGGTGAATCGGGCGATTAGTTTTTTTTTTAAATAATTTTTTTTAAAGAAAAAAAAAACTTATGGTACGATTGACCTGAAACTTGCTAAATATCTTCATTTCGATATGCTTAATCACCCTGCTAAATTTCGTAAAGATCGGAGAAAAATCGATTTTTTGGTCAAAAAAAGAGCAAAGACTATAGTCTTTGCTTTTTTTCAAAAATTTTTGAAAAATAGATTTCTTTTAAATTTGGCATGCTAATTAAGCACCTCAAAATTAAGATGTTCAGCAAGTTTCAGGTGAATCGGGCGATTAGTTTTTTTTTTAAATAATTTTTTTTAAAGAAAAAAAAAAACTTATGGTACGATTGACCTGAAACTTGCTAAATATCTTCATTTCGATATGCTTAATCACCCTGCTAAATTTCGTAAAGATCGGAGAAAAATCGATTTTTTGGTCAAAAAAAGAGCAAAGACTATAGTCTTTGCTTTTTTTCAAAAATTTTTGAAAAATAGATTTCTTTTAAATTTGGCATGCTAATTAAGCACCTCAAAATTAAGATGTTCAGCAAGTTTCAGGTGAATCGGGCGATTAGTTTTTTTTTTAAATAATTTTTTTTAAAGAAAAAAAAACGTATGGTACGATTGACCTGAAACTTGCTAAATATCTTCATTTCGATATGCTTAATCACCCTGCTAAATTTCGTAAAGATCGGAGAAAAATCGATTTTTTGGTCAAAAAAAGAGCAAAGTCTTTGCTTTTTTTCAAAATTTTTTGAAAAATAGATTTCTTTTAAATTTGGCATGCTAATTAAGCACCTCAAAATTAAGATGTTCAGCAAGTTTCAGGTGAATCGGGCGATTAGTTTTTTTTTTAAATAATTTTTTTTAAAGAAAAAAAAAACTTATGGTACGATTGACCTGAAACTTGCTAAATATCTTCATTTCGATATGCTTAATCACCCTGCTAAATTTCGTAGAGATCGGAGAAAAATCGATTTTTTGGTCAAAAAAAGAGCAAAGACTATAGTCTTTGCTTTTTTTCAAAAATTTTTGAAAAATAGATTTCTTTTAAATTTGGCATGCTAATTAAGCACCTCAAAATTAAGATGTTCAGCAAGTTTCAGGTGAATCGGGCGATTAGTTTTTTTTTTAAATAATTTTTTTTAAGGAAAAAAAAAACGTATGGTACGATTGACCTGAAACTTGCTAAATATCTTCATTTCGATATGCTTAATCACCCTGCTAAATTTCGTAAAGATGGGAGAAAAATCGATTTTTTGGTCAAAAAAAGAGCAAAGACTATAGTCTTTGCTTTTTTTCAAAAATTTTTGAAAAATAGATTTCTTTTAAATTTGGCATGCTAATTAAGCACCTCAAAATTAAGATGTTCAGCAAGTTTCAGGTGAATCGGGCGATTAGTTTTTTTTTTAAATAATTTTTTTTAAAGAAAAAAAAAACTTATGGTACGATTGACCTGAAACTTGCTAAATATCTTCATTTCGATATGCTTAATCACCCTGCTAAATTTCGTAAAGATCGGAGAAAAATCGATTTTTTGGTCAAAAAAAGAGCAAAGACTATAAGTCTTTGCTTTTTTTCAAAAATTTTTGAAAAATAGATTTCTTTTAAATTTGGCATGCTAATTAAGCACCTCAAAATTAAGATGTTCAGCAAGTTTCAGGTGAATCAGGCGATTAGTTTTTTTTTTAAATAATTTTTTTTAAAGAAAAAAAAAACTTATGGTACGATTGACCTGAAACTTGCTAAATATCTTCATTTCGATATGCTTAATCACCCTGCTAAATTTCGTAAAGATCGGAGAAAAATCGATTTTTTGGTCAAAAAAAGAGCAAAGACTATAGTCTTTGCTTTTTTTCAAAATTTTTTGAAAAATAGATTTCTTTTAAATTTGGCATGCTAATTAAGCACCTCAAAATTAAGATGTTCAGCAAGTTTCAGGTGAATCGGGCGATTAGTTTTTTTTTTAAATAATTTTTTTTAAAGAAAAAAAAAAACGTATGGTACGATTGACCTGAAACTTGCTAAATATCTTCATTTCGATATGCTTAATCACCCTGCTAAATTTCGTAAAGATCGGAGAAAAATCGATTTTTTGGTCAAAAAAAGAGCAAAGACTATAGTCTTTGCTTTTTTTCAAAATTTTTTGAAAAATAGATTTCTTTTAAATTTGGCATGCTAATTAAGCACCTCAAAATTAAGATGTTCAGCAAGTTTCAGGTGAATCGGGCGATTAGTTTTTTTTTTAAATAATTTTTTTTAAAGAAAAAAAAAACGTATGGTACGATTGACCTGAAACTTGCTAAATATCTTCATTTCGATATGCTTAATCACCCTGCTAAATTTCGTAAAGATCGGAGAAAAATCGATTTTTTGGTCAAAAAAAGAGCAAAGACTATAGTCTTTGCTTTTTTTCAAAATTTTTTGAAAAATAGATTTCTTTTAAATTTGGCATGCTAATTAAGCACCTCAAAATTAAGATGTTCAGCAAGTTTCAGGTGAATCGGGCGATTAGTTTTTTTTTTAAATAATTTTTTTTAAAGAAAAAAAAAACTTATGGTACGATTGACCTGAAACTTGCTAAATATCTTCATTTCGATATGCTTAATCACCCTGCTAAATTTCGTAAAGATCGAAGAAAAATCGATTTTTTGGTCAAAAAAAGAGCAAAGTCTTTGCTTTTTTTCAAAAATTTTTGAAAAATAGATTTTTTTTAAATTTGGCATGCTAATTAAGCACCTCAAAATTAAGATGTTCAGCAAGTTTCAGGTGAATCGGGCGATTAGTTTTTTTTTTTAAATAATTTTTTTTAAAGAAAAAAAAAACGTATGGTACGATTGACCTGAAACTTGCTAAATATCTTCATTTCGATATGCTTAATCACCCTGCTAAATTTCGTAAAGATCGGAGAAAAATCGATTTTTTGGTCAAAAAAAGAGCAAAGACTATAAGTCTTTGCTTTTTTTCAAAATTTTTTGAAAAATAGATTTCTTTTAAATTTGGCATGCTAATTAAGCACCTCAAAATTAAGATGTTCAGCAAGTTTCAGGTGAATCGGGCGATTAGTTTTTTTTTTAAATAATTTTTTTTAAAGAAAAAAAAAACTTATGGTACGATTGACCTGAAACTTGCTAAATATCTTCATTTCGATATGCTTAATCACCCTGCTAAATTTCGTAAAGATCGGAGAAAAATCGATTTTTTGGTCAAAAAAAGAGCAAAGACTATAGTCTTTGCTTTTTTTCAAAAAATTTTGAAAAATAGATTTCTTTTAAATTTGGCATGCTAATTAAGCACCTCAAAATTAAGATGTTCAGCAAGTTTCAGGTGAATCGGGCGATTAGTTTTTTTTTAAATAATTTTTTTTAAAGAAAAAAAAAACTTATGGTACGATTGACCTGAAACTTGCTAAATATCTTCATTTCGATATGCTTAATCACCCTGCTAAATTTCGTAGAGATCGGAGAAAAATCGATTTTTTGGTCAAAAAAAGAGCAAAGACTATAGTCTTTGCTTTTTTTCAAAAATTTTTGAAAAATAGATTTCTTTTAAATTTGGCATGCTAATTAAGCACCTCAAAATTAAGATGTTCAGCAAGTTTCAGGTGAATCGGGCGATTAGTTTTTTTTTTAAATAATTTTTTTTAAAGAAAAAAAAAACTTATGGTACGATTGACCTGAAACTTGCTAAATATCTTCATTTCGATATGCTTAATCACCCTGCTAAATTTCGTAAAGATCGGAGAAAAATCGATTTTTTGGTCAAAAAAAGAGCAAAGACTATAAGTCTTTGCTTTTTTTCAAAATTTTTTGAAAAATAGATTTCTTTTAAATTTGGCATGCTAATTAAGCACCTCAAAATTAAGATGTTCAGCAAGTTTCAGGTGAATCGGGCGATTAGTTTTTTTTTTAAATAATTTTTTTTAAAGAAAAAAAAAACTTATGGTACGATTGACCTGAAACTTGCTAAATATCTTCATTTCGATATGCTTAATCACCCTGCTAAATTTCGTAAAGATCGGAGAAAAATCGATTTTTTGGTCAAAAAAAGAGCAAAGACAGTCTTTGCTTTTTTTCAAAAATTTTTGAAAAATAGATTTCTTTTAAATTTGGCATGCTAATTAAGCACCTCAAAATTAAGATGTTCAGCAAGTTTCAGGTGAATCGGGCGATTAGTTTTTTTTTTAAATAATTTTTTTTAAAGAAAAAAAAAACTTATGGTACGATTGACCTGAAACTTGCTAAATATCTTCATTTCGATATGCTTAATCACCCTGCTAAATTTCGTAAAGATCGGAGAAAAATCGATTTTTTGGTCAAAAAAAGAGCAAAGACTATAGTCTTTGCTTTTTTTCAAAAATTTTTGAAAAATAGATTTCTTTTAAATTTGGCATGCTAATTAAGCACCTCAAAATTAAGATGTTCAGCAAGTTTCAGGTGAATCGGGCGATTAGTTTTTTTTTTAAATAATTTTTTTTAAAGAAAAAAAAAACTTATGGTACGATTGACCTGAAACTTGCTAAATATCTTCATTTCGATATGCTTAATCACCCTGCTAAATTTCGTAGAGATCGGAGAAAAATCGATTTTTTGGTCAAAAAAAGAGCAAAGACTATAGTCTTTGCTTTTTTTCAAAATTTTTTGAAAAATAGATTTCTTTTAAATTTGGCATGCTAATTAAGCACCTCAAAATTAAGATGTTCAGCAAGTTTCAGGTGAATCGGGCGATTAGTTTTTTTTTTAAATAATTTTTTTTAAAGAAAAAAAAAACTTATGGTACGATTGACCTGAAACTTGCTAAATATCTTCATTTCGATATGCTTAATCACCCTGCTAAATTTCGTAAAGATCGGAGAAAAATCGATTTTTTGGTCAAAAAAAGAGCAAAGACTATAGTCTTTGCTTTTTTTCAAAATTTTTTGAAAAATAGATTTCTTTTAAATTTGGCATGCTAATTAAGCACCTCAAAATTAAGATGTTCAGCAAGTTTCAGGTGAATCGGGCGATTAGTTTTTTTTTTAAATAATTTTTTTTAAAGAAAAAAAAAACGTATGGTACGATTGACCTGAAACTTGCTAAATATCTTCATTTCGATATGCTTAATCACCCTGCTAAATTTCGTAAAGATCGGAGAAAAATCGATTTTTTGGTCAAAAAAAGAGCAAAGACTATAGTCTTTGCTTTTTTTCAAAAATTTTTGAAAAATAGATTTCTTTTAAATTTGGCATGCTAATTAAGCACCTCAAAATTAAGATGTTCAGCAAGTTTCAGGTGAATCGGGCGATTAGTTTTTTTTTTAAATAATTTTTTTTAAAGAAAAAAAAAACTTATGGTACGATTGACCTGAAACTTGCTAAATATCTTCATTTCGATATGCTTAATCACCCTGCTAAATTTCGTAGAGATCGGAGAAAAATCGATTTTTTGGTCAAAAAAAGAGCAAAGACTATAGTCTTTGCTTTTTTTCAAAAAATTTTGAAAAATAGATTTCTTTTAAATTTGGCATGCTAATTAAGCACCTCAAAATTAAGATGTTCAGCAAGTTTCAGGTGAATCGGGCGATTAGTTTTTTTTTTAAATAATTTTTTTTAAAGAAAAAAAAAACGTATGGTACGATTGACCTGAAACTTGCTAAATATCTTCATTTCGATATGCTTAATCACCCTGCTAAATTTCGTAAAGATCGGAGAAAAATCGATTTTTTGGTCAAAAAAAGAGCAAAGACTATAGTCTTTGCTTTTTTTCAAAATTTTTTGAAAAATAGATTTCTTTTAAATTTGGCATGCTAATTAAGCACCTCAAAATTAAGATGTTCAGCAAGTTTCAGGTGAATCGGGCGATTAGTTTTTTTTTTAAATAATTTTTTTTAAAGAAAAAAAAAACTTATGGTACGATTGACCTGAAACCTGCTAAATATCTTCATTTCGATATGCTTAATCACCCTGCTAAATTTCGTAAAGATCGGAGAAAAATCGATTTTTTGGTCAAAAAAAGAGCAAAGACTATAAGTCTTTGCTTTTTTTCAAAATTTTTTGAAAAATAGATTTCTTTTAAATTTGGCATGCTAATTAAGCACCTCAAAATTAAGATGTTCAGCAAGTTTCAGGTGAATCAGGCGATTAGTTTTTTTTTTAAATAATTTTTTTTAAAGAAAAAAAAAACTTATGGTACGATTGACCTGAAACTTGCTAAATATCTTCATTTCGATATGCTTAATCACCCTGCTAAATTTCGTAAAGATCGGAGAAAAATCGATTTTTTGGTCAAAAAAAGAGCAAAGACTATAAATAAGTCTTTGCTTTTTTTCAAAATTTTTTGAAAAATAGATTTCTTTTAAATTTGGCATGCTAATTAAGCACCTCAAAATTAAGATGTTCAGCAAGTTTCAGGTGAATCGGGCGATTAGTTTTTTTTTTAAATAATTTTTTTTAAAGAAAAAAAAAACTTATGGTACGATTGACCTGAAACTTGCTAAATATCTTCATTTCGATATGCTTAATCACCCTGCTAAATTTCGTAAAGATCGGAGAAAAATCGATTTTTTGGTCAAAAAAAGAGCAAAGACTATAGTCTTTGCTTTTTTTCAAAATTTTTTGAAAAATAGATTTCTTTTAAATTTGGCATGCTAATTAAGCACCTCAAAATTAAGATGTTCAGCAAGTTTCAGGTGAATCGGGCGATTAGTTTTTTTTTTAAATAATTTTTTTTAAAGAAAAAAAAAACTTATGGTACGATTGACCTGAAACTTGCTAAATATCTTCATTTCGATATGCTTAATCACCCTGCTAAATTTCGTAAAGATCGGAGAAAAATCGATTTTTTGGTCAAAAAAAGAGCAAAGACTATAGTCTTTGCTTTTTTTCAAAATTTTTTGAAAAATAGATTTCTTTTAAATTTGGCATGCTAATTAAGCACCTCAAAATTAAGATGTTCAGCAAGTTTCAGGTGAATCGGGCGATTAGTTTTTTTTTTAAATAATTTTTTTTAAAGAAAAAAAAAAACTTATGGTACGATTGACCTGAAACTTGCTAAATATCTTCATTTCGATATGCTTAATCACCCTGCTAAATTTCGTAATGATCGGAGAAAAATCGATTTTTTGGTCAAAAAAAGAGCAAAGACTATAGTCTTTGCTTTTTTTCAAAAATTTTTGAAAAATAGATTTCTTTTAAATTTGGCATGCTAATTAAGCACCTCAAAATTAAGATGTTCAGCAAGTTTCAGGTGAATCGGGCGATTAGTTTTTTTTTTAAATAATTTTTTTTAAAGAAAAAAAAAACTTATGGTACGATTGACCTGAAACTTGCTAAATATCTTCATTTCGATATGCTTAATCACCCTGCTAAATTTCGTAAAGATCGGAGAAAAATCGATTTTTTGGTCAAAAAAAGAGCAAAGACTATAAGTCTTTGCTTTTTTTCAAAATTTTTTGAAAAATAGATTTCTTTTAAATTTGGCATGCTAATTAAGCACCTCAAAATTAAGATGTTCAGCAAGTTTCAGGTGAATCGGGCGATTAGTTTTTTTTTTAAATAATTTTTTTTAAAGAAAAAAAAAACTTATGGTACGATTGACCTGAAACTTGCTAAATATCTTCATTTCGATATGCTTAATCACCCTGCTAAATTTCGTAAAGATCGGAGAAAAATCGATTTTTTGGTCAAAAAAAGAGCAAAGACTATAGTCTTTGCTTTTTTTCAAAAATTTTTGAAAAATAGATTTCTTTTAAATTTGGCATGCTAATTAAGCACCTCAAAATTAAGATGTTCAGCAAGTTTCAGGTGAATCGGGCGATTAGTTTTTTTTTTAAATAATTTTTTTTAAAGAAAAAAAAAACTTATGGTACGATTGACCTGAAACTTGCTAAATATCTTCATTTCGATATGCTTAATCACCCTGCTAAATTTCGTAAAGATCGGAGAAAAATCGATTTTTTGGTCAAAAAAAGAGCAAAGACTATAGTCTTTGCTTTTTTTCAAAAATTTTTGAAAAATAGATTTCTTTTAAATTTGGCATGCTAATTAAGCACCTCAAAATTAAGATGTTCAGCAAGTTTCAGGTGAATCGGGCGATTAGTTTTTTTTTTAAATAATTTTTTTTAAAGAAAAAAAAAACGTATGGTACGATTGACCTGAAACTTGCTAAATATCTTCATTTCGATATGCTTAATCACCCTGCTAAATTTCGTAAAGATCGGAGAAAAATCGATTTTTTGGTCAAAAAAAGAGCAAAGACTATAGTCTTTGCTTTTTTTCAAAATTTTTTGAAAAATAGATTTCTTTTAAATTTGGCATGCTAATTAAGCACCTCAAAATTAAGATGTTCAGCAAGTTTCAGGTGAATCGGGCGATTAGTTTTTTTTTTAAATAATTTTTTTTAAAGAAAAAAAAAACTTATGGTACGATTGACCTGAAACTTGCTAAATATCTTCATTTCGATATGCTTAATCACCCTGCTAAATTTCGTAAAGATCGGAGAAAAATCGATTTTTTGGTCAAAAAAAGAGCAAAGACTATAGTCTTTGCTTTTTTTCAAAATTTTTTGAAAAATAGATTTCTTTTAAATTTGGCATGCTAATTAAGCACCTCAAAATTAAGATGTTCAGCAAGTTTCAGGTGAATCGGGCGATTAGTTTTTTTTTTAAATAATTTTTTTTAAAGAAAAAAAAAACGTATGGTACGATTGACCTGAAACTTGCTAAATATCTTCATTTCGATATGCTTAATCACCCTGCTAAATTTCGTAAAGATCGGAGAAAAATCGATTTTTTGGTCAAAAAAAGAGCAAAGACTATAGTCTTTGCTTTTTTTCAAAATTTTTTGAAAAATAGATTTCTTTTAAATTTGGCATGCTAATTAAGCACCTCAAAATTAAGATGTTCAGCAAGTTTCAGGTGAATCGGGCGATTAGTTTTTTTTTTAAATAATTTTTTTTAAAGAAAAAAAAAACTTATGGTACGATTGACCTGAAACTTGCTAAATATCTTCATTTCGATATGCTTAATCACCCTGCTAAATTTCGTAAAGATCGGAGAAAAATCGATTTTTTGGTCAAAAAAAGAGCAAAGACTATAGTCTTTGCTTTTTTTCAAAATTTTTTGAAAAATAGATTTCTTTTAAATTTGGCATGCTAATTAAGCACCTCAAAATTAAGATGTTCAGCAAGTTTCAGGTGAATCGGGCGATTAGTTTTTTTTTTAAATAATTTTTTTTAAAGAAAAAAAAAACTTATGGTACGATTGACCTGAAACTTGCTAAATATCTTCATTTCGATATGCTTAATCACCCTGCTAAATTTCGTAAAGATCGGAGAAAAATCGATTTTTTGGTCAAAAAAGAGCAAAGACTATAGTCTTTGCTTTTTTTCAAAAATTTTTGAAAAATAGATTTCTTTTAAATTTGGCATGCTAATTAAGCACCTCAAAATTAAGATGTTCAGCAAGTTTCAGGTGAATCGGGCGATTAGTTTTTTTTTTAAATAATTTTTTTTAAAGAAAAAAAAAACTTATGGTACGATTGACCTGAAACTTGCTAAATATCTTCATTTCGATATGCTTAATCACCCTGCTAAATTTCGTAAAGATCGGAGAAAAATCGATTTTTTGGTCAAAAAAGAGCAAAGACTATAGTCTTTGCTTTTTTTCAAAAATTTTTGAAAAATAGATTTCTTTTAAATTTGGCATGCTAATTAAGCACCTCAAAATTAAGATGTTCAGCAAGTTTCAGGTGAATCGGGCGATTAGTTTTTTTTTTAAATAATTTTTTTTAAAGAAAAAAAAAACTTATGGTACGATTGACCTGAAACTTGCTAAATATCTTCATTTCGATATGCTTAATCACCCTGCTCAGATCAAATTTCGTAAAGATCGGAGAAAAATCGATTTTTTGGTCAAAAAAGAGCAAAGACTATAGTCTTTGCTTTTTTTCAAAAATTTTTGAAAAATAGATTTCTTTTAAATTTGGCATGCTAATTAAGCACCTCAAAATTAAGATGTTCAGCAAGTTTCAGGTGAATCGGGCGATTAGTTTTTTTTTTAAATAATTTTTTTTAAAGAAAAAAAAAACCTATGGTACGATTGACCTGAAACTTGCTAAATATCTTCATTTCGATATGCTTAATCACCCTGCTAAATTTCGTAAAGATCGGAGAAAAATCGATTTTTTGGTCAAAAAAAGAGCAAAGACTATAGTCTTTGCTTTTTTTCAAAAATTTTTGAAAAATAGATTTCTTTTAAATTTGGCATGCTAATTAAGCACCTCAAAATTAAGATGTTCAGCAAGTTTCAGGTGAATCGGGCGATTAGTTTTTTTTTTAAATAATTTTTTTTAAAGAAAAAAAAAACGTATGGTACGATTGACCTGAAACTTGCTAAATATCTTCATTTCGATATGCTTAATCACCCTGCTAAATTTCGTAAAGATCGGAGAAAAATCGATTTTTTGGTCAAAAAAAGAGCAAAGACTATAGTCTTTGCTTTTTTTCAAAAATTTTTGAAAAATAGATTTCTTTTAAATTTGGCATGCTAATTAAGCACCTCAAAATTAAGATGTTCAGCAAGTTTCAGGTGAATCGGGCGATTAGTTTTTTTTTTAAATAATTTTTTTTAAAGAAAAAAAAAACTTATGGTACGATTGACCTGAAACTTGCTAAATATCTTCATTTCGATATGCTTAATCACCCTGCTAAATTTCGTAAAGATCGGAGAAAAATCGATTTTTTGGTCAAAAAAAGAGCAAAGACTATAGTCTTTGCTTTTTTTCAAAATTTTTTGAAAAATAGATTTCTTTTAAATTTGGCATGCTAATTAAGCACCTCAAAATTAAGATGTTCAGCAAGTTTCAGGTGAATCGGGCGATTAGTTTTTTTTTTAAATAATTTTTTTTAAAGAAAAAAAAAACTTATGGTACGATTGACCTGAAACTTGCTGAATATCTTCATTTCGATATGCTTAATCACCCTGCTAAATTTCGTAAAGATCGGAGAAAAATCGATTTTTTGGTCAAAAAAAGAGCAAAGACTATAGTCTTTGCTTTTTTTCAAAATTTTTTGAAAAATAGATTTCTTTTAAATTTGGCATGCTAATTAAGCACCTCAAAATTAAGATGTTCAGCAAGTTTCAGGTGAATCGGGCGATTAGTTTTTTTTTTAAATAATTTTTTTTAAAGAAAAAAAAAACGTATGGTACGATTGACCTGAAACTTGCTAAATATCTTCATTTCGATATGCTTAATCACCCTGCTAAATTTCGTAAAGATCGGAGAAAAATCGATTTTTTGGTCAAAAAAAGAGCAAAGACTATAGTCTTTGCTTTTTTTCAAAATTTTTTGAAAAATAGATTTCTTTTAAATTTGGCATGCTAATTAAGCACCTCAAAATTAAGATGTTCAGCAAGTTTCAGGTGAATCGGGCGATTAGTTTTTTTTTTAAATAATTTTTTTTAAAGAAAAAAAAAACTTATGGTACGATTGACCTGAAACTTGCTAAATATCTTCATTTCGATATGCTTAATCACCCTGCTAAATTTCGTAAAGATCGGAGAAAAATCGATTTTTTGGTCAAAAAAAGAGCAAAGACTATAGTCTTTGCTTTTTTTCAAAATTTTTTGAAAAATAGATTTCTTTTAAATTTGGCATGCTAATTAAGCACCTCAAAATTAAGATGTTCAGCAAGTTTCAGGTGAATCGGGCGATTAGTTTTTTTTTTAAATAATTTTTTTTAAAGAAAAAAAAAACTTATGGTACGATTGACCTGAAACTTGCTAAATATCTTCATTTCGATATGCTTAATCACCCTGCTAAATTTCGTAAAGATCGGAGAAAAATCGATTTTTTGGTCAAAAAAGAGCAAAGACTATAGTCTTTGCTTTTTTTCAAAAATTTTTGAAAAATAGATTTCTTTTAAATTTGGCATGCTAATTAAGCACCTCAAAATTAAGATGTTCAGCAAGTTTCAGGTGAATCGGGCGATTAGTTTTTTTTTTAAATAATTTTTTTTAAAGAAAAAAAAAACCTATGGTACGATTGACCTGAAACTTGCTAAATATCTTCATTTCGATATGCTTAATCACCCTGCTAAATTTCGTAAAGATCGGAGAAAAATCGATTTTTTGGTCAAAAAAAGAGCAAAGACTATAGTCTTTGCTTTTTTTCAAAAATTTTTGAAAAATAGATTTCTTTTAAATTTGGCATGCTAATTAAGCACCTCAAAATTAAGATGTTCAGCAAGTTTCAGGTGAATCGGGCGATTAGTTTTTTTTTTAAATAATTTTTTTTAAAGAAAAAAAAAACGTATGGTACGATTGACCTGAAACTTGCTAAATATCTTCATTTCGATATGCTTAATCACCCTGCTAAATTTCGTAAAGATCGGAGAAAAATCGATTTTTTGGTCAAAAAAAGAGCAAAGACTATAGTCTTTGCTTTTTTTCAAAATTTTTTGAAAAATAGATTTCTTTTAAATTTGGCATGCTAATTAAGCACCTCAAAATTAAGATGTTCAGCAAGTTTCAGGTGAATCGGGCGATTAGTTTTTTTTTTAAATAATTTTTTTTAAAGAAAAAAAAACTTATGGTACGATTGACCTGAAACTTGCTAAATATCTTCATTTCGATATGCTTAATCACCCTGCTAAATTTCGTAAAGATCGGAGAAAAATCGATTTTTTGGTCAAAAAAAGAGCAAAGACTATAGTCTTTGCTTTTTTTCAAAATTTTTTGAAAAATAGATTTCTTTTAAATTTGGCATGCTAATTAAGCACCTCAAAATTAAGATGTTCAGCAAGTTTCAGGTGAATCGGGCGATTAGTTTTTTTTTTAAATAATTTTTTTTAAAGAAAAAAAAAACGTATGGTACGATTGACCTGAAACTTGCTAAATATCTTCATTTCGATATGCTTAATCACCCTGCTAAATTTCGTAAAGATCGGAGAAAAATCGATTTTTTGGTCAAAAAAAGAGCAAAGACTATAGTCTTTGCTTTTTTTCAAAATTTTTTGAAAAATAGATTTCTTTTAAATTTGGCATGCTAATTAAGCACCTCAAAATTAAGATGTTCAGCAAGTTTCAGGTGAATCGGGCGATTAGTTTTTTTTTTAAATAATTTTTTTTAAAGAAAAAAAAACTTATGGTACGATTGACCTGAAACTTGCTAAATATCTTCATTTCGATATGCTTAATCACCCTGCTAAATTTCGTAAAGATCGGAGAAAAATCGATTTTTTGGTCAAAAAAAGAGCAAAGACTATAGTCTTTGCTTTTTTTCAAAATTTTTTGAAAAATAGATTTCTTTTAAATTTGGCATGCTAATTAAGCACCTCAAAATTAAGATGTTCAGCAAGTTTCAGGTGAATCGGGCGATTAGTTTTTTTTTTAAATAATTTTTTTTAAAGAAAAAAAAAACGTATGGTACGATTGACCTGAAACTTGCTAAATATCTTCATTTCGATATGCTTAATCACCCTGCTAAATTTCGTAAAGATCGGAGAAAAATCGATTTTTTGGTCAAAAAAAGAGCAAAGACTATAGTCTTTGCTTTTTTTCAAAAATTTTTGAAAAATAGATTTCTTTTAAATTTGGCATGCTAATTAAGCACCTCAAAATTAAGATGTTCAGCAAGTTTCAGGTGAATCGGGCGATTAGTTTTTTTTTTAAATAATTTTTTTTAAAGAAAAAAAAACTTATGGTACGATTGACCTGAAACTTGCTAAATATCTTCATTTCGATATGCTTAATCACCCTGCTAAATTTCGTAGAGATCGGAGAAAAATCGATTTTTTGGTCAAAAAAAGAGCAAAGACTATAGTCTTTGCTTTTTTTCAAAAATTTTTGAAAAATAGATTTCTTTTAAATTTGGCATGCTAATTAAGCACCTCAAAATTAAGATGTTCAGCAAGTTTCAGGTGAATCGGGCGATTAGTTTTTTTTTTAAATAATTTTTTTTAAAGAAAAAAAAAACGTATGGTACGATTGACCTGAAACTTGCTAAATATCTTCATTTCGATATGCTTAATCACCCTGCTAAATTTCGTAAAGATCGGAGAAAAATCGATTTTTTGGTCAAAAAAAGAGCAAAGACTATAGTCTTTGCTTTTTTTCAAAATTTTTTGAAAAATAGATTTCTTTTAAATTTGGCATGCTAATTAAGCACCTCAAAATTAAGATGTTCAGCAAGTTTCAGGTGAATCGGGCGATTAGTTTTTTTTTTAAATAATTTTTTTTAAAGAAAAAAAAAACTTATGGTACGATTGACCTGAAACTTGCTAAATATCTTCATTTCGATATGCTTAATCACCCTGCTAAATTTCGTAAAGATCGGAGAAAAATCGATTTTTTGGTCAAAAAAAGAGCAAAGACTATAAGTCTTTGCTTTTTTTCAAAATTTTTTGAAAAATAGATTTCTTTTAAATTTGGCATGCTAATTAAGCACCTCAAAATTAAGATGTTCAGCAAGTTTCAGGTGAATCAGGCGATTAGTTTTTTTTTTAAATAATTTTTTTTAAAGAAAAAAAAAACTTATGGTACGATTGACCTGAAACTTGCTAAATATCTTCATTTCGATATGCTTAATCACCCTGCTAAATTTCGTAAAGATCGGAGAAAAATCGATTTTTTGGTCAAAAAAAGAGCAAAGACTATAAGTCTTTGCTTTTTTTCAAAATTTTTTGAAAAATAGATTTCTTTTAAATTTGGCATGCTAATTAAGCACCTCAAAATTAAGATGTTCAGCAAGTTTCAGGTGAATCGGGCGATTAGTTTTTTTTTTAAATAATTTTTTTTAAAGAAAAAAAAAACTTATGGTACGATTGACCTGAAACTTGCTAAATATCTTCATTTCGATATGCTTAATCACCCTGCTAAATTTCGTAAAGATCGGAGAAAAATCGATTTTTTGGTCAAAAAAAGAGCAAAGACTATAGTCTTTGCTTTTTTTCAAAAATTTTTGAAAAATAGATTTCTTTTAAATTTGGCATGCTAATTAAGCACCTCAAAATTAAGATGTTCAGCAAGTTTCAGGTGAATCGGGCGATTAGTTTTTTTTTTAAATAATTTTTTTTAAAGAAAAAAAAAAACTTATGGTACGATTGACCTGAAACTTGCTAAATATCTTCATTTCGATATGCTTAATCACCCTGCTAAATTTCGTAAAGATCGGAGAAAAATCGATTTTTTGGTCAAAAAAAGAGCAAAGACTATAGTCTTTGCTTTTTTTCAAAAATTTTTGAAAAATAGATTTCTTTTAAATTTGGCATGCTAATTAAGCACCTCAAAATTAAGATGTTCAGCAAGTTTCAGGTGAATCGGGCGATTAGTTTTTTTTTTTAAATAATTTTTTTTAAAGAAAAAAAAAACCTATGGTACGATTGACCTGAAACTTGCTAAATATCTTCATTTCGATATGCTTAATCACCCTGCTAAATTTCGTAAAGATCGGAGAAAAATCGATTTTTTGGTCAAAAAAAGAGCAAAGACTATAGTCTTTGCTTTTTTTCAAAAATTTTTGAAAAATAGATTTCTTTTAAATTTGGCATGCTAATTAAGCACCTCAAAATTAAGATGTTCAGCAAGTTTCAGGTGAATCGGGCGATTAGTTTTTTTTTTAAATAATTTTTTTTAAAGAAAAAAAAAACTTATGGTACGATTGACCTGAAACTTGCTAAATATCTTCATTTCGATATGCTTAATCACCCTGCTAAATTTCGTAGAGATCGGAGAAAAATCGATTTTTTGGTCAAAAAAAGAGCAAAGACTATAGTCTTTGCTTTTTTTCAAAAATTTTTGAAAAATAGATTTCTTTTAAATTTGGCATGCTAATTAAGCACCTCAAAATTAAGATGTTCAGCAAGTTTCAGGTGAATCGGGCGATTAGTTTTTTTTTTAAATAATTTTTTTTAAAGAAAAAAAAAACTTATGGTACGATTGACCTGAAACTTGCTAAATATCTTCATTTCGATATGCTTAATCACCCTGCTAAATTTCGTAAAGATCGGAGAAAAATCGATTTTTTGGTCAAAAAAAGAGCAAAGACTATAGTCTTTGCTTTTTTTCAAAATTTTTTGAAAAATAGATTTCTTTTAAATTTGGCATGCTAATTAAGCACCTCAAAATTAAGATGTTCAGCAAGTTTCAGGTGAATCGGGCGATTAGTTTTTTTTTTAAATAATTTTTTTTAAAGAAAAAAAAACTTATGGTACGATTGACCTGAAACTTGCTGAATATCTTCATTTCGATATGCTTAATCACCCTGCTAAATTTCGTAAAGATCGGAGAAAAATCGATTTTTTGGTCAAAAAAAGAGCAAAGACTATAGTCTTTGCTTTTTTTCAAAAATTTTTGAAAAATAGATTTCTTTTAAATTTGGCATGCTAATTAAGCACCTCAAAATTAAGATGTTCAGCAAGTTTCAGGTGAATCGGGCGATTAGTTTTTTTTTTAAATAATTTTTTTTAAAGAAAAAAAAAACTTATGGTACGATTGACCTGAAACTTGCTAAATATCTTCATTTCGATATGCTTAATCACCCTGCTAAATTTCGTAAAGATCGGAGAAAAATCGATTTTTTGGTCAAAAAAGAGCAAAGACTATAGTCTTTGCTTTTTTTCAAAAATTTTTGAAAAATAGATTTCTTTTAAATTTGGCATGCTAATTAAGCACCTCAAAATTAAGATGTTCAGCAAGTTTCAGGTGAATCGGGCGATTAGTTTTTTTTTTAAATAATTTTTTTTAAAGAAAAAAAAAACCTATGGTACGATTGACCTGAAACTTGCTAAATATCTTCATTTCGATATGCTTAATCACCCTGCTAAATTTCGTAAAGATCGGAGAAAAATCGATTTTTTGGTCAAAAAAAGAGCAAAGACTATAGTCTTTGCTTTTTTTCAAAATTTTTTGAAAAATAGATTTCTTTTAAATTTGGCATGCTAATTAAGCACCTCAAAATTAAGATGTTCAGCAAGTTTCAGGTGAATCAGGCGATTAGTTTTTTTTTTAAATAATTTTTTTTAAAGAAAAAAAAAACTTATGGTACGATTGACCTGAAACTTGCTAAATATCTTCATTTCGATATGCTTAATCACCCTGCTAAATTTCGTAAAGATCGGAGAAAAATCGATTTTTTGGTCAAAAAAAGAGCAAAGACTATAAATAAGTCTTTGCTTTTTTTCAAAATTTTTTGAAAAATAGATTTCTTTTAAATTTGGCATGCTAATTAAGCACCTCAAAATTAAGATGTTCAGCAAGTTTCAGGTGAATCGGGCGATTAGTTTTTTTTTTAAATAATTTTTTTTAAAGAAAAAAAAAACTTATGGTACGATTGACCTGAAACTTGCTAAATATCTTCATTTCGATATGCTTAATCACCCTGCTAAATTTCGTAAAGATCGGAGAAAAATCGATTTTTTGGTCAAAAAAAGAGCAAAGACTATAGTCTTTGCTTTTTTTCAAAAATTTTTGAAAAATAGATTTCTTTTAAATTTGGCATGCTAATTAAGCACCTCAAAATTAAGATGTACAGCAAGTTTCAGGTGAATCGGGCGATTAGTTTTTTTTTTAAATAATTTTTTTTAAAGAAAAAAAAAACTTATGGTACGATTGACCTGAAACTTGCTAAATATCTTCATTTCGATATGCTTAATCACCCTGCTAAATTTCGTAAAGATCGGAGAAAAATCGATTTTTTGGTCAAAAAAAGAGCAAAGACTATAAGTCTTTGCTTTTTTTCAAAATTTTTTGAAAAATAGATTTCTTTTAAATTTGGCATGCTAATTAAGCACCTCAAAATTAAGATGTTCAGCAAGTTTCAGGTGAATCAGGCGATTAGTTTTTTTTTTAAATAATTTTTTTTAAAGAAAAAAAAAACTTATGGTACGATTGACCTGAAACTTGCTAAATATCTTCATTTCGATATGCTTAATCACCCTGCTAAATTTCGTAAAGATCGGAGAAAAATCGATTTTTTGGTCAAAAAAAGAGCAAAGACTATAAATAAGTCTTTGCTTTTTTTCAAAATTTTTTGAAAAATAGATTTCTTTTAAATTTGGCATGCTAATTAAGCACCTCAAAATTAAGATGTTCAGCAAGTTTCAGGTGAATCGGGCGATTAGTTTTTTTTTTAAATAATTTTTTTTAAAGAAAAAAAAAACTTATGGTACGATTGACCTGAAACTTGCTAAATATCTTCATTTCGATATGCTTAATCACCCTGCTAAATTTCGTAAAGATCGGAGAAAAATCGATTTTTTGGTCAAAAAAAGAGCAAAGACTATAGTCTTTGCTTTTTTTCAAAATTTTTTGAAAAATAGATTTCTTTTAAATTTGGCATGCTAATTAAGCACCTCAAAATTAAGATGTTCAGCAAGTTTCAGGTGAATCGGGCGATTAGTTTTTTTTTTAAATAATTTTTTTTAAAGAAAAAAAAAACTTATGGTACGATTGACCTGAAACTTGCTAAATATCTTCATTTCGATATGCTTAATCACCCTGCTAAATTTCGTAAAGATCGGAGAAAAATCGATTTTTTGGTCAAAAAAGAGCAAAGACTATAGTCTTTGCTTTTTTTCAAAAATTTTTGAAAAATAGATTTCTTTTAAATTTGGCATGCTAATTAAGCACCTCAAAATTAAGATGTTCAGCAAGTTTCAGGTGAATCGGGCGATTAGTTTTTTTTTTAAATAATTTTTTTTAAAGAAAAAAAAAACTTATGGTACGATTGACCTGAAACTTGCTAAATATCTTCATTTCGATATGCTTAATCACCCTGCTAAATTTCGTAAAGATCGGAGAAAAATCGATTTTTTGGTCAAAAAAGAGCAAAGACTATAGTCTTTGCTTTTTTTCAAAAATTTTTGAAAAATAGATTTCTTTTAAATTTGGCATGCTAATTAAGCACCTCAAAATTAAGATGTTCAGCAAGTTTCAGGTGAATCGGGCGATTAGTTTTTTTTTTAAATAATTTTTTTTAAAGAAAAAAAAAACCTATGGTACGATTGACCTGAAACTTGCTAAATATCTTCATTTCGATATGCTTAATCACCCTGCTAAATTTCGTAAAGATCGGAGAAAAATCGATTTTTTGGTCAAAAAAAGAGCAAAGACTATAGTCTTTGCTTTTTTTCAAAAATTTTTGAAAAATAGATTTCTTTTAAATTTGGCATGCTAATTAAGCACCTCAAAATTAAGATGTTCAGCAAGTTTCAGGTGAATCGGGCGATTAGTTTTTTTTTTAAATAATTTTTTTTAAAGAAAAAAAAAACGTATGGTACGATTGACCTGAAACTTGCTAAATATCTTCATTTCGATATGCTTAATCACCCTGCTAAATTTCGTAAAGATCGGAGAAAAATCGATTTTTTGGTCAAAAAAAGAGCAAAGACTATAGTCTTTGCTTTTTTTCAAAAATTTTTGAAAAATAGATTTCTTTTAAATTTGGCATGCTAATTAAGCACCTCAAAATTAAGATGTTCAGCAAGTTTCAGGTGAATCGGGCGATTAGTTTTTTTTTTAAATAATTTTTTTTAAAGAAAAAAAAAACTTATGGTACGATTGACCTGAAACTTGCTAAATATCTTCATTTCGATATGCTTAATCACCCTGCTAAATTTCGTAGAGATCGGAGAAAAATCGATTTTTTGGTCAAAAAAAGAGCAAAGACTATAGTCTTTGCTTTTTTTCAAAATTTTTTGAAAAATAGATTTCTTTTAAATTTGGCATGCTAATTAAGCACCTCAAAATTAAGATGTTCAGCAAGTTTCAGGTGAATCGGGCGATTAGTTTTTTTTTTAAATAATTTTTTTTAAAGAAAAAAAAAACTTATGGTACGATTGACCTGAAACTTGCTAAATATCTTCATTTCGATATGCTTAATCACCCTGCTAAATTTCGTAAAGATCGGAGAAAAATCGATTTTTTGGTCAAAAAAAGAGCAAAGACTATAAGTCTTTGCTTTTTTTCAAAATTTTTTGAAAAATAGATTTCTTTTAAATTTGGCATGCTAATTAAGCACCTCAAAATTAAGATGTTCAGCAAGTTTCAGGTGAATCAGGCGATTAGTTTTTTTTTTAAATAATTTTTTTTAAAGAAAAAAAAAACTTATGGTACGATTGACCTGAAACTTGCTAAATATCTTCATTTCGATATGCTTAATCACCCTGCTAAATTTCGTAAAGATCGGAGAAAAATCGATTTTTTGGTCAAAAAAAGAGCAAAGACTATAAGTCTTTGCTTTTTTTCAAAATTTTTTGAAAAATAGATTTCTTTTAAATTTGGCATGCTAATTAAGCACCTCAAAATTAAGATGTTCAGCAAGTTTCAGGTGAATCGGGCGATTAGTTTTTTTTTTAAATAATTTTTTTTAAAGAAAAAAAAAACTTATGGTACGATTGACCTGAAACTTGCTAAATATCTTCATTTCGATATGCTTAATCACCCTGCTAAATTTCGTAAAGATCGGAGAAAAATCGATTTTTTGGTCAAAAAAAGAGCAAAGACTATAGTCTTTGCTTTTTTTCAAAATTTTTTGAAAAATAGATTTCTTTTAAATTTGGCATGCTAATTAAGCACCTCAAAATTAAGATGTTCAGCAAGTTTCAGGTGAATCGGGCGATTAGTTTTTTTTTTAAATAATTTTTTTTAAAGAAAAAAAAAACTTATGGTACGATTGACCTGAAACTTGCTAAATATCTTCATTTCGATATGCTTAATCACCCTGCTAAATTTCGTAAAGATCGGAGAAAAATCGATTTTTTGGTCAAAAAAAGAGCAAAGACTATAGTCTTTGCTTTTTTTCAAAAATTTTTGAAAAATAGATTTCTTTTAAATTTGGCATGCTAATTAAGCACCTCAAAATTAAGATGTTCAGCAAGTTTCAGGTGAATCGGGCGATTAGTTTTTTTTTTAAATAATTTTTTTTAAAGAAAAAAAAAACTTATGGTACGATTGACCTGAAACTTGCTAAATATCTTCATTTCGATATGCTTAATCACCCTGCTAAATTTCGTAAAGATCGGAGAAAAATCGATTTTTTGGTCAAAAAAAGAGCAAAGACTATAGTCTTTGCTTTTTTTCAAAAATTTTTGAAAAATAGATTTCTTTTAAATTTGGCATGCTAATTAAGCACCTCAAAATTAAGATGTTCAGCAAGTTTCAGGTGAATCGGGCGATTAGTTTTTTTTTTAAATAATTTTTTTTAAAGAAAAAAAAAACCTATGGTACGATTGACCTGAAACTTGCTAAATATCTTCATTTCGATATGCTTAATCACCCTGCTAAATTTCGTAAAGATCGGAGAAAAATCGATTTTTTGGTCAAAAAAAGAGCAAAGACTATAGTCTTTGCTTTTTTTCAAAAATTTTTGAAAAATAGATTTCTTTTAAATTTGGCATGCTAATTAAGCACCTCAAAATTAAGATGTTCAGCAAGTTTCAGGTGAATCGGGCGATTAGTTTTTTTTTTAAATAATTTTTTTTAAAGAAAAAAAAAACTTATGGTACGATTGACCTGAAACTTGCTAAATATCTTCATTTCGATATGCTTAATCACCCTGCTAAATTTCGTAGAGATCGGAGAAAAATCGATTTTTTGGTCAAAAAAAGAGCAAAGACTATAGTCTTTGCTTTTTTTCAAAAATTTTTGAAAAATAGATTTCTTTTAAATTTGGCATGCTAATTAAGCACCTCAAAATTAAGATGTTCAGCAAGTTTCAGGTGAATCGGGCGATTAGTTTTTTTTTTAAATAATTTTTTTTAAAGAAAAAAAAAACTTATGGTACGATTGACCTGAAACTTGCTAAATATCTTCATTTCGATATGCTTAATCACCCTGCTAAATTTCGTAAAGATCGGAGAAAAATCGATTTTTTGGTCAAAAAAAGAGCAAAGACTATAGTCTTTGCTTTTTTTCAAAATTTTTTGAAAAATAGATTTCTTTTAAATTTGGCATGCTAATTAAGCACCTCAAAATTAAGATGTTCAGCAAGTTTCAGGTGAATCGGGCGATTAGTTTTTTTTTTAAATAATTTTTTTTAAAGAAAAAAAAAACTTATGGTACGATTGACCTGAAACTTGCTAAATATCTTCATTTCGATATGCTTAATCACCCTGCTAAATTTCGTAGAGATCGGAGAAAAATCGATTTTTTGGTCAAAAAAAGAGCAAAGACTATAGTCTTTGCTTTTTTTCAAAAATTTTTGAAAAATAGATTTCTTTTAAATTTGGCATGCTAATTAAGCACCTCAAAATTAAGATGTTCAGCAAGTTTCAGGTGAATCGGGCGATTAGTTTTTTTTTTAAATAATTTTTTTTAAAGAAAAAAAAAACTTATGGTACGATTGACCTGAAACTTGCTGAATATCTTCATTTCGATATGCTTAATCACCCTGCTAAATTTCGTAAAGATCGGAGAAAAATCGATTTTTTGGTCAAAAAAAGAGCAAAGACTATAGTCTTTGCTTTTTTTCAAAATTTTTTGAAAAATAGATTTCTTTTAAATTTGGCATGCTAATTAAGCACCTCAAAATTAAGATGTTCAGCAAGTTTCAGGTGAATCGGGCGATTAGTTTTTTTTTTAAATAATTTTTTTTAAAGAAAAAAAAAACGTATGGTACGATTGACCTGAAACTTGCTAAATATCTTCATTTCGATATGCTTAATCACCCTGCTAAATTTCGTAAAGATCGGAGAAAAATCGATTTTTTGGTCAAAAAAAGAGCAAAGACTATAGTCTTTGCTTTTTTTCAAAAATTTTTGAAAAATAGATTTCTTTTAAATTTGGCATGCTAATTAAGCACCTCAAAATTAAGATGTTCAGCAAGTTTCAGGTGAATCGGGCGATTAGTTTTTTTTTTAAATAATTTTTTTTAAAGAAAAAAAAAACTTATGGTACGATTGACCTGAAACTTGCTAAATATCTTCATTTCGATATGCTTAATCACCCTGCTAAATTTCGTAGAGATCGGAGAAAAATCGATTTTTTGGTCAAAAAAAGAGCAAAGACTATAGTCTTTGCTTTTTTTCAAAATTTTTTGAAAAATAGATTTCTTTTAAATTTGGCATGCTAATTAAGCACCTCAAAATTAAGATGTTCAGCAAGTTTCAGGTGAATCGGGCGATTAGTTTTTTTTTTAAATAATTTTTTTTAAAGAAAAAAAAAACTTATGGTACGATTGACCTGAAACTTGCTAAATATCTTCATTTCGATATGCTTAATCACCCTGCTAAATTTCGTAAAGATCGGAGAAAAATCGATTTTTTGGTCAAAAAAAGAGCAAAGACTATAAGTCTTTGCTTTTTTTCAAAATTTTTTGAAAAATAGATTTCTTTTAAATTTGGCATGCTAATTAAGCACCTCAAAATTAAGATGTTCAGCAAGTTTCAGGTGAATCAGGCGATTAGTTTTTTTTTTAAATAATTTTTTTTAAAGAAAAAAAAAACTTATGGTACGATTGACCTGAAACTTGCTAAATATCTTCATTTCGATATGCTTAATCACCCTGCTAAATTTCGTAAAGATCGGAGAAAAATCGATTTTTTGGTCAAAAAAAGAGCAAAGACTATAAGTCTTTGCTTTTTTTCAAAATTTTTTGAAAAATAGATTTCTTTTAAATTTGGCATGCTAATTAAGCACCTCAAAATTAAGATGTTCAGCAAGTTTCAGGTGAATCGGGCGATTAGTTTTTTTTTTAAATAATTTTTTTTAAAGAAAAAAAAAACTTATGGTACGATTGACCTGAAACTTGCTAAATATCTTCATTTCGATATGCTTAATCACCCTGCTAAATTTCGTAAAGATCGGAGAAAAATCGATTTTTTGGTCAAAAAAAGAGCAAAGACTATAGTCTTTGCTTTTTTTCAAAATTTTTTGAAAAATAGATTTCTTTTAAATTTGGCATGCTAATTAAGCACCTCAAAATTAAGATGTTCAGCAAGTTTCAGGTGAATCGGGCGATTAGTTTTTTTTTTAAATAATTTTTTTTAAAGAAAAAAAAAACTTATGGTACGATTGACCTGAAACTTGCTAAATATCTTCATTTCGATATGCTTAATCACCCTGCTAAATTTCGTAAAGATCGGAGAAAAATCGATTTTTTGGTCAAAAAAAGAGCAAAGACTATAGTCTTTGCTTTTTTTCAAAAATTTTTGAAAAATAGATTTCTTTTAAATTTGGCATGCTAATTAAGCACCTCAAAATTAAGATGTTCAGCAAGTTTCAGGTGAATCGGGCGATTAGTTTTTTTTTTAAATAATTTTTTTTAAAGAAAAAAAAAACTTATGGTACGATTGACCTGAAACTTGCTAAATATCTTCATTTCGATATGCTTAATCACCCTGCTAAATTTCGTAAAGATCGGAGAAAAATCGATTTTTTGGTCAAAAAAAGAGCAAAGACTATAGTCTTTGCTTTTTTTCAAAAATTTTTGAAAAATAGATTTCTTTTAAATTTGGCATGCTAATTAAGCACCTCAAAATTAAGATGTTCAGCAAGTTTCAGGTGAATCGGGCGATTAGTTTTTTTTTTAAATAATTTTTTTTAAAGAAAAAAAAAACCTATGGTACGATTGACCTGAAACTTGCTAAATATCTTCATTTCGATATGCTTAATCACCCTGCTAAATTTCGTAAAGATCGGAGAAAAATCGATTTTTTGGTCAAAAAAAGAGCAAAGACTATAGTCTTTGCTTTTTTTCAAAAATTTTTGAAAAATAGATTTCTTTTAAATTTGGCATGCTAATTAAGCACCTCAAAATTAAGATGTTCAGCAAGTTTCAGGTGAATCGGGCGATTAGTTTTTTTTTTAAATAATTTTTTTTAAAGAAAAAAAAAACTTATGGTACGATTGACCTGAAACTTGCTAAATATCTTCATTTCGATATGCTTAATCACCCTGCTAAATTTCGTAGAGATCGGAGAAAAATCGATTTTTTGGTCAAAAAAAGAGCAAAGACTATAGTCTTTGCTTTTTTTCAAAAATTTTTGAAAAATAGATTTCTTTTAAATTTGGCATGCTAATTAAGCACCTCAAAATTAAGATGTTCAGCAAGTTTCAGGTGAATCGGGCGATTAGTTTTTTTTTTAAATAATTTTTTTTAAAGAAAAAAAAAACTTATGGTACGATTGACCTGAAACTTGCTAAATATCTTCATTTCGATATGCTTAATCACCCTGCTAAATTTCGTAAAGATCGGAGAAAAATCGATTTTTTGGTCAAAAAAAGAGCAAAGACTATAGTCTTTGCTTTTTTTCAAAATTTTTTGAAAAATAGATTTCTTTTAAATTTGGCATGCTAATTAAGCACCTCAAAATTAAGATGTTCAGCAAGTTTCAGGTGAATCGGGCGATTAGTTTTTTTTTTAAATAATTTTTTTTAAAGAAAAAAAAAACTTATGGTACGATTGACCTGAAACTTGCTAAATATCTTCATTTCGATATGCTTAATCACCCTGCTAAATTTCGTAGAGATCGGAGAAAAATCGATTTTTTGGTCAAAAAAAGAGCAAAGACTATAGTCTTTGCTTTTTTTCAAAAATTTTTGAAAAATAGATTTCTTTTAAATTTGGCATGCTAATTAAGCACCTCAAAATTAAGATGTTCAGCAAGTTTCAGGTGAATCGGGCGATTAGTTTTTTTTTTAAATAATTTTTTTTAAAGAAAAAAAAAACTTATGGTACGATTGACCTGAAACTTGCTGAATATCTTCATTTCGATATGCTTAATCACCCTGCTAAATTTCGTAAAGATCGGAGAAAAATCGATTTTTTGGTCAAAAAAAGAGCAAAGACTATAGTCTTTGCTTTTTTTCAAAATTTTTTGAAAAATAGATTTCTTTTAAATTTGGCATGCTAATTAAGCACCTCAAAATTAAGATGTTCAGCAAGTTTCAGGTGAATCGGGCGATTAGTTTTTTTTTTAAATAATTTTTTTTAAAGAAAAAAAAAACGTATGGTACGATTGACCTGAAACTTGCTAAATATCTTCATTTCGATATGCTTAATCACCCTGCTAAATTTCGTAAAGATCGGAGAAAAATCGATTTTTTGGTCAAAAAAAGAGCAAAGACTATAGTCTTTGCTTTTTTTCAAAATTTTTTGAAAAATAGATTTCTTTTAAATTTGGCATGCTAATTAAGCACCTCAAAATTAAGATGTTCAGCAAGTTTCAGGTGAATCGGGCGATTAGTTTTTTTTTTAAATAATTTTTTTTAAAGAAAAAAAAAACTTATGGTACGATTGACCTGAAACTTGCTAAATATCTTCATTTCGATATGCTTAATCACCCTGCTAAATTTCGTAAAGATCGGAGAAAAATCGATTTTTTGGTCAAAAAAAGAGCAAAGACTATAGTCTTTGCTTTTTTTCAAAATTTTTTGAAAAATAGATTTCTTTTAAATTTGGCATGCTAATTAAGCACCTCAAAATTAAGATGTTCAGCAAGTTTCAGGTGAATCGGGCGATTAGTTTTTTTTTTAAATAATTTTTTTAAAGAAAAAAAAAACTTATGGTACGATTGACCTGAAACTTGCTAAATATCTTCATTTCGATATGCTTAATCACCCTGCTAAATTTCGTAAAGATCGGAGAAAAATCGATTTTTTGGTCAAAAAAGAGCAAAGACTATAGTCTTTGCTTTTTTTCAAAAATTTTTGAAAAATAGATTTCTTTTAAATTTGGCATGCTAATTAAGCACCTCAAAATTAAGATGTTCAGCAAGTTTCAGGTGAATCGGGCGATTAGTTTTTTTTTTAAATAATTTTTTTTAAAGAAAAAAAAAACCTATGGTACGATTGACCTGAAACTTGCTAAATATCTTCATTTCGATATGCTTAATCACCCTGCTAAATTTCGTAGAGATCGGAGAAAAATCGATTTTTTGGTCAAAAAAAGAGCAAAGACTATAGTCTTTGCTTTTTTTCAAAAATTTTTGAAAAATAGATTTCTTTTAAATTTGGCATGCTAATTAAGCACCTCAAAATTAAGATGTTCAGCAAGTTTCAGGTGAATCGGGCGATTAGTTTTTTTTTTAAATAATTTTTTTTAAAGAAAAAAAAAACTTATGGTACGATTGACCTGAAACTTGCTAAATATCTTCATTTCGATATGCTTAATCACCCTGCTAAATTTCGTAAAGATCGGAGAAAAATCGATTTTTTGGTCAAAAAAAGAGCAAAGACTATAGTCTTTGCTTTTTTTCAAAATTTTTTGAAAAATAGATTTCTTTTAAATTTGGCATGCTAATTAAGCACCTCAAAATTAAGATGTTCAGCAAGTTTCAGGTGAATCGGGCGATTAGTTTTTTTTTTAAATAATTTTTTTTAAAGAAAAAAAAAACTTATGGTACGATTGACCTGAAACTTGCTGAATATCTTCATTTCGATATGCTTAATCACCCTGCTAAATTTCGTAAAGATCGGAGAAAAATCGATGTTTTGGTCAAAAAAAGAGCAAAGACTATAGTCTTTGCTTTTTTTCAAAATTTTTTGAAAAATAGATTTCTTTTAAATTTGGCATGCTAATTAAGCACCTCAAAATTAAGATGTTCAGCAAGTTTCAGGTGAATCGGGCGATTAGTTTTTTTTTTAAATAATTTTTTTTAAAGAAAAAAAAACTTATGGTACGATTGACCTGAAACTTGCTAAATATCTTCATTTCGATATGCTTAATCACCCTGCTAAATTTCGTAAAGATCGGAGAAAAATCGATTTTTTGGTCAAAAAAAGAGCAAAGACTATAGTCTTTGCTTTTTTTCAAAATTTTTTGAAAAATAGATTTCTTTTAAATTTGGCATGCTAATTAAGCACCTCAAAATTAAGATGTTCAGCAAGTTTCAGGTGAATCGGGCGATTAGTTTTTTTTTTAAATAATTTTTTTTAAAGAAAAAAAAAACTTATGGTACGATTGACCTGAAACTTGCTAAATATCTTCATTTCGATATGCTTAATCACCCTGCTAAATTTCGTAAAGATCGGAGAAAAATCGATTTTTTGGTCAAAAAAAGAGCAAAGACTATAGTCTTTGCTTTTTTTCAAAAATTTTTGAAAAATAGATTTCTTTTAAATTTGGCATGCTAATTAAGCACCTCAAAATTAAGATGTTCAGCAAGTTTCAGGTGAATCGGGCGATTAGTTTTTTTTTTAAATAATTTTTTTTAAAGAAAAAAAAAACTTATGGTACGATTGACCTGAAACTTGCTAAATATCTTCATTTCGATATGCTTAATCACCCTGCTAAATTTCGTAAAGATCGGAGAAAAATCGATTTTTTGGTCAAAAAAGAGCAAAGACTATAGTCTTTGCTTTTTTTCAAAAATTTTTGAAAAATAGATTTCTTTTAAATTTGGCATGCTAATTAAGCACCTCAAAATTAAGATGTTCAGCAAGTTTCAGGTGAATCGGGCGATTAGTTTTTTTTTTAAATAATTTTTTTTAAAGAAAAAAAAAACGTATGGTACGATTGACCTGAAACTTGCTAAATATCTTCATTTCGATATGCTTAATCACCCTGCTAAATTTCGTAAAGATCGGAGAAAAATCGATTTTTTGGTCAAAAAAAGAGCAAAGACTATAGTCTTTGCTTTTTTTCAAAAATTTTTGAAAAATAGATTTCTTTTAAATTTGGCATGCTAATTAAGCACCTCAAAATTAAGATGTTCAGCAAGTTTCAGGTGAATCGGGCGATTAGTTTTTTTTTTAAATAATTTTTTTTAAAGAAAAAAAAAACTTATGGTACGATTGACCTGAAACTTGCTAAATATCTTCATTTCGATATGCTTAATCACCCTGCTAAATTTCGTAGAGATCGGAGAAAAATCGATTTTTTGGTCAAAAAAAGAGCAAAGACTATAGTCTTTGCTTTTTTTCAAAAATTTTTGAAAAATAGATTTCTTTTAAATTTGGCATGCTAATTAAGCACCTCAAAATTAAGATGTTCAGCAAGTTTCAGGTGAATCGGGCGATTAGTTTTTTTTTAAATAATTTTTTTTAAAGAAAAAAAAAACGTATGGTACGATTGACCTGAAACTTGCTAAATATCTTCATTTCGATATGCTTAATCACCCTGCTAAATTTCGTAAAGATCGGAGAAAAATCGATTTTTTGGTCAAAAAAAGAGCAAAGACTATAGTCTTTGCTTTTTTTCAAAATTTTTTGAAAAATAGATTTCTTTTAAATTTGGCATGCTAATTAAGCACCTCAAAATTAAGATGTTCAGCAAGTTTCAGGTGAATCGGGCGATTAGTTTTTTTTTTAAATAATTTTTTTTAAAGAAAAAAAAAACTTATGGTACGATTGACCTGAAACTTGCTAAATATCTTCATTTCGATATGCTTAATCACCCTGCTAAATTTCGTAAAGATCGGAGAAAAATCGATTTTTTGGTCAAAAAAAGAGCAAAGACTATAAGTCTTTGCTTTTTTTCAAAATTTTTTGAAAAATAGATTTCTTTTAAATTTGGCATGCTAATTAAGCACCTCAAAATTAAGATGTTCAGCAAGTTTCAGGTGAATCAGGCGATTAGTTTTTTTTTTAAATAATTTTTTTTAAAGAAAAAAAAAACTTATGGTACGATTGACCTGAAACTTGCTAAATATCTTCATTTCGATATGCTTAATCACCCTGCTAAATTTCGTAAAGATCGGAGAAAAATCGATTTTTTGGTCAAAAAAAGAGCAAAGACTATAGTCTTTGCTTTTTTTCAAAATTTTTTGAAAAATAGATTTCTTTTAAATTTGGCATGCTAATTAAGCACCTCAAAATTAAGATGTTCAGCAAGTTTCAGGTGAATCGGGCGATTAGTTTTTTTTTTAAATAATTTTTTTAAAGAAAAAAAAAACTTATGGTACGATTGACCTGAAACTTGCTAAATATCTTCATTTCGATATGCTTAATCACCCTGCTAAATTTCGTAAAGATCGGAGAAAAATCGATTTTTTGGTCAAAAAAGAGCAAAGACTATAGTCTTTGCTTTTTTTCAAAAATTTTTGAAAAATAGATTTCTTTTAAATTTGGCATGCTAATTAAGCACCTCAAAATTAAGATGTTCAGCAAGTTTCAGGTGAATCGGGCGATTAGTTTTTTTTTTAAATAATTTTTTTTAAAGAAAAAAAAAACCTATGGTACGATTGACCTGAAACTTGCTAAATATCTTCATTTCGATATGCTTAATCACCCTGCTAAATTTCGTAGAGATCGGAGAAAAATCGATTTTTTGGTCAAAAAAAGAGCAAAGACTATAGTCTTTGCTTTTTTTCAAAAATTTTTGAAAAATAGATTTCTTTTAAATTTGGCATGCTAATTAAGCACCTCAAAATTAAGATGTTCAGCAAGTTTCAGGTGAATCGGGCGATTAGTTTTTTTTTTAAATAATTTTTTTTAAAGAAAAAAAAAACTTATGGTACGATTGACCTGAAACTTGCTAAATATCTTCATTTCGATATGCTTAATCACCCTGCTAAATTTCGTAAAGATCGGAGAAAAATCGATTTTTTGGTCAAAAAAAGAGCAAAGACTATAGTCTTTGCTTTTTTTCAAAATTTTTTGAAAAATAGATTTCTTTTAAATTTGGCATGCTAATTAAGCACCTCAAAATTAAGATGTTCAGCAAGTTTCAGGTGAATCGGGCGATTAGTTTTTTTTTTAAATAATTTTTTTTAAAGAAAAAAAAAACTTATGGTACGATTGACCTGAAACTTGCTGAATATCTTCATTTCGATATGCTTAATCACCCTGCTAAATTTCGTAAAGATCGGAGAAAAATCGATTTTTTGGTCAAAAAAAGAGCAAAGACTATAGTCTTTGCTTTTTTTCAAAATTTTTTGAAAAATAGATTTCTTTTAAATTTGGCATGCTAATTAAGCACCTCAAAATTAAGATGTTCAGCAAGTTTCAGGTGAATCGGGCGATTAGTTTTTTTTTTAAATAATTTTTTTTAAAGAAAAAAAAACTTATGGTACGATTGACCTGAAACTTGCTAAATATCTTCATTTCGATATGCTTAATCACCCTGCTAAATTTCGTAAAGATCGGAGAAAAATCGATTTTTTGGTCAAAAAAAGAGCAAAGACTATAGTCTTTGCTTTTTTTCAAAATTTTTTGAAAAATAGATTTCTTTTAAATTTGGCATGCTAATTAAGCACCTCAAAATTAAGATGTTCAGCAAGTTTCAGGTGAATCGGGCGATTAGTTTTTTTTTTAAATAATTTTTTTTAAAGAAAAAAAAAACTTATGGTACGATTGACCTGAAACTTGCTAAATATCTTCATTTCGATATGCTTAATCACCCTGCTAAATTTCGTAAAGATCGGAGAAAAATCGATTTTTTGGTCAAAAAAAGAGCAAAGACTATAGTCTTTGCTTTTTTTCAAAAATTTTTGAAAAATAGATTTCTTTTAAATTTGGCATGCTAATTAAGCACCTCAAAATTAAGATGTTCAGCAAGTTTCAGGTGAATCGGGCGATTAGTTTTTTTTTTAAATAATTTTTTTTAAAGAAAAAAAAAACTTATGGTACGATTGACCTGAAACTTGCTAAATATCTTCATTTCGATATGCTTAATCACCCTGCTAAATTTCGTAAAGATCGGAGAAAAATCGATTTTTTGGTCAAAAAAGAGCAAAGACTATAGTCTTTGCTTTTTTTCAAAAATTTTTGAAAAATAGATTTCTTTTAAATTTGGCATGCTAATTAAGCACCTCAAAATTAAGATGTTCAGCAAGTTTCAGGTGAATCGGGCGATTAGTTTTTTTTTTAAATAATTTTTTTTAAAGAAAAAAAAAACCTATGGTACGATTGACCTGAAACTTGCTAAATATCTTCATTTCGATATGCTTAATCACCCTGCTAAATTTCGTAAAGATCGGAGAAAAATCGATTTTTTGGTCAAAAAAAGAGCAAAGACTATAGTCTTTGCTTTTTTTCAAAAATTTTTGAAAAATAGATTTCTTTTAAATTTGGCATGCTAATTAAGCACCTCAAAATTAAGATGTTCAGCAAGTTTCAGGTGAATCGGGCGATTAGTTTTTTTTTTAAATAATTTTTTTTAAAGAAAAAAAAAACGTATGGTACGATTGACCTGAAACTTGCTAAATATCTTCATTTCGATATGCTTAATCACCCTGCTAAATTTCGTAAAGATCGGAGAAAAATCGATTTTTTGGTCAAAAAAAGAGCAAAGACTATAGTCTTTGCTTTTTTTCAAAAATTTTTGAAAAATAGATTTCTTTTAAATTTGGCATGCTAATTAAGCACCTCAAAATTAAGATGTTCAGCAAGTTTCAGGTGAATCGGGCGATTAGTTTTTTTTTTAAATAATTTTTTTTAAAGAAAAAAAAAACTTATGGTACGATTGACCTGAAACTTGCTAAATATCTTCATTTCGATATGCTTAATCACCCTGCTAAATTTCGTAGAGATCGGAGAAAAATCGATTTTTTGGTCAAAAAAAGAGCAAAGACTATAGTCTTTGCTTTTTTTCAAAAATTTTTGAAAAATAGATTTCTTTTAAATTTGGCATGCTAATTAAGCACCTCAAAATTAAGATGTTCAGCAAGTTTCAGGTGAATCGGGCGATTAGTTTTTTTTTAAATAATTTTTTTTAAAGAAAAAAAAAACGTATGGTACGATTGACCTGAAACTTGCTAAATATCTTCATTTCGATATGCTTAATCACCCTGCTAAATTTCGTAAAGATCGGAGAAAAATCGATTTTTTGGTCAAAAAAAGAGCAAAGACTATAGTCTTTGCTTTTTTTCAAAATTTTTTGAAAAATAGATTTCTTTTAAATTTGGCATGCTAATTAAGCACCTCAAAATTAAGATGTTCAGCAAGTTTCAGGTGAATCGGGCGATTAGTTTTTTTTTTAAATAATTTTTTTTAAAGAAAAAAAAAACTTATGGTACGATTGACCTGAAACTTGCTAAATATCTTCATTTCGATATGCTTAATCACCCTGCTAAATTTCGTAAAGATCGGAGAAAAATCGATTTTTTGGTCAAAAAAAGAGCAAAGACTATAAGTCTTTGCTTTTTTTCAAAAATTTTTGAAAAATAGATTTCTTTTAAATTTGGCATGCTAATTAAGCACCTCAAAATTAAGATGTTCAGCAAGTTTCAGGTGAATCGGGCGATTAGTTTTTTTTTTAAATAATTTTTTTTAAAGAAAAAAAAAACTTATGGTACGATTGACCTGAAACTTGCTAAATATCTTCATTTCGATATGCTTAATCACCCTGCTAAATTTCGTAAAGATCGGAGAAAAATCGATTTTTTGGTCAAAAAAAGAGCAAAGACTATAGTCTTTGCTTTTTTTCAAAATTTTTTGAAAAATAGATTTCTTTTAAATTTGGCATGCTAATTAAGCACCTCAAAATTAAGATGTTCAGCAAGTTTCAGGTGAATCGGGCGATTAGTTTTTTTTTTAAATAATTTTTTTTAAAGAAAAAAAAAACTTATGGTACGATTGACCTGAAACTTGCTGAATATCTTCATTTCGATATGCTTAATCACCCTGCTAAATTTCGTAAAGATCGGAGAAAAATCGATTTTTTGGTCAAAAAAAGAGCAAAGACTATAGTCTTTGCTTTTTTTCAAAATTTTTTGAAAAATAGATTTCTTTTAAATTTGGCATGCTAATTAAGCACCTCAAAATTAAGATGTTCAGCAAGTTTCAGGTGAATCGGGCGATTAGTTTTTTTTTTAAATAATTTTTTTTAAAGAAAAAAAAACTTATGGTACGATTGACCTGAAACTTGCTAAATATCTTCATTTCGATATGCTTAATCACCCTGCTAAATTTCGTAAAGATCGGAGAAAAATCGATTTTTTGGTCAAAAAAAGAGCAAAGACTATAGTCTTTGCTTTTTTTCAAAAATTTTTGAAAAATAGATTTCTTTTAAATTTGGCATGCTAATTAAGCACCTCAAAATTAAGATGTTCAGCAAGTTTCAGGTGAATCGGGCGATTAGTTTTTTTTTTAAATAATTTTTTTTAAAGAAAAAAAAAACTTATGGTACGATTGACCTGAAACTTGCTAAATATCTTCATTTCGATATGCTTAATCACCCTGCTAAATTTCGTAAAGATCGGAGAAAAATCGATTTTTTGGTCAAAAAAGAGCAAAGACTATAGTCTTTGCTTTTTTTCAAAAATTTTTGAAAAATAGATTTCTTTTAAATTTGGCATGCTAATTAAGCACCTCAAAATTAAGATGTTCAGCAAGTTTCAGGTGAATCGGGCGATTAGTTTTTTTTTTAAATAATTTTTTTTAAAGAAAAAAAAAACCTATGGTACGATTGACCTGAAACTTGCTAAATATCTTCATTTCGATATGCTTAATCACCCTGCTAAATTTCGTAAAGATCGGAGAAAAATCGATTTTTTGGTCAAAAAAAGAGCAAAGACTATAGTCTTTGCTTTTTTTCAAAATTTTTTGAAAAATAGATTTCTTTTAAATTTGGCATGCTAATTAAGCACCTCAAAATTAAGATGTTCAGCAAGTTTCAGGTGAATCGGGCGATTAGTTTTTTTTTTAAATAATTTTTTTTAAAGAAAAAAAAAACGTATGGTACGATTGACCTGAAACTTGCTAAATATCTTCATTTCGATATGCTTAATCACCCTGCTAAATTTCGTAAAGATCGGAGAAAAATCGATTTTTTGGTCAAAAAAAGAGCAAAGACTATAGTCTTTGCTTTTTTTCAAAAATTTTTGAAAAATAGATTTCTTTTAAATTTGGCATGCTAATTAAGCACCTCAAAATTAAGATGTTCAGCAAGTTTCAGGTGAATCGGGCGATTAGTTTTTTTTTTAAATAATTTTTTTTAAAGAAAAAAAAAACTTATGGTACGATTGACCTGAAACTTGCTAAATATCTTCATTTCGATATGCTTAATCACCCTGCTAAATTTCGTAGAGATCGGAGAAAAATCGATTTTTTGGTCAAAAAAAGAGCAAAGACTATAGTCTTTGCTTTTTTTCAAAAATTTTTGAAAAATAGATTTCTTTTAAATTTGGCATGCTAATTAAGCACCTCAAAATTAAGATGTTCAGCAAGTTTCAGGTGAATCGGGCGATTAGTTTTTTTTTAAATAATTTTTTTTAAAGAAAAAAAAAACGTATGGTACGATTGACCTGAAACTTGCTAAATATCTTCATTTCGATATGCTTAATCACCCTGCTAAATTTCGTAAAGATCGGAGAAAAATCGATTTTTTGGTCAAAAAAAGAGCAAAGACTATAGTCTTTGCTTTTTTTCAAAATTTTTTGAAAAATAGATTTCTTTTAAATTTGGCATGCTAATTAAGCACCTCAAAATTAAGATGTTCAGCAAGTTTCAGGTGAATCGGGCGATTAGTTTTTTTTTTAAATAATTTTTTTTAAAGAAAAAAAAAACTTATGGTACGATTGACCTGAAACTTGCTAAATATCTTCATTTCGATATGCTTAATCACCCTGCTAAATTTCGTAAAGATCGGAGAAAAATCGATTTTTTGGTCAAAAAAAGAGCAAAGACTATAAGTCTTTGCTTTTTTTCAAAATTTTTTGAAAAATAGATTTCTTTTAAATTTGGCATGCTAATTAAGCACCTCAAAATTAAGATGTTCAGCAAGTTTCAGGTGAATCGGGCGATTAGTTTTTTTTTTAAATAATTTTTTTTAAAGAAAAAAAAACTTATGGTACGATTGACCTGAAACTTGCTAAATATCTTCATTTCGATATGCTTAATCACCCTGCTAAATTTCGTAAAGATCGGAGAAAAATCGATTTTTTGGTCAAAAAAAGAGCAAAGACTATAGTCTTTGCTTTTTTTCAAAAATTTTTGAAAAATAGATTTCTTTTAAATTTGGCATGCTAATTAAGCACCTCAAAATTAAGATGTTCAGCAAGTTTCAGGTGAATCGGGCGATTAGTTTTTTTTTTAAATAATTTTTTTTAAAGAAAAAAAAAACTTATGGTACGATTGACCTGAAACTTGCTAAATATCTTCATTTCGATATGCTTAATCACCCTGCTAAATTTCGTAAAGATCGGAGAAAAATCGATTTTTTGGTCAAAAAAAGAGCAAAGACTATAGTCTTTGCTTTTTTTCAAAAATTTTTGAAAAATAGATTTCTTTTAAATTTGGCATGCTAATTAAGCACCTCAAAATTAAGATGTTCAGCAAGTTTCAGGTGAATCGGGCGATTAGTTTTTTTTTTAAATAATTTTTTTTAAAGAAAAAAAAAACTTATGGTACGATTGACCTGAAACTTGCTAAATATCTTCATTTCGATATGCTTAATCACCCTGCTAAATTTCGTAAAGATCGGAGAAAAATCGATTTTTTGGTCAAAAAAGAGCAAAGACTATAGTCTTTGCTTTTTTTCAAAAATTTTTGAAAAATAGATTTCTTTTAAATTTGGCATGCTAATTAAGCACCTCAAAATTAAGATGTTCAGCAAGTTTCAGGTGAATCGGGCGATTAGTTTTTTTTTTAAATAATTTTTTTTAAAGAAAAAAAAAACCTATGGTACGATTGACCTGAAACTTGCTAAATATCTTCATTTCGATATGCTTAATCACCCTGCTAAATTTCGTAAAGATCGGAGAAAAATCGATTTTTTGGTCAAAAAAAGAGCAAAGACTATAGTCTTTGCTTTTTTTCAAAATTTTTTGAAAAATAGATTTCTTTTAAATTTGGCATGCTAATTAAGCACCTCAAAATTAAGATGTTCAGCAAGTTTCAGGTGAATCGGGCGATTAGTTTTTTTTTTAAATAATTTTTTTTAAAGAAAAAAAAAACTTATGGTACGATTGACCTGAAACTTGCTAAATATCTTCATTTCGATATGCTTAATCACCCTGCTAAATTTCGTAAAGATCGGAGAAAAATCGATTTTTTGGTCAAAAAAAGAGCAAAGACTATAAGTCTTTGCTTTTTTTCAAAATTTTTTGAAAAATAGATTTCTTTTAAATTTGGCATGCTAATTAAGCACCTCAAAATTAAGATGTTCAGCAAGTTTCAGGTGAATCGGGCGATTAGTTTTTTTTTTAAATAATTTTTTTTAAAGAAAAAAAAAACTTATGGTACGATTGACCTGAAACTTGCTAAATATCTTCATTTCGATATGCTTAATCACCCTGCTAAATTTCGTAGAGATCGGAGAAAAATCGATTTTTTGGTCAAAAAAAGAGCAAAGACTATAGTCTTTGCTTTTTTTCAAAAATTTTTGAAAAATAGATTTCTTTTAAATTTGGCATGCTAATTAAGCACCTCAAAATTAAGATGTTCAGCAAGTTTCAGGTGAATCGGGCGATTAGTTTTTTTTTAAATAATTTTTTTTAAAGAAAAAAAAAACGTATGGTACGATTGACCTGAAACTTGCTAAATATCTTCATTTCGATATGCTTAATCACCCTGCTAAATTTCGTAAAGATCGGAGAAAAATCGATTTTTTGGTCAAAAAAAGAGCAAAGACTATAGTCTTTGCTTTTTTTCAAAATTTTTTGAAAAATAGATTTCTTTTAAATTTGGCATGCTAATTAAGCACCTCAAAATTAAGATGTTCAGCAAGTTTCAGGTGAATCGGGCGATTAGTTTTTTTTTTAAATAATTTTTTTTAAAGAAAAAAAAAACTTATGGTACGATTGACCTGAAACTTGCTAAATATCTTCATTTCGATATGCTTAATCACCCTGCTAAATTTCGTAAAGATCGGAGAAAAATCGATTTTTTGGTCAAAAAAAGAGCAAAGACTATAAGTCTTTGCTTTTTTTCAAAATTTTTTGAAAAATAGATTTCTTTTAAATTTGGCATGCTAATTAAGCACCTCAAAATTAAGATGTTCAGCAAGTTTCAGGTGAATCAGGCGATTAGTTTTTTTTTTAAATAATTTTTTTTAAAGAAAAAAAAAACTTATGGTACGATTGACCTGAAACTTGCTAAATATCTTCATTTCGATATGCTTAATCACCCTGCTAAATTTCGTAAAGATCGGAGAAAAATCGATTTTTTAATCAAAAAATAATTTTGAAAATTTCAAAATTGCTTAAAATCGTCTGAAACGCATAGAAAACATGAAACCACCAACCCGCCCCCCTAAAGGTTTTTATATATATATACAGTAGTTCCGGAATTTTTCAAAAAAAAACATGCTCTAATCGCATTGAAACTAGTTTTAAAAATTGCACAAAAATTGTAGAAACAAAAAAAAAAATTTTTTCGGGGGCGTTTTTTTCAAAATGTCAAAGACAACGGAGCTACATCAAAAAACCTGTTTTACCCCTTCAATGTTGCTCATTCAACAAACAACAACTTTCTTATTTATGAACCGATTCGAAAAATTCAAAAACCAAAAATATTGTGGACGTTAAGGCAATCCTAAGTCCATCACGTATTTAATAATCGAACAATAATTAGCCGAAATAAACCAGAAAAACTACTTTTTATACTTTTAACGTCTTAATAAAACTCTGACAAGTCGATTAAAACAAACTTTTTTTTTTTCGATTTTTAGTACTCAATTTCGTGGGGACTTGTAAAATTTTTCAATTTTTCAACAACATTCATTGCTTCAGCCGGCCGCCGCGCATCTATTTTATGCATCGGCTTTTACTGTGTGTTGCTCCACCACCACTTACTTTAATTCATCATTTCTCTTAAAACCGTAAAAACAAAAAACAAAAATACCACTACTACTATTTTATTTGTTGTAACAATTAAATAAAAAACAACATCAACCACATTATTATTTGTTGTTTTAGCGATTTTCAGTCGGATTTATTATGGAATAATAATAGATAATTGAATTAATTAAGTGGAGGAGTTGTTTTTATTCGTTTATACCATAATTATATACAGAAAGAAAAAAAAAATTTTTTTGCGCGCCGAAATCCAATTGGATTCTTATAAGACAAAATCCAATTGGATTCTTAGAATTCCGCGCGCGCCGAAATTCAATTGGATTCTTATTAGACAACGACCATACCACATTGTAGTTTTTTAAATAATTAAGGTAAATTTTTGGTTTACCTTAATTATTTAAAAAAAAAAACTAATCACACGATTCACCTGAAACTTGCTGAATATCTTAATTTCGAGGTGCCTAATCAGCATGCCAAATTTCAAAAAATCTAATTTTCAAAAAATTCGAAAATTAACAAAGATTATAGTCTTTGTTAATTTTAATTAAAAAAATTCGCTGGAAATGAGATTCCACAGTACTTCTCTCGTTGCTATATTAAAATTTGTTATTCAAATTTTTAGAATTTTGAGGCATCTTTTACTGAAAAAAATTATCGGGTATTTAAAAATGCTTTTTAAATTTTAACTAGGAACAAAATTTTAAACCAATTTAAGCGATAAAGTTGAAACGTGTGTATGAAAAGATTAAAAAGTGAAAACTTGTTGTAGGTACTCTAATTTAATGAAACTATTTGAAGCTAGATTTAAAATTACCAATATAAATCAATGTTTGAAGTAAATCCTAGCACTATCAGTGTAAGGGGTGTGTTAAGGGTTAAAAACATGAATTGAGGATTCTAGGACATTTTTGATTAAACTAGTTTAAATTATATTTCAATTTATTATTAGAAAACAAATTTAAAAGAAATCTGACTAATCCAACTGTAAGGGGTGCATTAGGGGTTAGAATTGTAATATATAGGTCCTACCCTAATTTTAATTTAATTAGCTAAATAATGATAAGTTAAGTAAGTTAAATTACTACTAGGATCCAAATTTGAAAGAAATCCGAGCAATTTGACTGTACATGGTATGTTAAGGGTTGAAATTGCAAAATAAGGGTCGTATACTATTTTAAATTATATTATTCGTAAATATGTTTAAAATGTATAGTAGAAATCGAATATGAAGAAAATCCGAACCATATGACTCAAACTCTATATTGGAGGGGTGGGGGTGTGTGGTAAGGGTCGAAAATTATTTTTACTCACTCTTTATGTAAATATTACTAAAATAACTGATGGAAAAATGTGGGTAATGCTGCCATATAAGAATCACAACACCGGCAATTTTTGAACAATTAACTTAAATGGCAAATGGGTCGTAGGGGCTTATTTTTAGGGGATGAAACTTTTACCAGCATTTTCTTCAATATATCCCTAATATGTATACCAAATTTGGTCCAAATCAAATATTCCTCCTGGCAGATATTCACGTTACAACTTATTCATTTTTACAACTTTTTGACCCTTCAACCCTTAATAAAAATTCAACCCTATAATAAACTCCAGATTTTTTGAGAGCATTCACCACTTGGGGTATACACGAAACATATGTTCAATATTTGGTTAAAATCGGTCAGCAACTTTAGAAGATTAAGTGGATCTACCGATTTTGCCATTTTTAGCATGTTTTTGGCCTATAACGCGCAGGTCTTTGAGAATTTTATAAACTTTTTTTCTTCGATATCATCTATGGGCAGGTAGAAAAAAAGGACGCAAATTTTGCTTTAATCGGTTCGGTAGATTCCGAAATATAGTGTTTTAAAGAATTGCACAGACCGACCGACAGACCGACAGACCGACAGACCGACAGACGGAAATTAGTGAATATGATTTTCGTAATCTACGCATTCTATAAAGTAGAAAAAAGTGAAATTTGGAGAAATTTTTTTTTTCATGAATACAATACTTCCTCTACGAGAGAAGTAATATAGTCTTTGTTAATTTTTCGAATTTTTTTGAAAATTAGATTTCTTTGAAATTTGGCATGCAGATTAAGCACCTCGAAATTAAGATATTCAGCAAGTTTCAGGGGAATCGTGTAAAACCCAGTTGGCTCAAATTTTTCTTACCGAAAATCGGATAGGGGGTAATACTTACCGGTATTTGATAGCTGACATTTAATAGATGCCAGTGGCACTTACTGCACTTTGCGGAAATGCTTTGATCTCAAGTTATTAATTTTTTTTTACCGAAAATCTGATAGAGAGTAACACTTACTGGTATTTGATAGCTGACATTTAGTAGAAGATAGTGGTACTTACCGTACTTTGCGGAAATGTTATCTCAACTTATTATGGTTTCATAATAATCTCAACTTATTATGTTAATCTCAACTTATTATGGTTTCAATTTTGACATTTTTGTACTTGCCGGTATTTGATAGCCGATAACCGTCTGACGTGGTTCTCTTTAATTTGGTTTGTATTCCTTGCGCAGGGGTCATGCTAATCATCATTAACAATATATTTGTAATTTAAAAAAAAAATCATAACTCACTTTTAAAATCTCTGCGGCAGAAACGGATAACAGATTTGTTATCTACGACCCCCAATTAGTTAGGAAATAAATAATTACGTGAATCAAAAAGTTTGAAAATTTGGCCAAAAAATCCATCACTTTGCCTTAAAATTTTATCGATTTTTAAGGTTTTTTTGAAAAAATATGTTTGAAAATCGCACAACTATTTAAGCAACCAATAGAATGGCCGCATTTATGCTTGTTGCTATAGTTACAATTGATCAACATCAATATTTTTTGGAAATATTTTGGAAATATTTAAAATATTTCCGATGTCACAATGAAAGGTGTTGTCAAAATTAATTTATTGGAAAAATTGGTAACATTAAATGAATCCAACAAATATATCAGAAAAACTAATTAAAATTAAAAACACAGTGATTGTAAGTAGTTTGTTGTTGGTTTCCAACGGAAGCAGAAGTGGAAGTCGAGTAAGATAGATGAAAAACTAAGATAGATGTAGAATGGAAATATCTAGTAGTAAAATGTCATTATAATTTATTAAATATTTTATAAAATATAACATCAATTAAGAGTTGTGCGATTTTCTTACCGAATACCATTCGTACAAAAATTAATTCCGAAAATTTTTTATCGCTTACACTCATGCATTAGTTAGCGTGAGGAAATCTGCCCTCGTCTGCGACTCGGGCAGATTTCCACGCCAACTAATGCATTCGTGAGCTTAAAAAAATTTTCTGGAAATAATTTGTGCACTTATGGTATTACATGTGAAAATTTATAAAAAATTCAGGAAAAGAAGTAAAGCCGGGAAATTTTTGTCAGTTATTTCACTAGGGCTATTGCATGCAAAATAAATTAAAAGAAAAATAAGGGGCCTCACATTATCTCACAAAAAAATTTCAAACAACTTTTTTTGATATTTTTGTAATTTAAAAAAAAATCATAACTTACTTTTAAAATCTCTGCGGCAGAAACGGATAACAGATTTGTTATCTACGACCCCTAATTAGTTAGGAAATAAATAATTACGTGAATCAAAAAGTTTGAAAATTTGGCCAAAAAATCCATCACTTTGCCTTAAAATTTTATCGATTTTTAAGGTTTTTTTGAAAAAATATGTTTGAAAATTTATAAAAATTTCAGGAAAAGAAGTAAAGCCGGGAAATTTTTGTCAGTTATTCCACTAGGGCTATCGCATGCAAAATAAATTAAAAGAAATATAAGGGGCCTCACATTATCTCACAAAAAATTTTCAAACAACTTTTTTGATATTTTTGTAATTCCAAAAAAAATTCATAACTCAATTTTAAAATCTCTGCGGCAGAAACGGATAACAGATTTGTTATCTACGACCCCTAATTAGTTAGGAAATAAATAATTACGTGAATCAAAAAGTTTGAAAATTTGGCCAAAAATTAATTTTTTTTTTAAATTTTATAAAAAAAAATTATTTTTTTTTTTTTAATTTTTTTAAAAATTTTATAAAAATTTTTTAATTTTTTTTTAAATTAAAATTTTTTAAGTTTTTTTCAAATTTTTTAAATTTTTTTGAATTTTTTTCAAATTTTTTTAATTTTTTTTCAAATTTTTTAAATTTTTTTCAAATTTTTTCAAATTTTTTTCAATTTTTTTAAATTTTTTTCAAATTTTTTGTCTACATTATGGCCTCACATTATCTCACAAAAAAATTTCAAACAACTTTTTTTGATATTTTTGTAATTCCAAAAAAAATTCATAACTCAATTTTAAAATCTCTGCGGCAGAAATGGATAACAGATTTGTTATCTACGACCCCTAATTAGTTAGGAAATAAATAATTACGTGAATCAAAAAGTTTGAAAATTTGGCCAAAAATTAATTTTTTTTTAAAATTTTTTATAAAAAAAATTGGTAAAAATTTACTTTATGGCCCGAGGAAAAATAACACTTTCTATACATATTCGGACTCTGCTTGACGATTAGAATCTAATGGCGTTAGTCTTAACTTTAGGAAACCATCGAGTAAAAAGTTACACGTACTTAAGTCGGTAAAACTTTACTTTACCCCCCACCTCAAAATGTAATCGTACCAACTTTTTTAAAATCAGTTTTTTGTAACAAATCAAATGGTACTAGTCCTAACTTACGGAAACGAACGGTTCAAAAGTTATGACCAAAAATCAAATTTAGGCTACGTCAATTTTTTTTTGCAAACTTGCGTAAAGTTCGGTGCATTCGGGGGCTACGACCCTTCGTGCAACCAATTTTACGCTCGTTTGTAGTGTGATGCAAAAATCGTCGTTTTACCACAGATAAGGTTATCTTATCTGTGGTTTTACATTAACTTAACCAACTTATATTCCGACAAAAAGTCTAATAAAAAAAAATATATTTTTTTACATATTGTAACGAATTATGCCCCAAATGATACGCCCATGGCCATCCAGAACGTTCTAGATAGCCAACAGCGCATATCTCGAACGCGCCGGGAATAATCTGGAATATTCGATTCTAGTAACTTCCAGAATATTCCCTGTTAGACTATATAAGCGACGATGGCACCGCGTAAGTACAGTACAGTTCAGAACAGTAATACGAATAGAAGAATAAGTGACCGCAAATACTAAGTAATCTAATTCGAAGTGTAATTAATTAATCGTGTTGTATTTATTGTGAGTTAATAAATAGTTGTTGTTTTTAAGTTCACTAGTTTTATTTTCGCGGACCGGTAACACGCGACAATTGGTGTCAGAAGTGGGATAGTGAGCTTGTGTCAACTATCAAGTTGGTGTTAATTAATTACTAGGTTGTGAATTAATTAGTGCGGACAATTCCGGAACATTCTGGAATATTCTATTCGAGTTCTAAAGGAGATAGCGACTTTTATCGTAACGGAAAGTGTTTTGACATTAATTAGTGAGTTAATTAACGTAATTAAAAGAAATTTCGAGAAAGTTCTATTTGGAAATTAAAAGAGATAGAGAAATTTGGACTTCGTTGCTCAAATATACATCTAAATAGAAGTGTACCCGCAATTTTTCGAGTAAGTTTTAGACAAATTATATGCCATTAACACGAACTCAAACTAAAGCAATGGAAGAACAACTTAAACAAATGATGCAGATGCTTTCAATTCAAAACAAGGAAGCAGAAAAACGACGGCAAGAAGACAAAGATGAAGCAGAAAAACGCCGACAAGAAGACGAGAAGAAACGTCAAGAAGAAAAAGAGCAAGAAGAAAAGCGTCGTCAGGATGAACGGCGTGAAGACAAGGAAGAAGCAGAACGGCGCCGACAAGAATACGAAAAGCTTGGAACTCGCTTGGACCAGGTTAATGGAAAAATAGAAGAAATGAAACAACAAGTAAAAGACGAACTTGTTGGTGAAATTAACAATGTCAAAGTAGAAATGACTGGTGAAATGAAAGTGGTTGAAGTTAAATTAAAGCAGGACTTTGACAACAAAATGAAAAAAATTGAAGAACAAATGCAGCAGCTACAACAACGTAGAGTTGTGCAAGATGGCAGTTCCGCTGGAAATAAAGTAAAACCGCCCACTTATGATGGCCAAGCTTCTTGGACGATGTACAAGAGACAGTTTGAAGCGGCTGCACTTGCAAATGGCTGGAACAATGAAGAAAAGTCAACAGCTTTAATTGTTGCGTTGCGTGGTCAGGCATTAGACCTTTTGCAAACCATGCCAGAAGACCAACAAAATAACTATGGTTTGCTCATTGCGGCATTAGAGCTTCGATTTGGTGACAAATATTTGAAACACGTGTTTCAAACGCAAATCGAATCACGAATTCAAAAATCGGGAGAATCGTTGCAAGAGTTCGAATCCGAATTAAAGCGACTGGTCAATCTGGGTTATCCAGAAGCGCCACAGGAATTCCAAGAGATGTTAACGGTTCGCGCTTTTATTAAAGGAATTCGAGAAGTGGAAGTGCAACGCGTATTGATTGGAAACGCTTCCGGATTTAAAAAATCTAATGAAGCACTGGTGCGTGCATTAGAAGCAGAAGCCGCTTTCAATACTTCTCGATTAGGACACAAAGTACGAGCAGTTAATTTTGAGGAACCACCAGCCAGCAAAGACAAGATTGACAAAGTTTTAGATGGCCTTGATTTAATTTTAAAGAAATTCAGCGCAATGACACCGCAGCGCAATACAAATACCTGCTATCGTTGTGGTAAACAAGGACATTTCAAACGTGACTGCCGTGTCCCATCTCCAGTTTTCAATCGCAGGCAACAACAGCAGCCTGCGGCACATACCAACCAGGAAAACTAGATGTAGCCAGTGCTTCGGGGCATGCCCTGGCTACAGAAAACACAGCCCCCAGAATTGTAACTATAAAAAGTATGGGTGGAAGACCTGATAGTTTAACTTTGGAAGGAACATTGAATGGATCTAAAATTCGAGTTACCATTGATACCGGAGCTGTCGTTTCTCTTGCTAGAAGAGATGTGTTGGATAAGAAATTTCTTCAATTGCCATCAGAGAATATTAGCTTAAGGACAGTGACTGGAGAACGTGCATCAGTAATAGGAGAAGCTGATGCAGAATTACAAATTGGGAGTTTGAAAATAAGTCACAGAGTGTTAATAGCTGATATTGAAGATGAGTTTATTATGGGGATGGATTTGATTCGAAAACACGGATTGAAGTTTGATCACAAGCAGAACACTCTTAGCATTGGAAATGAAGAATTTGTGCTGTCAACAGCCAGTGACCCGGAAATTGATATAAGAGTTGTAGCAAGTGAAACAACTGAAGTGAACGGTAATAGTGAAATGATTATTCCTGCTAAACTAGAAACCAATTCTGGGCGCTGCGTTGGACTAATTCAACCACACAAAGACACTAACAACAGTCTTTTGGTAGCTCGATCTTTAGTTCAAACCGATTGTGACATACCGATACGGGTTGCAAACATCCTCCCTTCTAAGATCAAAATTAAGAAAGGAGAAGTAATCGGAGTTTGTACACCTGTTGAAGTTATTACCAACTGTAACGAAACTTGTTCAAAAACAACTGAGCAACTACCAGTGAAAGACATTGAAGTATTGGACATTAATTGGAATAACCTGACTAGTAAAGAAACCATTTTGGCACAAGATTTTATTAAACAACACCAGGATGTGTTTGTTACTCAACCTGGAACAGAAGGGCGTACAAACATCGTTCAGCATAGAATCAACACCGGAGACGCTCAGCCAATACGGCAATCACCACGAAGTCTGCCGATTGCAAAGCAAGAGGAAGTGTCAAATCTGCTGGACAAGATGTACAAAGAAGGGGTAATTGAAGAATCCAATAGTCCATGGTCCTCACCAGTTGTTTTAGTAACTAAGAAAGATGGATCAACCCGGTTTTGTGTTGATTATCGCAAACTTAACGACGTTACTAAAAAGGATAGTTACCCCCTTCCTCGGATTGATGACACCTTAACAACACTAGCAGGTTCAAAATGGTTTTCTACACTGGATCTTAAAAGTGGATATTGGCAAGTAGGCATTCATCCTGAAGATAAAGAAAAGACCGCATTTTCCACCAACAGCGGACTTTATCAATTCAATGTGATGCCTTTTGGATTATGCAATGCTCCAGCTACTTTTGAACGTCTGATGGAATTAGTTTTGCGTGGACTAACATGGAAAACCTGTTTGGTTTATTTGGATGATGTAATGGTCATGGGAAGAACTTTTGAAGAACATCTTCAAAATCTGAAAGAAGTCTTTGCTCGATTCCAAAATGCGCATTTAAAACTAAATCCAAAGAAATGTCATTTGTTTCATAACAAAGTTGAGTTTCTTGGCCACACGGTCAGTGCGGACGGCATTCAGACAAGCGATAGCAAGATTGAAGCTATACGCGATTGGCCAAGACCTCAAGACAAACATGAAGTGAGAAGTTTTCTGGGCTTATGCACATACTACAGGCGATTTGTGGAAGGATTTGGATATATAGCAGCGCCATTGCATAGATTGACTGAGGTCAAAGCAGCATTTTGCTGGAATAAAGAGTGCGAAAGCGCTTTTAAAACTTTAAAAGTTGCTCTTTGCTCTAGTCCTATTTTGTCTTACCCTCAAGCAGATGGAATGTTTATTTTAGACACGGATGCAAGCAACATTGGAGTAGGAGCCGTGTTATCCCAAATGCAAGATGGGGAGGAAAAAGTGATTGAATATTTCAGCAAGGTGTTGTCAAAACCCGAAAGGAACTATTGTGCAACAAGAAAGGAGCTGCTGGCTATTATCAAATCGGTCAGTCATTTCCACAGATATTTGTATGGAAAAAAGTTCCTCATAAGAACAGATCATGCTGCGCTTACATGGCTGTTACAAATGAAAAATCCAGAAGGGCAAGTGGCAAGGTGGTTAGAAAAATTGCAGCAATACCATTTTAAGATTAAACATCGTCCAGGCAAGTTACACAATAACGCTGATGCTTTGTCCCGAAGACCTTGTGGGGCATGCAAACACTGCTCAAGAGTGGATCAACGTGAAGGAATTGTGGATATTCAACGAACCACTCTTGAAGAAGATGAATCATGGACAACTGCTCAGCTTAGGAAAGACCAACTTGAGGACAAGGATATTGGACCGATTTTAATGGGAAAAGAGGAAGGAGTCAGACCTGAATGGAACATCATATCTGCGAAATCACCCAACTTTAAGGCGTTATGGGCACAGTGGGACTCGTTGAAAGTGGTAAATGGACTATTAAAAAGGGCCTGGGAGAGTGCTGATGGAAAAAGTGTTACCATGCAGTTGGTGGTTCCAAGGAATAAGGTTGAAAAGGTTTTGGAACAAGTGCATGGGGGTTCATCAGGAGGCCACTTTGGTGTTAATAAAACAATGGCAAAAGTCCGGGAAAGATTTTATTGGGTCCACAGCCGAGAAGACATAGAAAGTTGGTGCCGCAGATGTTCAATTTGTGCTGCTTCTAAGGGTCCCAGAACCAGATCCAGAGGTGCGATGAAACAGTACAATGTAGGAGCACCGTTTGAAAGGATAGCAATTGATGTGGCAGGTCCATTCCCTCAAACTGATGATGGCAACAAGTACATCTTAGTAGCCATGGACTATTTTAGCAAATGGCCTGAAGCTTATGCGATCCCTATAATCAGGAAGCGACCACTGTTGCTAAAGTTCTGGTAGACAACATGTTTAGCCGATTTGGGGTACCTTTAGAGTTACATTCAGATTAGGGACGGAACTTTGAGTCCAAAGTATTTCATAAGCTTTGTGAATTACTTGGCATCAACAAGACGAGGACTACACCACTTCATCCACAGTCCGATGGCATGGTTGAGAGGTTTAACAAGACTATGGAAGAACACCTCTCAAAAGTTGTAGAAACACATCAAAGGGACTGGGATCGACAATTACCTCTTTTGCTGATGGCTTACAGAACAGCTATCCACGAAACAACAGGTCAGACACCAGCAAAGGTTGTTTTTGGCAAAGAACTTCGTCTGCCCTGTGATTTGGTGTTCGGATCACCAAATGTTGAAGATAAAGAGGTACAGGACTATGTCGATGATTTGAGAAAGACTTTATTGGACACTCATGATTTGGTACGGCATAGAATCAAACTAGCTAGTGACCGAATGAAAGCTAGGTATGACTTGAAGGTAAATTCAAAGGGTTTTACGGAAGGCGACCGGGTTTGGTTATACAACCCTCAACGGAAGAAGGGAGTTTCGACTAAGTTGTCTCCATCTTGGGAAGGTCCATATGAGGTCATTAAAAGAATCAATGATGTGGTTTACCGGATACGACGAAACCAACGGTCTAAGTTGAAAGTTGTTCATTTAGACCGGTTGATGAAATACCAAGGAGATTTGGATTTGATTTCTGATCGGGACGATCAGAATTAGAAGGGGGGCAATGTAACGAATTATGCCCCAAATGATACGCCCATGGCCATCCAGAACGTTCTAGATAGCCAACAGCGCATATCTCGAATGCGCCGGGAATAATCTGGAATATTCGATTCTAGTAACTTCCAGAATATTCCCTGTTAGACTATATAAGCGACGATGGCACCGCGTAAGTACAGTACAGTTCAGAACAGTAATACGAATAGAAGAATAAGTGACCGCAAATACTAAGTAATCTAATTCGAAGTGTAATTAATTAATTGTGTTGTATTTATTGTGAGTTAATAAATAGTTGTTGTTTTTAAGTTCACTAGTTTTATTTTCGCGGACCGGTAACACGCGACAATATCGAAATGAAGATATTCAGCAAGTTTCAGGTCAATCGTACCATAAGTTTTTTTTTTCTTTAAAAAAAATTATTTAAAAAAAAAACTAATCGCCCGATTCACCTGAAACTTGCTGAACATCTTAATTTTGAGGTTTCAATTTTGACATTTTTGTACTTGCCGGTATTTGATAGCCGATATGTTAGTCTGACGTGGTTCTCTTTAATTTGGTTTGTATTCCTTGCGCAGGGGTTATGCTAATCATCATTAACGATTTCGTTTGCATTCCTTGCGCAGGGGTTATGCTAATAATCATTATCATTAACGATTTTGCTTGTATTCCTTGCGCAGGGGTTATGCTAATCGTCATTAACGATTTTGTTTGCATTCCTTGCGCAGGGGTTATGCTAATAATCATTATCATTAACGATTTTGCTTGTATTCCTTGCGCAGGGGTTATGCTAATTATTATTATCGATTGTGTTTAATAAACAATCAAAAAAAACAAAGACGCAGAAAATTCAGTAAAAATTCTTTATTCATAAATCAGCAAAAAATTGTACAATTATACAGGGTGTTCTATGCGTATTGACAATCACATTTTTACAAATATCTTTAAATAATTAATTACAAGCTATATACAGACATTTATACAGAGTGTTGCCCCATTTTGGATGCAGCGCAAAAAAGCCAATGCTAAATTTATACAATTATACAGAGTGTTACAAAAGATAATGACATATTTAAAAAATATCTTAAATAATTAATTACAAGGCTTGGAAACATTTTTATGCAGAGTGTTAAACATTTTCAAAATCAGTGGAAAATGGCCTGTCGTTTCATGCTAACTATACCGGGTGGTATTAATTGTAACGCGACTTTTTGAAGAGTCGCCCTAATAAGAGTTGCATAAGCACGTAACACGAACAAATTCTACTTCTCGTCTTCTTTTCCATAAGTAGTTCAATTGCTGCCGATGCAAAATTCCTATGACTTCTGAAACAAACCAAAAAACTAAACTATAAGTAAACTACTATTTGCTTAATCACCCTGCTAAATTTCGTCGGAAGATCGAAGAATAAAATTATTTTTTGGTCGAAAAATGAACAAAGTCTTTGTTAATTTTTGGTTTTCGTCTAAAAATTAGATTTTTATGAAATTTGGCAGGGTGATTAAGCATATTGAAATTAAGATATTCAGCAAGTTTCAGGTCAATCGTGTGATTAGTTTTTTTTTTTTAAATATAATTAAGCTAAACCAAAACTGCTAAAATTTACCTTAATTATTTTTTTAATTAAAAACTAATCACTCCATTGAATCTCAAGCCGTACAGAAATATACTAAACAAGAATTGAGAATGCGTTTCGTTTGCATTAGTTCGAAGCGTTAAAAATGTGAGCTTGCAATGGTTCAAAACTTGCAAAATCTCAAATTTTCAGTCGTTTGTAAACTACAGAGCTTTGTAAACACAGCTGCGCCATCTGTTTCAAGTAGCATCATCTGTTTCGAGTAGCATCAACTCGTCACCAACATTTTTACAGAGCTCTGTAATCACACCTGCGCCACCTATTTTGAGTAGCACCAACTGTTAAGTAGTGCTACTCTGTACCCCCAAGGTTACGTCAACGAGAAAGGTGAAACTGTAAAATGTTAGGTTATATTAGATAGAAACTCAACGAATTCCTTAAAATGGCATTTATAATAACAACAGCAAAAACGATAAGAAACCACTGGAAAAAATCAACATTTGCGGCCTTAATCCTCACATATGCCGGCAACAGTGCCCAGCACTACCTCAAGTAAGTTAGTCTAACCTCAATCTTTGTTTATTTACCTCTTATTTCTTACAGCTCACAGGAATTAATGCGAGAATATTGTCGCAAAGCAGCCAAATATGGCAGTGAACCAATCGACGTGCAAACAAATCCCAGAAACATTACCGTTATTTTAAATCCGAGTGCAAACAAACGCAAAGCAACCGACGACTTTGATAGCTATTGCGCCCCTTTACTACACCTCGCCGGCATTTGCGTTGAGGTCGTCAAAACCGAGAAAGAAGGCCATGCGAAAAGCTTGATCGAAACATTGCAGAATACCGAAGCAATTGTGGTGGCAGGTGGCGATGGAACTCTTTCGGAAGTCGTTACAGGACTTTTAAGACGTAACGCTGAGAGTACCGATAGTAATGTGGTACCTATCGGAGTGTTACCGCTTGGAAAAATTAATCAGATCGGGAAAAGCTTTTTTCCCGGTGAGAATAAGTTGGATCGAATTCGATCGCTGGCGGATGCTACGATGGCGGTTATTGAGCAAGCGACAAAGGCTGTGGATGTGATGAAAATTGAGGTGGTGGAGGACAATAATGAGGGTGAGGAAAACCCGAAACCTGTGTATGCTGTTGGGGGTATTAAATGGGGGGCTTATAGAGATGCGGAAGTCAAGAAGGAAAGTTACTGGTATTTTGGGGGACTTAAGAAGTATGCCACGTATTTATTCAATGGGTAGATTTAGTTTTTAAATGGTAGAGAAAATATTGAATTTAATTTGTTTGAGGTATAAAAATTCGTTGTCGTGGAATTGCGAAGCTACAGTTAATTATAGTCCGCCTTGCGACGGCTGCTCAAACTGCTTCAAGCGCAAACAGGACTTGAATCGTGGAAAATCGTGGCTACATCGGTAAATGTATCTTATTTTCATTCAATATGAATTATTTTAACTTGTCTATAGATTTGTAAAAGAGGACCAACCCAATTTAAAATACCTTCAAATCAACAATCCCGAATGTCGACAAATTCATGAGACGAAAATTTCAACCAGCGATTTGGCACTTTTAACATCCAATCTTTTAAATTCCAATTCGTCGAAATTGCAGTTGAATATCGGACCGAATAATTTGGAATATTTGGATTTTATACGGGAAGGCTGGCGTTCGGAGAACGGCGAACGCAGAAAAGTGAGCCAAGTAATCGAAGCGCGTACGATTGAAATTCAACCCACTGTCGCATCAACGCCGCAAAAAGAATCCTACTTCTCGATAGATAATGAAAATTTCGAGGTGAAACATATTAAAATTACGTTACTACCGAAAATTATTCAAATGTTTTGTAAAGATGAGAAGTTATAGTTGTAAATTGTAAATACGTTATTAAAAACGGGTTAAAAATATATTGGGTAGTTTATTCTTAAAACGATTACTTAGTAAGAAACATTAATTCAGTCGAACACTATTACGAAATAAATATTAAAATGAATGTACAAGTATTTGAACGTTGGGTAATATTTTAAAGGGAATAAAATATATCTACATTTAACCTAAACAAGCTTTGTTCCGCAATAACCTTTTGAAAAATACCTAGAATATATTTAACTGTGTTACGAATTGAGATTCATTAATTTAAAGCTAAAAAACTCCTAAAAAATATTTAAATTTTCTACACATTAAAAAATATAATCAATCAAGCAATTTCGGAACAAAACATCACATTTCATTCAACAAAAAGAAAACTAAAAATTCTCCTTATCTACTGGCTAGGTTGCGGACTTGAAACATGATTCATCCCACTCTTACTTGAACACCCATGTTGCAAATCGCACTTACTACTACTAGTAACCTTAAAGAACCTCAACAGCGGACTCCTGGGCGACACACACCGTCTACTCCCACTATTCCGCCTCGGCGTCATTTCCAACTTGGACGCCTTGGGCGTCGCACTTGCCTCACAAAAGCTCTTCTCTTCCATCTTCATCTTCAAACTCTTATCAATGCGAATCTTTGTCAACCAATCCTGGCTGCGCCGTTTCGGCGGCGAATAATTCAAATGCGGCGCAGTACCATCGAGCACAAAATTCGGCAAATTAACCGTCGGCGACTTCAACACCTGCTCGCTATTGCAATCCTCCTCGATAATTTTCGCCAACTCTAACGGCTCCATTTGGTTATTCAAGGTGCCGAAAAGTCGCCTGGGTCCAAACCCAAACTCACTACTCGTTCGCTTACTCTCGCGACTAGCATCGTCATCATTGCAACTGCGCTTACGCTTGGAATGCGTGTTCACCGTGCAATTCTCGCAATAATTGGTACTACTTGTCGCTTTGCAACGCTGACATTGCATTACAAGCTTCGGCGGCGTTACCGGTTCGCATACTTTAACTTTCGCCAATTTCGAGGCGAGTTCTGGCACTTCGAGCGGCAGAAGTTCGGCTACCCCGCCGCCAATCGCCGCCCAGGCATCCGGCAACGCTTCCACACCAATCCGCCAAACTTTGTGCGTTATATCGTCCGAGCAGGTAATGATTGTGTTCTGATTGTCTCGCGACCAAGCGACACACGTCACTTCCGCATTGTGGCCTGTAAGCTTAAACCTCGGCCGCGAGTGCTTCAAATCCCAAATATACGCAAACTCATCGCTGCTACCGCTAATCAGATGATTACCATCAGCGCTAAGTGCGGATTTGATATAAAAGCTGCTATTCAAATGCCCATTGTAGACTTTCACCGGCGCTGGATTGTAACTACTCAAGTTGTAGCAGTAAATATTATTATCCAGCGAATTGGCATACAAGCGAATACCAGCGTCATCTAGCGTCAGACTGCTAAACCCATTCTTCGACGTGGTTCCTGCATACGGCAACGTGACTTTCGGTACCGCCTCCTTTTTCGCAATGCTATAACTCTTCCGCAAATCCCACACTTTAATCAAACCGTCGCCAGCGCCACATGAAATGAGTGTTTCGTTATTCTGAAACACCAAGCCCGTCACGGATTGGACTGTTGCAGCGGCAGCGCTCGACGACGGAGTGAAGCACCTCCGACGCGATTTGCTCGGCGTGAAATCCTTCTTATTGTGCGAATTGATGATTTTACTGTCGGGTTGTTCCGTGCTGTTGCGCGTTTGCGCTCGATTGTCCCAGATCATGATGTTGCCATCGCGGCCGCCAGTCGCGAACACGTCGCCACTGTCGCGTTGGTACGTTACCGTTTTGACTGATCGGTTGTGAGCGAAGAAGACCTTTTCTTGGCGGATTTCGCCGTTGCCCACGTCGAACAAGCGGGCCGTATGGTCGGCGGACGCCGTAATTAGCTTCATCTCGTTGTTCGTCCAGGCTAGTTCGAAGATGGCATTGTGATGTGCGTTGCTGCTGTGGCGGATGTGGTTGCGGGTGTTTTCGATACTTACGCGGCCGTTTTCGTGTGCCAATGCCACGTAGTGGTTGTTCGCGGATTGTTGCGCGAATTGGCACGCGAATATTGGGGCTTGTTCATCGTCGGTCGGTTTGAGGCAGCGGAGGCGTTTTAGGGCGGTTTCGGTTTGGGTCCAGCGTGCTGTTCAATGGATTTACGCAGTAAGTATGGTTTAGTGGATTTGTTATTGTTTGGTACTTACAGAAACCGGATTGTTGATCGTAGAGTAGTTTCACTGTCGATTTCATGTTTGTGGTTCGGTGATTTAAAGTTTAAAAGGCACATTAGATTTCGGTGCGAAGTTGTAGTGGTTGTTTTTGACATACGCACAAAAGCGGGAAATCGTTGGTTTTTCGTTGGTTTTGTGTGTTTGTAAACAGTGCATTGTTTCTTTTAATGTAGTGTGTGTGACAATGAGAGAGTTTGTTGACGTTTGGGCAACATGGCTGCCGAGCTTATGAGGCGTTTATATGTTGCGTTGAATTTTACTAACAAAGTTGGGAATTTATATAATTAATTGAATTTTAATTTTGTTATTAATTGTCTTCTAATTCGTTTTGTTTTTTTTTGCTTTTACTAATTTAATTAATTATTATTTATATTGAACAATAAATGGCTGTATATAGGCAACCAGTAAAACGGTTTTGGTAGTCCATTGCACGGTAGATGGCGCTACATGAATTATTCAAATTTTATTTAAAAATATTAACACAACCATGTTAATATTTTAAATTTAAACATAGACAACACAGTTATAAATTTATCACACACTTTTGCTGATTTTTGGAAATCTTGTTTAATTATTTTTGTAGTCTACTACTTCAACCTCAAAGTCGCGCCAAATTTATAAACAAAAATAAAGAATTGTGCACTGAATAAATTCATTAATCACAAACAAATGATTGTAATTAAAAGCAAACTGCCCGTTTTCCAACCCCGTCCAGCCTCTAGGCGTTCTATTGAAAGCAAACATTCGAATCGACTTAATTCGTCGATTTTGTTTAGCACCACTAGACCGAAAATGCCCTCAAACAACATCCAAATTGTTTACCACAAACTTAAGTTCTAATCGATTAGAAAATAAGGGTGCACTCTTTCACAATTCACAAATGTATGGACAAAACAAAACAACCAGCATGACTCAATTCCGCATCGAGTGCGCTAAAATATTTGCGATCGAATATAACGCGTGGGAAATTCAAATCTGTTATTGGCAAAACAAAAATATTGCTACATTTAGGCAAAGTGAAATAAATCAACAAATAGATGCCCAGTTCGAATGTCGTGAGAAGTGCATCAGGAAAAACGTGATGCGGGTATTGAATTATAGAAACCGATATACGATAGGAAAATCTCACGGACATGAATGAATCAGAATGACCCGCACATCGGCAAGCAAAACAAATATTGGAAATAAGTAGTAATCGTTTATGAAAAGCACCAGGAACTGGAAATGAAAAAAACAAGAAATCGGAATGAGTTAATTTATGGTGGACCATAAAATAAGGGATCGCACGGCTAACAATGTGGTCAATAAAAATAAGGGCAGATGTCACTCAAACTCTACGGACGCATGTTTCGAGACCTGCTGTTTAATGATTTCAAATTATTTTTAACTATACTTGTATGTATGTATATTAGACTAAAACATTCCTCGTTTTGCCTTTTATGATCGATACAATAATGATTTATTTCTAAACCGAACACCGAAATTAATTTTCATTTCGCTTTTTATAGTTCGTAACATATTATTATTTTCCCCAAAAATAGGTGCCATTGAATTCTATTTGAAATGCAAGGGAGAATTATCCTAATTTAGTGACGCTTACAAAGACACACTTACCTCGTTTAAATACATTTTGCTTGAATGAACGCACCGGCAAGCATCCAGCTTTATTTCTTATTTCGAGTAGACCTGATGTAGATGATGACACCCAGGTGGTTCATGTTGCCGTAATGAGCTCACTAATCTTGCAGCTTAACTGACATGTGTGTACCCAACTTACATCCGTAACATTGATACTACCACTTCAATTTATTACATCTTTTTCCACAACATCCTTCTTCCTTCGTCGTTGTATTTTCAGCTCCTAAGCAAGAAACAAATATCATCAATGTTAGCTAGGAGAAAACGTATTGCAAACATACATTTAAGTTTTTTTCGAAATAAATCAATGTTTTAATACGTTTAAAGGTGTTTTGGTCGATCACAAAAATCACATTCAATTTCAAATTCTAATCGCGCCGCCATGTTGATTTTACTGTCAGCTGTTTCGGCTCTACTCCGCTCCGAGCGCGCGTAATTCAAACTTTAGGCAAGCGCGGGAAGTTTGAATCGTAATAAATTATGTAGAGAGGTAAACATTGATGAAATTCAACTTATAAAAATAGCAATGTAAGGGAAAACGAATATGAGAAAAATAATAGTGTAAAAAGGCACAACAAAAAAGCTTGTTATTTGTTTGTTGGAGAAAAGCGATGTCCATCGCTGCTGGACACTTTGTCTCAAATATCGAGTTGTTCCAATTAGGAGCGATTTGGTCAGGCTTCACCGAGTTTACTAACGATCTTCTTTTGTTTCCCATCAAATTTACTCCTAGTGTTGCAAAACTTTTCCCCAGTCGCCGTAAATAAATAAAGCAGCACGAAATTTAATTGACAAATATTAAGATATGGCCAAGCGTTCACCAAAATGTGGTCTAAAATAAGGCCATTTAGTGATCGATTGGTCATAAATTTGGATTTCCAAAAATGGGTCAAATACATACAGAATTTTGAAGAGCTAGTCATTTTTCAGGAAATATCTGTAATACTCGGTCAAGCAATGACAATGCATTCGACCGCATGCGGTTCTCCAAAACATTGGGCCATAAATAATCGAAAATGTACAAGCCTACATTTTATTTTACACACAACAAAAAAAAATAACACGACATAATAAAAGTTATATTGGGCCAAAGTGAAAACTGTCGTAAAACGGTGGCCTAAGGACTTGGATTTTTCTAAAGGAAAACCACCTTCTTCTCGTCTTATAATAAATCGAAATTTTTATACCGTACAATTAGAGACAAAAATAAATAGGGAGATTTTTCTATGCAGAGCAATAAAAACAAATCATAAAAACCACATAGAGTTTACTTTTACTGCACCACTGGTTTACATTTTAATTTACAATGTGGTAGAAAGTTTATTTCTTGTTTACGGTAATAAAACAATAAATTAGAATTGAAAATTCATTACGCAAGTGGACCAAAAAAATTAATTTAATTTGGACGAAATAAAATAATTTTGGTTTATCCAAAAATGTATGAATGGCCAAAAATACCGAAAAGCTAAAAGTGCTAATACCAATAATTAACGAACGTGACACGTTTCGGGTTCCGTTTTATTGCGACAATTTCGACAATATGGCCAAAATCAATAAATTCCGGATAATCATTAATACGTTATTCTTGTTTGTCGATTCAACACATAGAGAAAAATAAAATAAACGAAAAAGAGCACTTTTATGGCGCTCGTAACTCATACGCTTATAAATCAAAAGCAAGGAAATTATATCATAGGTTTATAGCATTTTAAATAGAGAAAAATTAAATGTATGGGAATGAATTTTTAAGACTTTGTTAACAACAATAAAAACTGCATTTTTATATTTCCACGAAACTTCCTACTTCAGACCTACTTAGTCACATTGTATCCTAATTGTTGAATTGTATTATACACACAAAATTAAATTAGAATGCACCCGCATCCTTTTTTTCCTCCTATATAGATGTGACTCCAAACACTTCCTTCTTTATATCACGATATAATGTTCAAACAACACCCCATCACCAGTTATTAATTCATCAAACCGTTATATTTCCAAAACACCCCTATTTACTTTTATTAACCAAAACAATTACGAGTTGCCGCTTCCAATTAAAATTTAAAGATAATGCACTCGGAATTACGAAAAACTAGTCACGCTTATGTTTTTCCCCAATTAAGCAGAATGTCACATTTTCTCTCAATTGAAGTCAAAAACCTACAATTAACATCCAAAAATAAATTGTCTTGATGAAGAATTTCGAACCCAAATTTCGACCTTTAATCCCAAAAATAAAAATTCATTTTGGAATTTTATTGGATTTGGAATAGCAAAATATCCCAAAGCAACCCTTGCCATAATATTAAATAAACCCGCACATCATTAAAAGACCATGTTTATAGAACACACAACACCCCATTTATCTGTTGAAAAAAAGATAAAAATTATTCCCGAAAAAAGAATCGACACGCGGCCTAAACAACAGCCTGTCGCGCAACATAACAAGCAACGTCGCCCTGGATCTTTGTTACACAGAAGGGCCCCATTGTGCTAAATCTAAATAAATAGCAAATAATTACAAGATTGGAAGCGGGTATATGGTCCGATAGAAGTAGAAATCAAAAAAACGTGGGGGAACCCCCGTCGAGATGCTCATGCACATCGCATAAGCTAAGCTAAAGCTCAGACTCATTTCAAAGCACACATGATTGGTACCATCGAATTTTGCTTGACTATAATTATTTGAAAGGAAAAATCGTTTTTTGGAATATTGCATGATGGTGTTCACAGTCGATCTAACAAAGTGTGGTCTAGCGGCGACGACATGTGGTGGTTAGTTGGTTTGCACTTTTCGAAATAAGAGTGAAAAGGCCAAACCGAAAAATCTGAACTAATAACTACTAGGCAAGTTGTTGGTACCATTTATATAGACATACACATACACTCGTGCCAAAAACAGATTAGTGTCCTTTTGTCGTCCTATAAGGCATTTCCTGTAACTGTCAAGAAAGTGCAGATGTTACGCAAACTGGCCCATTGTTGGTTTATTGTCCGCAACAGATGACTTGACTTTTCGAAATATTATTTCAACTCGGTACCAGGTCTTTTATATTATATATTTTACGCCCACTAGTTATAGATAGACTTGTTTTATAATTATACGTATTAAGGACGAGTAAGTGTGCTGGACAACTTTTTTTCAATTCTTATACAAAAAATTGCTAAATCTCTAAAGATGTGGTTAAAGCCTGTTTACCCAAACTTTTTGTATAATTAGTTGTAGTGTTTTTTTAAGTAAATCCCGTAAATATTTTGCTTGGAGCAAATCCAAAACATACCGCCTTGATTGGACACATTCTTGTTTCAAAATACTAATAGTTTTGGCCTGTCACTTGAATGTTTACCTAAAACACATCACAGGAAGTATGAGATTATCTCTACTAATACCGCCGATATGTTGCACACACACAGTTTTTCTCTCTAAAAAAATGGAAAAGTGTTTATTTAATAAAATTGTTTGCCAAAATGTGCGACATAGTATTTATTTTTATTTTCAAATGTATACGGTATCTTTTCAGAGATACGGGGGTGCATGTTTGGGTTGACGCGCGTGTTTTACACTTATTGAATCAATTAGTGTCCGCTAAGGGTTGGCAACATTGTACAGAATTGCACCCCGGCTTGCAAAAACAATCGGGGAAAAAAAACGAAAACGAAACCTACAAGCCAAAGAGAAAAACGAAACATTTTTGTGTTTAACAACGCGAACGCGCGATGATGCAGAACTGCTGACGGCTATTTTTATATTACGCGCACCATACCAAAGGGATGTTTTTCCGACCCCCAAAAAATTAATTGTTTCTTTAGTCTTATGTATAATGAAGGAGGACAATTAAAATTGTGCATCTTGTAAATTGTTGCAATTAAAAGCTCGTAAATCAACTGGGTTAGTTAATCCGCATCCGAGCTGAAGAAGAAGCACCGCCCTGAGAAATTGACTTTTTAATCTTCATTATATTTAAACTAAACAGTATACAAACATACAACCAACTAATTCCAGCCCAAAACGGGATTAGCAGCGTAAATCTTAACGATTTCCTCAAATAATTTTATTACCGTCGAGTTTCCTCGAATCATTATTCTTATCAGAATGAATTAAATAAAGCCAAACAATATTTGATTGTTATAACTTGACTTTATAAGCGGATTGGATTTATTATAATTATTATACGTCAATCTAGAAAGTTTCCTGGAAGGTGGCAAAATTTTTGACCAAACCTAATTAAGGGACTTATTATACAAATAATAAATCCGATTATAAAGTCAACTTTTAAATTCCTTTGTCATTACGAATCACTTTGCCTAATTTTCAAATTATTGGCAATCAAAATCCGATTAAGTATTGCTGGTTGCCTAAAATAAAAATGGCCGCGCAAACTGTGAACGCCAATAAATTGTAATAGAAAAATAATTGTGGAAGCAAATAAGTTTGTTATTGAAAATATTTGCGAAAAATGATTGATCTTCATCTATCACATCGACATATAGATAGGAAATATATTTGTAGCAGATGATTGAAAGGTTTCGGATTCTGAAGGCGAAAAATCTTTTCTATGAATACGGAAAGGCAAAAAGCGAAAAAGGAACAACAAACCGCTTTATTGAAATGTAACATGTCTAACTAACTTGTCTTTCTACATGCCATCAGGATGAGAAGAAAGAACTACTATATCTTATGGCAGTTCCTCCGCCTCCGTTGAAAGGCGGCCTACCTCAAAGTCCCCGATGACTTGTTATGTTTCAATAAATATACAAAAGGTATAGTATAATATACACAAAACACTAATAATAGATAAGTTAGCAATTATTCTTTCGATTTCAACTCCTATTATTAAAACATTTGGCACGGTTTAACAAATAAAATTAAGGTGGTCCATAGCCATCCGCATCCAACGAGATAAATCACGGAAATATTTCGGTTTTCGAGAGGAAAAAAAATCATTTATTGGTTGTATAACATAAAGGAATATTAGTATAATCTACAGATTTCCCAAATAGATTTGATACTTATCGAGGAAAAGTCTACCTTTGTGTTTCTCTGTGGTAGGTAGACCGATATGTATCGCAAATTGGCTCATTATTATTAATTTTTATAGAAATACTAGCAGCTTTCTATGATAGACATTTTTTAACGAAACGGGAAAAATATAGTTACGGGAAAATCAGGAGTTAAGACGATTATAATTATGTATGCAAAACAATTAGCTACCTGGTGGAGATTTTCTAGTTCAATTAAGGAGTGTTAAATAAAATTGACTTTATAAGGCGATTAGTGCAGATTATGAGCGAGTAAATCCAAAAATTTGTGTAAGTAGTCTCACATCTTAGTATTAGTATATTTTCTAAATATGTCTACAATTATTTTATTTTTCGTTTTTGGGTTTTAATATGTAATTAATGATTAAAAATAATATTTTTTTCCTGCCCCACCTTTAGACTTTTTTGTAAAGTTTTATAATACATTCATTCCTTTATAAATGATCATAAATGCTATAATTTATTTAAATAATAATCTTGCCTTGTTTTAAAAATTTGCATTTAAATCCATGTATAGATTATTTAATTATTTGTAATATAAAAACATTTTGATTATTTTTTTTCTACAAAAATACTTTAGCAGATTAAAAATAAATATCTAGATTATAGCTATTTTAGCAAACTACCTGCATTAGTGCCAAGTTAAATAAACCGAAAGAAAATTGACTTTTTGACACAAAATATTAAATCTGGACGAAAAACATACATTATTGAAAACATGTCAAGAATCTTATCGAAAAATCCTGATAATCGGATTTTTAAATTTGCAAACTGAGCGGCAAAAAGACATTAACTTTTGACGAGCCGATGACATAGCCAAAATTGAAAAAGTAACACAATTGCAACTTATTTCCTTTTGTACTTCGGTTAGTTATTGCTGAGTCCTTTTTTTGAGCTTTCAATGAAAAGAACGAGGAAAAAATAAAAGTACATAATTGACAAAAGCAGTACCGGCAATTGTCACGTGTGGCGCGTTTGTAATCTGCGTGGCAAATGCAAAATGTCACTAAGCAGAAATAAATGAAGGTGTTTGTTGAGTTCGTTTTAAGAAAGACCGCCGCAAGAGCACAAATAATAAGCTGCTCTGACATCTTAATCTCTGGATGGCCAGGATCAGTTCCATTACAACGATGGTCTCTTTTCTTGATCTGATTATATCTCAACTTTTTTGTTTTATACTATGTAGAAACCAGTTTCGAATTCTTTTCGAAATTTATCGATATAAAATAGCGCCCATTAATAAATCTATACGGAGCCAAAAAAGAAGCATAATAAAATAGAGAACGAAGAGTCGGATGTCAATTAGATGTTGAATCGGAGAAGCGAAACAGCTGTCCAATAATACACCAAACAACCCCTCTAATATCAAAGCGCGGGTATAAATAAGAGGGATGATAACTGATTCCTCGACGAGCTGAGCTATCCCAAAGCACCCAATAACTATAAATATTACGCAAATTGTAATTCGAAACACCTTATGATGTGGATAATGTTCCAATCTGAAAGTCTGCATTTTATTACTTTTTGACATATACAGTTTCGTCAAATCAACGCTTTAACGAAAAAATCAATAGCTTAGTTAGAAAATCGAAAATCAATACAATTTAAGAGACTAGAGTAGTCCAGGTGACATTCGGAATATAATACATCTTATTCAGAACATAAGAATACCCGCATTAATTTCAATACGGACACCATGCAGTGTTACCAAATGTTACAAGCGAATTTACAAAACAAACAGCAAAAACCCCTCCAACTGTCAGCAAACAACTTAATACATCAGAAATCCCTACTGAAAACAAACTGGGTAGGCACATGGGGCGTGGCTTCAACGAATTCCTTCAATCCCATTGGCTCATCCTTATTGGATAGCCGATTTAGGGGATATTTATAGTTCATCCCGTACAGAACAGGTTTCAGTGCACTCACACAATTCAGTTCAGAGTTGGCTCTTGAGTTATTCAGTTCATAGAGCGCTTGTGTCTGTGTTTATCCTTTTTTTTTTTGGTTTTGTGCAAAAACGTTGTGAGAACATAAATAATGGTGAAAAGAGAAGAAACGATTCTAGTTGTTCCGACAATGGCTCGTACCCCGTTAAAGTCCTCGTTTTCGATCAGTTCCATTCTGCCAGAAACTGCATTGGAAGCTCCAAAAAGTCCATCGTCGGATAAGATGCTCCAAGTCTCCGAAACGGAGCTGAGCGACTCCGATTGCGACTTGGACGTCACTGGAACACCTCCACCATTGGACTGCTCCAAATCCTCCCATGAAGAAAAGGAGATCAGCGAAGAGAAGAAGTCCAAGGAGAAACCGCCATACAGCTACAACGCGTTAATCATGATGGCCATTCGCAACAGTCCCGAAAAACGTTTGACGCTGAACGGCATCTACGAATACATCATGTGCAACTTCCCGTATTACCGCGAGAACAAACAAGGATGGCAAAATTCCATCCGACACAATTTGAGTTTGAACAAATGTTTTGTGAAAGTTCCACGCCATTACGACGATCCCGGCAAAGGAAACTACTGGATGTTGGACCCGTCCGCCGAAGACGTCTTCATTGGCGGCACCACTGGTAAACTTCGCCGTCGCTCAACTGCAGCTTCCCGTTCGAGACTTGCAGCTTTCAAACGTACTTTATCCATGTATTCGCCAATGCAACCGTGCTATTCGCCATATTATCCATCAGCAGCGGCAGCAGCGTCTCAGCAATTGTGGTCTGCGTATGCGGCGCGATATTCGTCGTACTTGCACTCAGCACCCAATATGCTACCACGACCTGCTCCTCTGCAAGCACCGCAAACGTTCAACATGGAACGGCTTTTGGCACCGTCGGAAGTTGGAGCTGGTTCACCATTCTTCAGACCTCCAACGCTGGATTTGTACAGTAACTTCCGATTACCGCACCATCAGCACCAGCAGATGATGCAGCCAATGACGCTGTCGCCTTCGAGTAGTACCAGTTCGATCACGGAGCCACGAAGAAGTCCTGATAGTATTTTCAAACCTATTACAGTCATAACGAGGCAAAGTTGATTCTAGTTTTGAATGATTATGTTTCTGATCTCAACTGTCCATTTAGTCCAGTTTTGTCTTTATTCTCTTTTGGTACAAAAATAATTTTGTTTATTTGCGCTTTCCTGTATATATGTATGTGTAAATATTATTTAATTTCTATTGTGATGTTAGTTTTTAAGAAATTATATAAATGTACAGTATTACAATAATATATTATTGAAAATGAAATATATTTATCAAATTGAAATTAAATCCTTCGTTTCTTTCTTCAATATCAACATCAATGCCAAGTGAATTTATTTACACCAAACCGAAATCCTCAAGGATGAGTCTCATATAAAGGACGTTCACCTTATTAGTTACAAAGTGGTTGTATTCTTGTGTTATTCGGACTGAATGGCTGAAACCGAAGATATAAACTTTATAGCCTCTCTTTCTGTCCTGGTAACTTCTCGGAAAATTGAACAGATTGATTAAAAAACAGCTTAATTTCGAGATTATTTTTCTAGTACTTTGCGGTACTTTCGTAAAGAGACTTTTAATTTCCTAGGAATTTATCCTCGTCATCATAATATTTTGGTGTGGATTACACCATTAAATGTCTTCCTTCCTAGTAGACTAATGAGAAAATTAGCTTCATGATTGTGTCTTTGGATGATAATGCTTCGCATTATCTAAATTGATAAATAAGTGTCCAGCAAGGAACAATACAATAGAATAAACGAGTATAAATAAATATTATGTTGTTTGTTGTAACACACTCAGTTGTTTGCAGCATCAACTCGCACTGTCGGGATATATGTAGCAGTGGATAATGATGATATTATAGAGCGACGTGTTTTGTATCTCAAGAGCCTCTAAATTGGATCTGAATTGCGCTGTTGACTTCACATTACCATTCCGTGCATCCTGTCCAAGACAATTATTCGTTGATCGTCCTCTTTCAGATCGACACACGTGGCTTCATCTCCTCTATCCATTATTTATCTCAAATATTCATAATTCGAATATTGGATGGAGGGTTGATGGTTCACAGGTGTTGGAATATCTATGACAGTTGACGAGACTCGCTCATCATAACAAGACCAAATCCGTCTGCATGGGCAACTAATATTTATAATCCGACACCTCATTAAAGCCAACTTCTATATCTCCTCGATGCCGCGCGCTTTTATAATCGACCCACGCATATATTTTCATCTTTTATCGTTCTCCGACTTTTACTTTTTTATGCCATAAACCGAATTCGATCTAGAACAATTCAATTGATGAGTCAACCCATTAGTGGTGTGTCGCATCAAGGAAGCACGTCAACATTTATTTCATGGCTAATTGACCTGCAGGCCAAACATGACCAACATCTACACCTACATTCGATTAGACCAAATACTTTTAGTTTAGACCAAAATTAAATTCGTCGTCAATGGAGGAACATTATTCAGATATGTACGAACGAACGACGATTGAATTAACTGAAGCCAATATAACAATTTGAAAGTGAATGAATATGATATATAGTAGTTGCATTCATGAATTAAGCATATATAAACAAGTTGAATTAATGTTATATACAGGCACTTAAAAATTAATTGTGTGTAGGTAGAATTAAAGTATGTTATAATGGAATATGGGAATGTGTGTATTTGTCAGAGGTCAATATTTGTACACAATGTGACCCGTGAGACTCAATAAATGATAATAACAATAAAAATGGTTGATCTACTGCTCGAAAAAGTCAAGTGCAAATAAATGGTACCTAGATCAATTAAATATCATCTCAGCTCCAGATCTTCGGAGATCATTTTGATCTTCCTCCATCAGGAGTCCTAAAATAACTGTACTACGTCTGATGCTATTGTTTGGTCCTTAAGTACCTTTTAAAAATATGAAAAGAGCATCTCAATTACGATGCATTTAGCTTATTGGTGCACGATTAATTCGAAGAAGCCTAAAAGAATCGTACAAAGAGCGACCTTTCACTGTGGTCCAATGAAGCAAACACTCTTTTTCCCCATCCACACATCAATAAAAGTTAATACTGTATTTTTTCGGTTCGTGGTGCGTTAGATAGTTAACCCCAAGACCATGACATCCACCAAACAATAACATGATGTAATAACATTATATTATCATCCAAAGTGTATACTTAAGATCTGATAAACAAACCACGTTATATGAAAAGAAGAAGATGAAAAAAATATCGTCTTATTGTACATAATGTGATATACAATCGATTTTAAAACGTATATGTATAACCCATCTAAAACGTCTTTAGAAAGCGGTTAATCAAAGGATTGCTCAGCGATTATCAGAAACGCAACGTCAATTTGAAGAACACCCATTAAAATTATGACTAATTCAATTCCATTTATGTCTGATTGAAATTTTTCCTAACAAAACTATGTTTCCACTCGAAAATCATATGCTGGTCGAAAAATTCATGAATGAGTTCGTAAAAGCCACCATCAAGCACACTACGAAACAATTGAATTAATAAGATAATGGTTATAATGGTACAGCGGTGAATATTGTGGAAATAAATTTCGTTCCATTCATGGTGTTGAATTTTACGCTATACCACAATGACATTTGACACTCTTTCTTAATTGCTACTGTTTTGTTCATTCATTCATTTGATTAATAACCACACAAGCAGACAAAAACTACACACAATGATGGACAGGATGTGAATCATATTAAAAGAACAAGCTCAATCTGCCAAATCTACTTGACATCGGGTCATATTTATTAAACTAGATTATAATTCGGATTAAACAACACAATCATGTGCACTTTCTTCATTATTTTGCTCTGATCAGGATTGATAACTCAACGTACTTCCAAAATTAGGATAAGGGAAGAGAAAAGAAGAAGAAGACCAACTGGAATTTTGGAAGAAAATTAGAAGATCAAGATTAGAAGACTAGATTTGGTGATCGAGCTTAGATCTTGACGTCCTGACTTAACTTTAGATCTTGCGAAGACCTCCTGCACCAAATTTCCAAGGATTTTTTTCGAAAAATCACTGTGGCATTTTGTTAACGTATTTAAAGAGAAAAACCTCAAAAGCACATCGATATTATTACAAATGTTTGTGGTATTGTGTCACAACAATAGCCCCGTATAAATGTGGACCAAATCGATCCTGATCCCGTTCTGGATAGGAAGTCGCTCGTATTAATTTGGCTGGTCGATTGTGGGTAAAAGGGGGTTGTTATAACTATTATAACTGCCCCACTCCACTAGCACTATACACAATATAGTAAAAGCACACAGCTGCCAAATCTGGCTATTTATTAAACATACGTGTTAATCTGGGCCCTTCATTTTATTATATTCTCGCTTTTCCTTCTCACTTCCACCTTCGCTCTTTCCGCAACATCTCTCAACATATATAGGGTGATTTGTGAGGAATTGTTACACACTAACATCTCTATTATTGTGTTCGGAAACCGCTTTTGGTATTTGATTGAGCACACTATGCGGATTAGGGTAAATTATTGATGTTCTGTTTGACATTTCTATCTGCAAATATATTGCCCGGATTAATCGTTTCATCTCCGCGATGGACCATCCGAGTGGGCCAATTTCCCATCCCACCAAACCCAAAATTTTGGTACCAGAGTATAATTAAGTAATTTGATAATTGTTCCAGATGATTGGAGGATAAACAAAGAATCATGACCGACCCAATTTGGCCGTTAAAGCGTTGCGGCCAAAACTTACATAGCACAATAGAGCTTAAATATGATTTATGAAATATTTTATTTAGGGCAACAAACGATCGGGCCACCCCAAAACAAGCAAAAACATCGAATGTTGTATTTATACACCCTGTGAACACGCGGACTAAACGCACCCCTGCCGTTTTGCATGAATTGTCACGGTGGTGAGAACACGTATAGGTAAAACCAAAAAAGCCCCCCGGCTTACATGTACATAAATCCGCACCATAACATAACATCTACATCTAATTTAGTTTGTCCTAATGGAACAAACAAATTTAATTAAGACATTTTTGTTCTAACAATTTAAGAAAAGGTCAGCCGAGTGAATGCCTCGTGCCTTATGGCAACAGCTGTCAAGTTTTATCAGAAGAATTAGCTCTTCTTCCGTTTTATTTTGTTAACAAAACTTAATCTAAGAAGATTATATGTAGAGAGAGCGACTTTGTGGTCAATTATTTAATTTAGTTTTTAAATTGAACGGCATTTGGTATGTTTTAATGGAATGGGCACGAGTTATAATAAATATTATGACCCTGTTTCCTGTGCAGCCACTACTATTACATTTTTCTATTTTTTCTTCTTTCATTTGCTTTAATTGGTTAAGTGATAAAACTACCATAAAATAATGTATGAGGCTTTAGATGAGCAAAATAGGTCAAAATGTGATTTTATTTGCTTTTGGTGAACATGTGCACCAAATTAATTTGATTAGTCAACCTACAAGATCTAAATTGATTAGGAGAATATCTTCAAAAGGGTTATTTCTTCACTTTTCCGTTGTGCACCTGCACATTGAAGAAACATTTAATAAACAGGAAAAAATAAAGAATAAGGAAAATATTTGTACATGGTGTTGTATTGAAAAGAACCCGCTTTAGCTCGTTATAGTTAATCGTGATGCTATTAGTTGTAAGCACCGCTTTGTATGATTGATCTGTAGACCGGAAGAAGCCGGTGTTTATCCTTTTTGTGAAAAGTCTTTCTTGGCGGTCCAGAAGATCTGTGTTTATCAAAATAACGGATTATTTTAACAGAAGCACCAAAAAAAAATATATGCACGAACTTGCTCTTTTATGTTTAGCGCTCTTCCTCCAATAGAATATCGTCTGTTTTCATAGGACGAGGAAACTTAATTTTAATCCTCGAATGCACAACGTTTTGGTTTAATATTACTACAGTTGTGGTTTTCAAATCTTGTAACCAAATTATTGCGATCAAAATCTGAAGCTTTTTTAAGTCTTCCAAATTTTTTTCTAGTCTCCAAAATCCCATAATCTAATATTTCAATTATGGAGTTGTATTTGGTAATATGAGCCAATGATGCTACTTTGTGTCTATCGAGACTACATGCTGCACAAAAGTGCAACTGTTTTCAATTTTATTGTACCTACATGTAGATATTGTTTTGTTGGACTGATGGTAACTGAATATCCTAATATGAGGTTCTAGATAATCTACAGAACACAAACATGATGAACAATACATGAAATACAAAGTATTGGGTTGCGCCTATTTACAATTTCACGATCAACTAGACAAGATAAGATTTTATGAAAACATTTGTGCGCCCCAAATAGATTTTTGACCGTTTCTCTCTATTTGCATAATTACAAATGGAAGCAAAAATACGTGTGAGAAATTCCAATTGTGGAAATACGAAATAACGAACTGTTAAGCGACAGACAAACTTAATTGGCGTCATTTTGCAAGTTGTGCGTCCCGGGCGTCATGTTACAGAGCGTCGTTCTCATCATGTGGTTTGTCAACTGTGCAAAAGCCTCCCTAAACTCCGATGACGAGTGTGCTGATTTCGTACTGTATCAATAATTATACTGGTACCTTCACAATCAAACTAGAAAAATCGGAAAACGCGTTTTCAATTAAAAGAGGAAGTTCGAGTCAAAACAGCATTTTTACGTCTCAAAAGTAAATTCATCAAATCAAAATTTTTTCATGATGAGTGCGCCTAATACTTTAACGACTTTGCAACAATCCGAATGGGGGATGGTGGTTGTGTTATCTGTATAAGGGTGATGCTGTTCTAACCCGCTGTGTACGTCTTTGTTTGGTCACGTTCACGTATCTCATTTAGATGGATTGAAGAGAGCATATTCTGATATTTGAAAGACAACGACGTGCACGTGCCCGATTTTAAACAAACATTTAATATGCTCACTTCACCCGACAACTGCACAAATCAAATCACAATAACGGTGCGAAGCACCAAAAAATAGTGCTGATTCAATAATAGATTCGGAATAAAGGAAAATGTGGTTGGCTTAATATAAATATTGGTAATTATGTGATGACGCAGTGGGAGCAATTCGTACAAATGCAATTTGGCTATCTAAGAAAAGCCCTTTCCTTTTGAAGTTAAACAGCTTACGAGCATTTAGTCTACCCACCACTATTTGCTGGATTTACCAAAACAGCTTGTCCAAACCTACTCACATAGTGCGTAAACAGATTACAAGACCGGCGAGAGTCGTTTCAAGTTTCCATAATATCCAACTAAATACATGCACCACCACCAAACCTTAAGCCGCTTAAGCTTACTTAAATATTATAGTTAGATATTCTTAGGACCTACAGCATACTTAATTGCATCTCTTATAAACTGTGACTTGCATCGATCGATTTTTCCTACAGACTCCGATTTGAAACAAATGAGTAACAAAACACCATGCACGTGACTGGACAATAGGACGTCGTCAGATAACAAGAAGAGAACGCGTGTTTGCTCTTGTATCCAGATCTATTGTCAACATCACAGGAAACAAAATAAACGCGTTATAATGAGATCACAGATATTATTTACACTCTCCCGAACAATCGTGGGGTCACACGCTGCATCATGCTGATTTCAACCAATTTTCAATTCGTGATCAAAAATTTTGCACTGCCAAAGGGCAAGTCAAATTTTTGAGGGTTGCTAGAACAGGCCAAGACAGCCTTAAACCAAAAGTTTCTTACAAAAATTTGCATTGCGTCAACTCTAAATCAGACGCTGAGCGAAGTTTTGTTGGATCTTCTTGGTTTCTTAGCATCTTTAGCAACACCCAAAAATTTGGCTTGCCCTTCAATTTTACCATGTTCTAATATTACGAGTTGCTATACCAAAAAATTATATAGTTGCTCTTTTTAGTTGCAACAAAGCCATACAACTAGATGATTGTAAAAAAGGTATTACAGCCGACCATACAATTTTTGATTATTTTTTGCCATCCCATATTGTTCAAAATTTATTTGACCAACTCTATAGCCAAAGTAATGGATGTAATTTGATATTTTCATGTAGAATAATTGTGTTCAATGAAAAGCAGAATTGTTGTTGATCTATGATCTGTAGAAAAGTTCCATTCAACGAATATTATTTATTACACTTACATACACCCCTTATATCGGACAAAAGTGTAGGTTAAAAATTATAAAGGGTATTCAGACTGTTTCATATAAAATCCACTCACTCCGCTTAATCATCACTAAACTTTATAACAAACCGAACTGTGCATAATCAGTTACGTTTTATACCAAATTTACGAGCGACTATAATAAGGTGTCGCCTTTTTTCTTTAATGTTTATGTTAAAAAATTACAATCAGATATTCAAATGCATTTCTTTTCACTGCGTGCTTTTATTTGAGCAATCGTATAAAATATCTCCGAAGAAAATCCAGCAACATCTCAATATTGTACCAAACAGCGGTACCAAAAATTGGATCTGATCCAAAACTCTACCGACAAGCAAAATATTAGTAGAAAAAAGCTAGTTTGATATGCACTGGGTTGGGTTCAGCGGGTGAACCTCTGGGGTCCGTATAGAATGTCAGCGGGCGGGTGCAATGTGAATAAATGTTAACACCATATTAATATGCTCCAAACACGAAACATTCACATATCTAACTCAGCATCAACGTAAGCATTTATATGATTCGAGAAAATCCACCTGGTCGCAGTTTTATGCGCGGCTACCTCTCAACACCTACACGTTTTATACGACATCATCATCAAGCACCGCAAACTACCCCCTGCACAGTCGACAAGAATTTACTACTTCTTTATATTACGGATTAAATTAACACACATTTCTCATCCTTTCCAGACATATCACACACCTTCACAAGGCCGCGATGCAAAAACGAAAACGACCAACATCGCATTGGCCAATTTACATATATCTCATCACCATTAACGTCGCCGTGGACCTTATTTAATATTGTTGCAAAAATATCAGCACGCTCGCCTTTATTTTTATACCGATTCGATTTTTATTCAACACTTTTATTATACGCTTTTTGCCAATCGTCAATTACAATCCGAATCGTAAAGAAACATTTTTACACCAAACGGAATTCCATCATAACTTTTCCGGCCGTTTGGAATCACACCCTTCAATCGTAAATAAGGAAGCATGTCATAAAAGATCATAATTAGCAATTTTAGTCGGGAAGGATCATTCCTTCCAAATATTGGAGACTCCAGAGAATTGAGGTCCCAGTTTCTCGACCATCGGAGCAAAAACAAAGCTTCCTATCCGATCATTCATCGATCCGTTAAATTTCACAGATCCTCAAAATTTCCAACATGTTTTTGGCTGATTTTTAAAATTATCCACTTAATTCCAAATCCAATAATTCATCTCTTGTTTGAACCCACATAGCGGCTGAATTCTTTGGAAAAAGAAAAATCTCCTTAATGCGTGATGAAGTGGGGCCCACCCATACGAAACACTCCACTCCACTGTTATCAGCAGATTTTCTGCATGCCGTATCAGTGTCGTAGCGTGGAGACAGAGGAAGCCGACAGCAAAATTCACCGAGGGTGGCTCAAAAGCAAATCTCTTATAGATTTTCCGTTTTTAATTCCAAACAGTTCGTTGTTGTTTTTTCGGTGCGTTCGGGTATATCGATATCGAAAAATGTTTCAGAGTTTGTGAATGTTTTGACACAGCAGCCATGTGTTCACTGTTACTCAGTGCCGCTTTTCCTTTAATCTTTTGCCGAAAACTATGTAAACTGTATACGGTACCACCATATACAACAACACACACTTTACATAAACAGCTCGTAGAAATTTAATTTATATCGCTCCACAGAATGGATTCGAGATCAAGGTTCCTTTGCATGTGAATCTGGCCACCCTTTCGTTTGATTTGTTAGATTCTCCCCCCGATTAAAGTATGTAAATATGGTGATATTAAAATAAGATCAGGTATATTCATTGGGTCTCAACAAACCATACAGAATGTCATTTTGAAATTCTTACCCCTATTTATATAACATTATAATAAACATTATGGCGTTGAATTCGTCATGGATTTTTTTTATAAAGCTAAACGTGTCTGCATCCGAAAACGTAAGGGTTAAATTCGGAATTAAACCCTTTTGGTGAGATTTTTGGTAGAATTCTCGTATGAGTAAATTCACCATAGTTGCAATAAATCACGTGTAATAAGTTCGTTCTAGTGTCTAACAGTAAAACCATGATGTGAAATTTTCCACAGATTATTTAATAGAAATCCTGTATGCATTTATACAATTGAACGCAAATATGCAATGTTCAGGCTCATAATGGACGAAACACTAACGATTTGGAATTATTCAACTTTATGACTATATTGTTATTTACACCATGGGACATCCCAGTAGCTGTAGAGTCAGTGTCAAATTATACCAGAACGCAATATAACTGGCAATTTGTTATTTATTACTTTGCATTTTCTCGGATTTTATGCACTCGAGCATTTATTTATGGTCTCTCATTATTTTGGCCAAAATTTGCAAAAAAACAAAACCAAGTAATAAATTATTCTAATATTTCTAGCATGGGATGATGTATGGATAGCAATTATCTTCCAAAGATCTCCATCCATACTTGGAGTAACTGATTCCATAAGTGTTATCATTAAATTTATCCAATAGTTTGTGAAAACCATAAAAATGAAGAATTAGTTTCTAAATAAAAACTGCAATTGAAGCTATCTTCAGGTATCTTCAGGTATCTTCAATATTTCACCAAAATTTGCCAACAAACAAAATAGTTACATCTTCTAGAAGAAAAAAGTTATTAGCCATTTTCTTCTGAACCAAGAACTGTAAGACCAAAATCACAAAGAAATTTTATTGATATCCATCAGTACTTTCAGAAAAGCATGAAACGAAGCACCAATTCCCAAATAAAAGCTGATTATGAGCAAACATTGAAACCAATTGGAGCTGGATAATAAATAAAAGCTAAGCAAGAAAAAAAGTTTGTTCCACAGATAATGTCCATCACAGGTTTGAAATTAAAATTCGCTATGGACTTCTTGGCAAAATCCGGTCATGGTTTAATAGAAGAAAAAGAAGCACGGACACAATGCACCCCCCTGAAAGCTAATGAGCGATAGGCCCAGTGGGACTATTACCAAACAATTGCACCAAAACACACTATTGGCTTTCCACTGCGTGCTGCCTCTCTCTATTCACATTTTTTCCAAGTAAAAATGGAAAGCATACGCTTCATTGTTATATTGTTCTAAAAGGAATTTGTCTTTTTGCCTCTTTTCTTTCTGTTATCTAAACTTGTCTAAATAATCAGGCTACTGACATCGATTTCGAATATCTCTAGCTGTGCGCTCTACGGAAATGGATGACTCCTTTCTATTGTTGACTTAAATTGTTCGAGATGCTACTTAAGTGACAGTTTTAGTGATTTTACAATGGATTGGTTTGCTGGGGTTTTTAACTCTTTGGTGCTTTTTTTTAGCACATTTGACGGGACTGTAAGAGGGGGAACGCTCCAATCTTCTGTTCTTCCTGGATGAGCACCAAATATTTGTTTTTGTGATTAATTTATTCGAATGATCGCATACTTTTTGCACGCTGTGATAGTTTTGCAAATAATTTCCTAATAATAATTATTAAAAAAAAATACTTTCGTCATTATAGAATTAATTAAGAAAAATTATGAAGCAGGTATGGGTTGGGGTTACGACGTATTATTTCGGTCGGCTTGCGCAGATAATTATAGGTTTGAAAACATGATGGTTTACAACACCTTTTTTCAATGGTGACATGGTAGATACATGTACATAGAACTCGATATATAAATGTGTATAAAAGTTTTTGTGTAGGGTAATGAGGGGTTACATCGCGGCTTCCTGCAGATCTGTGAGCGGTGCATGACTTGTTGAAATTTCTTAAACAATGAAAGCGCACACAAATTGGAAGGATGTTGGTGTTGGGGGAATTGCGGCAATAACACAGTTATTAATGTCCATCAAAAATATCCACCTTTTTTTCTTATTCTCTCGCATTTCTACATCATCACACCTTTCCAGCCAAACACAATGGACACTATTTCAGTTTCACATCGACCTGTCAGGATTTCGTTGTTGCTATTTGTGTGTAAATACCGCAGACAGAAGTTGATATTTGATTTCACTGGACAATTAATTCAATTCTAATTAAAATTAATACGCATCTGTCCGAGCTACATCAAGAACTGCGTTTAATGACCACCATGTTTTTAAAAAGCATCTTAAATTATGTCTATATGGCATTTTATAAATAATATACCATTAATACCCGTATTTAATTTCCAAGCTCGGAATAAATGACCATAAAGATTATCTTCTTTTATTTTTTAAATTAAGCCACCACAAAAACTTCTAGTTTTTGATAGAAAAACACGAAATGCTTCTCATTTATATTTGTATGATTAGCGGAATGAAAATTATTGACAAGTTGGTTGGCATAGACATGGACACGGTCTTCATATCTTAATTGACGTCCTCGCGCTCTGATCCTATCTTCAAAGAGCCGGTCATCGACGCTAACCGTAATTCCTGTAAATATTTTTGGATTGTTGTGCTTTTAATTAGGTTCCTGTTTTGCTTCTTCCATCCTTTCGGAGCAGAATTATGTATTTTCATAAAACCATCACCTGTTTAAGTCACCATAAAAATGGAGCTGGAGATCTTCAATATTTTTCCAAAATTTGCCAGTTTTTCTCAAAACTGACCAAAAATCGTTAGCTCCAATAAATACCTTTAGATTGTTTTGGTTTTAATGAGGTTCCCGTTTTGCTTTTTTACCATCATCTTGTATTTTCATAAAACCGTCACCTGTTTATGTTTATCACATGCATAATATATTTATAAATAAATTCTCATATTGTGTGCATACAAAATTTCATAATTAAGTATAATTTATGCAAATTGAACCGACCATTTATACGAAATACGATGTTAAAACGTCGGATGTCTCTTCATTTCAAAGAAAATCGTAGTTGGTCAAGTGCACATTTCTAGACAACTTCCTTTCTGGGAGAGAGTCCTTACAAAATATTATGTAGTATTTTCAAAAGATGACCATTAATCAAGCGGTAAACGAAAAAGTACGTAGTACGGTGCAGTATTTTTTCCTTCATTCTGACTGTGGGAGGAGTTGTTCCATCATCCGCACAAATAAAACTCGGCAAACTACAAAGTTGTTATGTGTATATAGTGTGCCCGGTAGCCGGTAAGGTTTTCCATAAAGACTTTGATGTCTTTATGCTTTGCCACCAATAAACGACAATAGTGCATTGACTTTGTGATTGCATCCTCTTACCGACCGATGTGTTGCCATAAATGAAATCGAATTTTTTCCGATTGCTCCAGAACTTGAAAGCGCCGATTAAGTCTTTTATCTTTGATAAATAAATACGCTCTGGTTATTAGAAGCGATTATTTTGCTGAGGTGTAAACACTTATACTGGGAAAAAAAACGACGCATCAAAAGATCGCGTCTACTATCAATAAATAATTTAATTCCTTTGAAAACGTAAATAGATGTAAGCAAGCAAATGTAACACGTTTCCTGTCTCGGGCTGATTCTGATCTGTTTGTAGGCTTGTATTGGATCCGAATTTCCGAAACTTTTAATCGTAACAGTATACAATTATAAATATACATACAATCACATCAAAGCGCGCCCCCTGCTTATACAGTCAATCCAGTCGGCACAAAAGCCATAATTCCCAGGATGCTTGTGTATTTAAACACAGCAGGATAAATACTTGATAAATTGTGGAAAATAAAAGCGAATATATTCAACGGTTCACTTTTACCTTTCAAAAAAACTTCAGAACTCTTTTGACATTGCAAATAAAATGAAAATACCCACTAATTTATGTGAGAACATTTATTTTAATCGAGCGCATTTTTTATTTTTCTTAGAACGCAAACACTGCACTTAACAACTTCGTCATGAGTAATTAATACAACAAAGCTTTTAATATTGACTTTTTGTAGCACTAACTTTGATATTAACATCACTTGGTCGACTCCCCGAAGATCCTAAAGAAACCCCAAAATTTTGACCTTATATAGAAGAGTAATCATATCAAATAAAACCAATTTCTGCAGCTACAATTTTTTTATTTTTTATTTACAAATGACTGAACTTGGGTGGAAATTTGTTAAGAAAAGAAATCATATTTTTTGATAGAAGATTTTAGAAGACTAGTAAGGTCCTACCAAATTCCACGACCTCCCCAGCCAGCACCACCCCAACCAGCACGTCCAATTCCAACTCCACCAAGACCGCCAAGACCACCAAGACCACCAAGACCAGTTCCAATAACGGCACCACCAAGTGGAGCTCCAACAATAGCTGGTCCAGCAATAATGCTAGATTGCACTGAAGCAATGGCCATAACGGCGAAGCATACGAAAACCTTTTTGGGAGCACAATAATTTATTAAGAAAATATTTTTCTCAATTGGATAATGTTAAAAAATAGAAGCTTACCAAGAATTTCATTTTGGGATAGTTGTTGATTGTAATGAATGTAGTTCAAAACTGATACAAAAATTAGAGAAATTTCCCTTTATATAGTGAATTGTTACTAGAAGAAAAGTAAGCAAACGGCCTTAGAGGTGTACAATGTTTTTTAAATCGATTTACTAACTGGTTTAAATTTCAATACTACCGTTAGCGAAATTATATAATCCTTCGAACGTAAACAAACAATGGAAGTTTTAGAAGAAATAATAAACGCATCTGATAGATCTTTGGATGCTATAGAATTCACGAAAAGTGTTTAACTAGAAAAATAATTAATTGGTGCTAAATTGAAGATCTGGTAATGAATAATTTCGCACAAAAGGCGAATATTAGTTCAGGTCAATATAAATTGCATCAGCAAAATGTGCGTACACTTGATCAAATCAGAAGGTTAAGGTGGTCAGTATCATAATATTATAGATTAATAATGATGCATTTAAATAATGGCAAGGTCTGGGTTTTAAGTTGCAAAAATAGATTCCGAAAAAATGTAATTGCATAATATGCGACTAGTGCAATCATTTGTGGAGCATCAAGCAGAAGATGGAAGATAAAAAATAGAAGATGATAAAAGATGGAAGACGGAAGAAGATAGAAGATGGAACGTGGAAGATGGAAGATGGTAAAAGGTGGAAGCAGATGGAAGAAGTTGGAAGAAGATGGAAGAAGATGAAATATGGGAGAAGATGTCTTCATAATTATTTTGTTTTGCTATATTAAGAAAAATAGTGACCGCATTTATTGCAAAAAAAATTGTTATGCAATGAGTTTTTTCTGTTGCATTTAAAATGGGGACAGCAAAAAATTGGACAAATTGCTTAGTTTTTTCGAAAGCGCATAGTGTTTATTATGCCAGTTTACAAATATATTTTTTGCATCCAACTTTGTATGGTAATATGATTTGGCAATGAAAAAATGTGATAATAGTCGAAAAAAAATTGATTATTTATTTATATTGACTAAATAAACAAACATCTTAGCGTTTTTTGAAACCGCATGCATAATCACCATTGCGCCAATTTCCAAACATCCGGTATACATTTGTTTTATTAAATTAATTTCGTGTCAACAGTCCCCCCAGTTTTTAATTTATTTTTATTATAATTAATTTTTCTTCTATAAATTAAAGCTTTCCATAAAATGAATAATAAATTTCGACTTTGAATAGAGAGCGCAGCTGAAGAGAGAAAAAAATGATTTCAGTTTTGGTTTGGAAACTAAAAAGGCTGCATAATTGTAAGTGAGTAGTACTTGGAATAAATGAGAAAAGCCGTTAATTGGAATGGTATATTCATATTTATGTAGAAATATATAAAAGGTAGAAAAGCATCATCAGAGCGCATTATCATCAACAGGTCTTTGGTCATTTCGAATAACATGATATTCAGCTGTATGGGCAGTTTATTATAGAATTTACGAAGCAGATGTTTTGATTGAGGCCGTGTAAAAGTAATTAAGACATGAAACGGACATATAAGAGCGGCACATTATCCCCTGAATTATGGCACTAAATACGGCGACGCCGTTTTGTTATTTATACATGCAAACTACTAATTACTTTATACCTGGTGGACTTTTGCTTCGGTCCCCACATCCATATATATACACAAATAATATAAATATTTTTCATAAATTAGTGCACTGTGAATTTTAAATATTTAACGCCGGCATGTAGATATTCAACAACCAACAAATTACAAACATTAATGTAGTTCCAGTGCTATTAAACGTTCCAATTTACTGCCGACATGTTAATATAGTTAGGTTTTTATCGCTATTAGATGACTGTAATGTGCATAAAGGTTTTCGTCCAATTTAACTTGCCTTCTAAAGGCTGCGTTGACACTCTGGAATCACCACAAATAAATTCCCAACAAAATTTCATTTCGCAAAAACAACATAATTAATCACGTTTCGGCTAAACTAGAAAGGGGCCGTTTATAGTTTTTCGAAAACGGAGGCGGAGCACCAGCTAAAATATCCTGATATTCGAAAAGGCCACACAAACTGCCAAAATATTTTATATATTATTCTCCCTCTCTTAAGGTTGTTGATCCTTTCCGAATACAGGCAGGATATATTTAATTATTGACCTTTCCAACAGTTTTACAACCTTTACACCATTTAAGTGAAGAAAAACGTTACAAGTCCTAAGAATAAAGTTAGTACTGAACACCCATCAGTACTTTACAACTGCTCCTTTATCTGCTACAATTTACGATAGTATTGTTACTGTACTGGATATAATTGAAGAACATCATCGTTATAAGAATGCGGTAATAAATGTGTTATTAGATGCTATAAAAATTGTTATTTATAACTGAAGAAAAACTCTACTAAACACACATTGGTGATTATTGGAGTTCAAGCAAAGTCATAGAAATAATTTTTTATGTCCTCATCGAGATACATTTCTGAGTTGCTTCCTTCAGAAATTGAAGAAAGTCTTCAAGAAATATTTTTATTTCGGAATGTAGATATTGAAAACTGTTTTGCAAAACGAGACCTGTTTGTTTAATATGGCGATAAAATGAAGATTGTCCATTTGAACATTGTCCATCAAACACCATCAGCCAAAAAATGCCAGTTTTGGGTAAACCAAATAAACCCATAATCTGTATGACAGGCCGAACAAAAGCCAGACACTGGGTGTAAGGATAATTGAAATGTTTTGGCGGCGCTCTCAAAGTGTTTGGTAACAAATAAAGTCATTTATTTTCTTCTTTTTTCGGTGACATTTCGCATTCGACACGCAGATAAACTATTCCAATTGTCTACAAGTCAATAATGCACCCGGCATTTCGACATAAAGTATTTTCGTTCTAAATTTTTCTAATCCTGATCCTTTTAAGGAAATTTAAAAAGTTGTACGATTTAGAGCGGTTCAAGTAGTCGATTTCGATATTTTATATGACATCTGTGTTATTTTAATCGTGGTATTTACAATAACATCATCATCGTTTCGAGAAGTCTTTGTCCGAAACTGGGAATGCTTATTTATGTTTTCGGCCCTTTTTGTCGGAAAGTTTGAGGCACCGCCAACTTTTGTTTGGCCCACTGAATAAGTCAGCTTTGCACAATGAAATATCACTTCAATAATAAAATTCTCACCCTCCTCCCTTATTTCCATCCAACATATTCACCACAAAATATATCCTGATAGTAATAAGTTTTTCCTTCTTAATTATGTATTTGAAGAAGACGAAGAGGAAGTGAATGGGATTTTTCTATAGTCGAAAAGTCAAGTTGTATCTGTATTAATGCTTGTATAAAACTTTTATACTGTTTGTTTATATTTAAATCATGCACATAGCGGCGGCATCTTTGAGCTCTTTGTTGATGTCTGTTTAACTCTCTTGAGAAGAGATTTTTTCTTTTCTTATTTTGCGCACGTTTTACACATCATTTTACAAATCATTACATACGGAATTCATATAGTTTGCTTGATGATGATCGTTCACATCTTAATTAGAAATGTTTATTATACATATACTACAACATATTGAATGTAAATTGATTGAAATTTATTTTAAATTGAAAAATAATGGGTACTTTTCATCCATATTCGATAGTCAAAAAAGTGGTCGTCTTTTGTAAAATAGAATCACGATTTTTTTTAACGTCAATTAAATTTTAGTTTGCCTATCATTTAATTTACGATTATTATTCAAAAATAATTCCATTTGTCACTTAAGTTAATTATTAGGTTTTCCAAAATTTAATTTAATTGAAATATCATTAGCATTTATGCATAAATTTCATATTTATTAGAACATAATGTCCTAATTATTGTCTATAAACTAAAAACGCAGCTGGCTTAGTTTACGAATAAAAAATTAACCTTAATGCAATTTATCTTAAAGATTGAAGAAATAATTATAATAAGCAATAATATTTAAAGTAAAGGAGTAATAACAATAATTGAATTTTTGAATAAATAAATATTAAAGTCATAAATAACGTCAATTAAAATTAAAGAAAACAGCACCTGCATTTAAGCAATATTCCAATATTCAAAGTATCATTTGAAAGGAGCAATAAAAATCATCATCTTCATCTATAAATGCCAAGTTAAATAATTCCATCTCCAATAAAATAAATTTCATTCTTCATGCATCATCTCCTCACATTTATATGAATAAGTTTACAAAAATATTCTCACGTGCAGGTTTCATTAATAACTCGATGACACTTGACTTTCGACTAAAATTTTCGAAAATCTACCACCAGAAAGTGTCGTGAGAAATCTAGATATTTATAAGTAGATTTAATTTCGAGCAGTTGTGCCAACATGCTGAGTTTGAAAAACTATAATATTCATGGGGTGTGTATGTGCGGCGATGGGTTCTTTTAGATAACATTGCCATGTTTTGATTTGGTCGACGTGGGGCACCGTGTAATAGCTGCGACAATACGGGGGCCTAATAGCGACAACTGCGGGAGGCCACATGCGATACTTGACTTACACAATGCAGCCTCTGCACCCCTTGGTGTTTTCAAATCCACACAGAAAAATTAGAAGAAATATTGTATACATACTCAAACCAATTGATTTTTAGAAAAAATTGAAATAATTATAATAGAGGGTGCTTAGATTTGGACTAGAAGTTAGAAAGAATGTTTTGAAGATCTGGGTGTACTAAACTCAATTTCGGTTGACCTCTGGCCTTGGAATCCCAAAATTTTGCCCAGAAATTAAAAAGCTCCATTTTTTGTCTTTGACCGAAAAGTATAAAACCCCATTTCTGATATTAATTACAGCTGCAAAATACAATCAAGTTATTGAATAATTATTGGATATACTAGAAAATCTACTTTCAAACTGAATCCTTTTGTTTGAAGCACGACTCGATGAAGTGGCTGCTAGCTTTCGATAATGCTTTTCCTGAATATTGAATGTAAGCAACTTCAAAACCTTCAGGTTTTCAGCATTATATATAAAGGCATAATATATAAATGTCTTGCTTGCTTATATATACAGGAACTCACTTTTACATAAAATATCAAGTGGATTTGTGATTCAGATGACAGGAAGGTGGCTCATCATCATAGAGCGTGCTTTTGTTACATAGGACATTCAAAACTTGATGATGCAGATGCCAGACTCGAACTCGACTTTCAAACGAGAAGTATCATTCAAAACAGGAAATAATGTTCAACAGAACAAAATAGATCTACCATCATTTTTTTCTCTCCAAAAAGACAATAATGCGAAATTCAATCAATTTTTAAATTGAAAAAAAAATTGTTAACTAAAAAAACAATAAACTAACTAATAAATTAATTATTTATACACGTAGAATAATAATAATAATAATTTGTGAAAGATCAATTGTTTCCAATTTAGTTCGTGTCTACATATAGGAATAATAGTTTAATTAAAAACAATTATTGGTTTAATAATTGATAAGTAACGGTATTTATTAGGAAAAAATGCTAACCAACCCCCAGATACAATAATGCTGAATTTTTTACGTTGAAATCAATATTTTTCTATTAAAGGTACCGAGTGTCTCAGTTTCGGAGCGCCAAACAGGTATCGTTATACTGAACAATAGTTTGTGCGCTACTTTTAAATAGGGGTAATATATTTCACTCCCTTACTTTATTTGCAGATTAATCTTTTCATGTATATGAGTATTATATCATTTCTTTTACACCACACCTGAATAAATTTGACTTGGAAGTTTCTTTCTTATTTGATCCGAAAAATAAACAAAAATTGTATGTGCGTTCAAAAAATATACCAATAAGTAAAATAATTTGATAATGTTAATTAATTAATTAACTAATTAATTGCGAGTGAGCTTAAGAATAATTAAAAGCCAGCATGTATAACGTGAAGCGATACATATCAGTCTGATTGTTCCATTAGACTTAACAATGGCGGGTTTATGTTAACAAACTTGTTTTCTGTATGTCCTACCACTTTGTGTATACCAAAATATACCGTAATCACTTATACACAAACATGTGCAACTCTCCCTTTATTCCATCCATATCCTGAAACCACACCCTTCATCTGTCGGCAAACAAACGAGAAACCGGCTACGACATTCTCTCACTACTCTGCGATTGGCCACTGCCAACAAATATATCCACAACTAGGCGTAGCCCCCGACTTTATATAAGCTACGAATATCCATGCCATCCAATTTCTATAATACCAGCAACAAAAACACGCTGCCGCTCCGGGTCCGCTCGATAAAATAGTTTTGGTTGCATTTCCCTCAACAACAAAACGGTGCGGTTACTAAAACGTGATGATGTAAATATGGTGGTGCCGCAAGGATCTATTCCAAACAGTAAAAAGTGCGTGGCAATGATTATGGCCCAAACTCCGGCATACAAATCCTTTTCCATCAACTCCTTGTTACCTGAAACCGTTTTGGATTCGCGCAGTGCTGAGACTCCTTCAGAACCGGAGGATGAGTGCGTCTCCAAACAGGAAGTCCTTTCGGATCCGGAACATGAGTTGACTGATGAAGATGATTGTGATTCGGATTTGGATGTGACCAGTACGACACCTCCTTTGGATTGCTCTGTCAAGTCTTCGAATGAGACTGAGAAGGATGCTGAAGGTACTTTTTGAATTTTAATAGTAGTTCAATGTTTGAAGATACTTAAGAGTAGATTCTTGAATATAGGAAGTTTAGATCTTCCTAAAAAATCAATGATGATTGATATCAGAAGATTAGCTCCAGTTCTTGAAGCGCTTGGTGATTTGCAAAACAGTTCTTCCTATCAATAAAAGTACTGCTATTAATATATCTTGAATTTCCTCAGTTGATTCATTAGCAATTGATATCCTTTTACTTTGAACCAGATTTTTAGAAATCTTTCTGTCTATATTCTAAGATCTTCAAACCATCTAATGAACTATTAATTCTTGAAGATAAAAATCCATTTTAGATTTCAATTAAGTCTGTTATCCCAAATATCTAGTAACTAATCAAAAGTACCAGCAATAAAAGCTGCGTTAACTTTATCTCCAATTTAATAGGACCAAGCTTCCCAAAAATCATAGATGATTGATACCACAAGATTAACAGATGTTTTGTCAGAATTCCTGTTGTCTTGTCCAATTATCTATGGTTCTGTTTCTCCATAAAACTTTAATATCCAATAAATGTTGACAACATTTATGAGAATTAAAAAATATTTCTCTTGTTATAGGAAAAGAGAAAAAAGGAAACGAAAAACCCCCATACAGCTACAACGCTCTCATAATGATGGCAATCCGTAACAGTCCCGAAAAACGTCTAACCCTAAACGGCATCTACGAATACATCATGCGAAACTTCCCATACTATCGCGAAAACAAGCAAGGTTGGCAAAACTCCATCCGACACAACCTCAGCCTGAACAAATGCTTCGTCAAAGTACCCAGAAACTACGATGATCCCGGGAAGGGAAACTACTGGATGCTAGATCCTTCAGCTGAAGACGTGTTCATTGGCGGTACCACCGGGAAACTTCGCCGTCGGTCAACCGCCGCATCCAGATCGCGTCTGGCTGCATTCAAAAGAACGCTATCATTTTGTCCACCGGTTTTACAACCGTATTATTCGCATAGTGCAATGTACCCACCAACCCCAGCACTTTTGGCCACCTATTCACCATACAATCCATTTCTCCGAGCTGCAGCTGCCTCTTCAACTGTTTTAACACGACCGGCACCATTACAGGCGACACCTACAGGCATTGTTCCAAATTCGCATGCCGGATTTTTTCGACATCAGCCACCCTCGTTATTCGAAATGTACAATAATTTACGTTTGGCGACACCTTTACATCAGTATTCATTACAGCTACCATTGAGTCTGGCTGCACAAACCTTGCACCAACATCAGGCCAACATGATGATGGCAAACCAAACAAATAATAATAGTCCGAACAGTTGTCCTAGTTCACCGGACTCAATAAGACCGTCTCCGGAAGCTACTGCCGGTCTTTTGAAACCTGTCACTGTTATTACGAGAAATAATTAAAACGCTTTTTCGCTGTGGTGCAAATTTCGCTTTGTTTGGTTGGAGTGTAATTATTTTTTTTTGGCGACCAAAACAGAAATTGAGCTTCTTGATTCAATAGGATAGAGTAAGAGCGTTTAAATTTTACTGTTTGGAATTTTTGTGGTTGTAGAAAAATTATTGAGTGCACTTGAGCGGAAAAGTGACGCTCAAGCGTCAATAGACCACTTTCTGCTCTAGGTCGATAAATAACTGTTTCGTGTGCGTTGTAAATATTTTTGTAAAATATTTTGTTTATATTTTTGTACATATATTTATATATTATTTAAAAAACATTAATTATCTTCTTGTATATATTAATAATTAATTTATTTAAGGAAAACTTTCCAGTGATTATTGTAATAAATCGGCAATTTCTATAAGTATACTAAACTGACATACATAATGCACATGTTATTGAATTAAATGCAATGCAATTAACATCAATAATTAAAAACTAGCCTTAGCATGATTCTTTATAAAATGATTACTTATATTTTATTGTATTGGTTGTATGTGAAGCTATCTATATACAATTGTTGTTATAATTTAATAAATTGTTTTTCTTTTCAATTAAAAACTGATTTTCTTTTCGTCAAAACCACCACCAATCGAAAATTAAATTACTACTGCGCACACGTCTGCGCAGAACATTATTTCGCGCTACTGGAAGATAGAGCAGTAGCGCGTCCTCAAGATATCAAGATAAAATGCAATTTTGATGGATTGTAAAGACATCGCCCGCCGAAGAATGTGATATTGTATTTCATATAATAAAATCTTGATATTAAACTTTAAATACCAATTCTCCATCCAACAAACCAACAAATATAGACTGACAACTGATAAAAATAGATCGATGGGATTTAATCGTTCGTATTAACTTTTGCCGCACATAAACTGTATTTTTGATCCTCTAAACTGATAGGTCTACATTACAATAAATCAACTAATTTATTCACTAAGTCAATTAATTCGAATCAGGATTCATTAATCCCAGCGAAAGAAATCGGTGTTGGTCAACTTTCCTCCACGCCAAATTAAAATGCTTTTTAAATCCATTAATAAATATTATCGTTGGAATTTCTGTTTTGTCTCTCAGCAGAGATAAAGAAATAAAAAAAATTATAAATATTAGGCATATACACATTACAACACATCACATAGCGGTACGTAAAGCAATACATCAAAATGATGAAGAAACGATTGACGCTCCAGAAAAGCACTATACACATACATTCACGAAAGATGCTAATCGTTCTTGAAAATCATCCTACGTTCGAAATCCCTTTCATTCCAATCGAAATAAATCAGAAAAAGATGGATAAACAATCGTTGAATTTGTCGATTTAAAAGCGCGGCAACTATTTAGATGGATCTTTTAACAATTGAGTGACAGTCAAAGGAGCACCGCCTGTTGTTCGCTAAGAGTAAGCTTGACACTGACAACCGATTTCTTATGCTGAAAATTTTTAGTAATGATTTAATTTCATATATGTTTATAATCCCACAGCCGTTTCTTCATCATCCGAGGTTCAAGAGACCCCATCGGAGACCCTCTTCAATTATTAGCAACGCATGCCTTAACATCATCGTGTCGCACGAAAAAAACAATCGCCTTTTTACATATTTACAAGTACTTTGACTTTTTCTCTACTTATCTATTCAAAAGTTGAATTTAAAAGTTATTTTTTAAACCGTAGCAAGTTCAATCTCCGATATTAGGGAGCGCATAGCTCAAATGGTCAGAGAGACAAAATTATCAAAGCACCTAACTCTATTAGTGACCCCAACAGAAAATATTTAATGGTACTTTTAGGAAGTTTCGAAAAGTAGTTACAAACAAGTGAAATGAATTTTTAAAAATCAGCTATAGTTTGCGGTCTCTTCCTGGATTAAATTAAAAATATTTCACCACATGTAGCATACCACGCCAACCCACACAGTAAATCATAATCTAATCATATAAATTAATTTAGTTGATTAAAAATTGCATAATTTACTGTCATACCAAATAGAAATGTCGGTAGCGATAAATTAAATATTTATACTTCAAGTTTGTTTTTTTATACTTTAAACAATTTTTTCCGCTTTTAATAAATAACAAGGTAATTAAAATTGAAAAAACAAATAATTACTTGTATATGAAAATAAATAAATAAATACTGTGCGGTTTTCTTTTTCTGTATGAAAAACATTAGGAATAATGATTTATTTTGCTTGGTAACGCCACAAACATTAATCTCAATTAAAGGGCTTCTGAATGATTGTTTGTACCCTGTGGCGCTACAATATTATGTTTTATATGGCTTCCGTCGTCGCCAACATTAAATGCTCACTTATTAATTAACACCGAAAAAACCCCTTGTAAACAATCGAAGAAGGGTTCAATCCTTTACAAACACTAATTAACGACAGCATGCAAAAATCAGATCAGACGCAAACTGGTAGACCTCATTATTTTATGTATAAATAAAAACGTTAAACATTTTCGTATCTTCTTTTTTAATTTTTTGTCTGGTAAGATGAGATGAGAGCAATGCTCGTTTAAAAGCAGCAACTACTTCATATTTATGACAAAACAACAAAAAATCAACCAAAGCAAATTGGTGGTAAAGGAGTTAGCATCTTGAGCATCTTCTCCAACAACTGAATCTTTGTGGACAATTTCCAAAATTTTCTACTTTAAATCAATTGAAGATGTAAAAATACATTGACCGCACTGGACCAAAAAAAAAATGAAGAAGAAGAGTAGGATAATTTATGTTTCTCGATAATTTAAAAATGCTAAATATGAATAAATCTTAATAGATTAACACCATCCGCTATAAATGTATGCATGTGTGAAGTGATGAAGTCATCTTGGTGTTAGTGGTGCTATAGGTAAAGAAGAAGGCCGACAGAAGGCCCCGGCGAGGAGCCTTAAGCTCGATAAATTACAATTATCTGGTTATAGTTAGGATAACCCGCCATCTAGAACTGAAAGCCGCTCTGCGACAACAACCACTCTATTACCATATATTGTATATGGAAAAAGATATACATATTTACCTCAAAGGAACAGCCGCTTATATATTTCAATTTTATAAAACAACATGTAGCGGTGAATAGCGTTTTGCTCATAAAATATATCGGAATAGTTAATAAATTATTCCAAATAACTAAATAATAAACGAACATTCCATATATATACTTATCAGTTTGTTGTTATTGGAACAAATTTAATACAACTTGATATCATATTAATGAGACAATCAATATTGTTAAGCATTCAGAGAAAAATCTATTATTCACACTAGAACTTTTTAAAAACTTCCAATAGGTGCCATATAGAAGAAAAATAATGCACCTTAAATAAAAGATGCCATTAACTATTCAGTTATTAAACGCGATAATTAGATCTCCAAGAAAAAAACGGGGGAAAAAATCAGTTTAATAATCCATAGACTAATTTAAATCCCGAACAACCAAAAAATCCAATCATGCGGTTAATAATAGATATTTTTTGCTGGACCTACCAGCAGACTAATTATATGAAACAGGTCTAGCTAATGGGGAATAAAACGGAATATGCATAGATCGAGGGTGAATTGAAGATGAATAATAAAAAAGGGAGATGTTTAATTCAAACTGCGATCATGTTGTAGTGGTTGTTACCGAGTTGTTGCGGTCAGAGACCAGTAATCAAGCTCTATAATTTCCATTGTGAGGCTTCTTCCACCCGCTCTATATGCTATATTATTGCACGAAATATCGTTTTGTCGCCGGACAGTTGTATTTTCTCCCACGACTCATATACAAACACCCACAAACAAAACACCAACAATTATTATACCTTTTTGACCCTTTCGGCTACTACAGAATTATTTCATAAATACAACACACACACACACCATCCAAACTAAAACAACAAAGCTGCGCTGACCTTAATTGCTCAGACCAGTGGGTGTTAATTAAACCTAGTAGCTAAAATATTTATGATTTCCAGGTGTGAAGAAAATAACTTGTTACTATAACTATTAGAATAAATTGTTTTGAAATTTTAATATAACGTTTTTAATATAGAGATATTGTGATAATGACTAAGCATGGTATGCCGTGTCTGTATCGTGTTTAGCTTATATTAATACGGTGTTAACATGTCTATAGGTCGCACTCGCCTGCTGACTTCTACAGGACCCCCTGGTGCTATACTCATCTTGGCCACCAAAATGTTTTAACTCAGCATTTTGGGAAACGAGCCTGTCCAAATAGATTTAAGTGGTCATCAGTGAGAAGGGAAGATCTTGAGAAGTCTAGTGCTCAAAACAAGTCAAAATTGAATTATCTGGAAGCTGACATTCAGGAGAAGACCACGGGATAACACGAAGACCAAAGGTAGATCAAGAGAAGACCAAAATAAGTCTCAAAAGAGATAAAAAAAAACCAAGGGAAGACCAAGAGAAGACCAAAATTTGATCAGCTTCAAACCAAAGGATAGTGTTGCTTGCTGAAGATGCAAATTATGGTGATATTGAAACAGTTTGAGAACCGCACATTATCAAGATTAAAATGTCAATGTCTTGCAGTGCTCATACAAATGTTAGAAATAAAAGCAAACACAGCAAGTGATCAAGATGATGGAATGAGATGTTTGCAGTGTAGCGCGCGGGGCATTCATAGTATAATACTATAATATCAGACACCTCATTAATGTTATTGCTATATATTTTCGATTATAAATCGAAAGGTAATCGGCTCGAATATAATTGGAAGCGATATTGAACTTGCCAATAAGTGATGTCGTTTTGCCACGCTATTGTTTAATCATTTCCACCATATTATAGAATAAGCTTAAAAATCTGGTAATGCCGCTTTCTAAAGAATCGCTTTCGATCTATGATGAAAAAAGCGAACTTATACAGAAGGGATTGTCAATTATTAAATGGATGTGAGAGTATCAAATGAACTCTTTTTATCGATGTGTATATCAGATTCTGTTAATTGTAAAAGGCCCCGAGTTTATATGTGTGGGTTATCTGATACACCTTGGCGGTCTTTCACAGATCTATTAGATCTGCATTGTGCACTCTAATGCTTGCTTTTAAAGCCTTCTATCAAAACGAAAAAAGCACCGCTCTGCACAAAAACTGGCTCTCTCAATGCGAATGAATTAAACCTGTTCACTCTATTATCCTCCTATTAACTACAATTTTTGATCAAATTACTTGGTCTCACTATGTAGCATTTTGGTCTTCCAAAACCAAAAACAAACGTCAGAATTTAGTCCAAAAAATCAATAATTGTAGAAGCAAATGCATCAGCAACTCCAATAGTTGCTGGATAATTATCCTTGCTAACAAAATCCGACCTAATAGACGTCCGCATTATATTATTAAGCCCTTTGGCATTGTGTATTAACACATACGAAGAGCAAATAATATAAGTGGTAATTGGGGCGGTGACTGGGTATGATTAGAGGGTGCACTGCTATATTCATCTAACTGAAGCATTGAACGTCTGCATTTGTTTAAAAAACAGACAAAGCTCCAGTTACCCATGCATGGACCGCATTATTCCAAGACTCCCGTCTTCATTATGCTCACACAGCATATTTTATTTGGCAAAACTGAAATCTGGTGGCAATTGGGTGAAAAGGATTAAGTGAATAAGAGAGCAGCGGAACCGGCATGCAGAGGCCCAGCAAAGAAGGACCTCGGTTACGTAACCAGACACTTTAATTACGTAACCCAACACTTGTCAATGAAGACATCAGTTACTCCATATATAAATATTTTATTGGCGGCATTCATGGATCACACTAAACAAATTATAATACGGACAATATTGAGCGATCCACCTCCTTTTTTTTGTATGAAGATGTCGGCGGGGTGAAAGAAAAAGCCGCTTTCTATTATTGACATTCGGTAATAACAATATTGAAGGAAAAAAAGGAAAAAGTGTTGAGTTCAAACAAAATTTTTGAACAAAAATGATAATTACACACCGGCATCAAGATTTCTTCTTTTTCAACGCATGTAGTACCTATGATAATATATACAGGCGGACTCAGTCCACAGGATCCATTGTACAGAATGACTTTGCAATCTACTTAAACACAATAGATGACAGGTTTGATTAGATGGCGCTACTACCGCTAGACCACTCCTCTTCATATTCCTCTAACCACCGCATTCTCGTTATCTACCATGACCCAACAACAACATCACACCTAAATTTATTAATATTTTACACAAATTACATGATACATGCCAATTAGACTTTTGTATTTATACTCTAAATTGCCTATTAGATACTAATCTGGTCTCTCTCAAAGGAGCATCATTAGATAACACTTATAATAACACCATCTACCTAACTAATATGCTGCGGTTGTGTGTGATTATAGCATAAACAATCAGGAAATTAGAAAAAATACTGTGCATAACAAGTTTTAATTATATATAAGATTTCTGGTTATAGATACAGCGAAGAAGTTTTTATCTTCGTGGTGTGCAGAAGCAATTAAGTATTCCATAATATGATATTGTAGATAAAAAAGAGCACGCTTATCTTTCTAATTTAATACGACAATCTTAAATCAAATTAATGAACTTCCAAGAAAATTGCAACTTTATTTGTATGATGGTCTTTAATAGACTCTGAGTAAATTATGGCTTCAGGAGAGAGAATATTAAGATGAAGAACTTTCTAACATAATCCAGATTATTTCAAGTTTCAAAAATGTTTGCAGGTTATTAAATAAAGAACTTTCGGAAGTTAATTTTAGAAGATGCGAATTATTTTTAAAGTCTATGTCAGAATTCTGGTCAGGTCTGGATAGAAAACTCAGATTCAGTTAAATTTTTAGAATTTGAAGAAAGCAGATGATAGATAGGAAATATTGAGAGTAGTATCATAAGGAACTCCTAAATATCTTAGAATTTGAAGAAGTTTCAAAGAATCTATGGACATTTTTGGAAACAGAATCAAAGACAACTCCGATCCGAGGATAACTCCTAACTTGAGGATACCTCCAACTCCGTTCCCTAACAAAAGATATATTTTTGGAGACTTTTAATGAGTGAGAAATTCACAGAAAATTTGAACTACTTCCTATACTTGTAAACTTTACTATCTGAATATTGAACCGCATGAACTTTCAATGGTCAGTTTTAGTAAACAAAAACAACATTTCCAAGTTAATTCATTATGCATTTCTGATTCCAAATTATCCCTACTTTTCTCCTGTATATAGTATCCAGAAATTTATTAATTACTAATGATGAGAATATTTCTTGTTCAAAACATGTGGAATCACAATATCACATACTATACCATCATGTAGAATTAAATCAATAATGCTCATCTACATTTATACACGAGACGAGTCATATCCATATTTATTCAAACAAAACAGTCATGGAACTTTGGATCATATTGGTTCAACTCAAACTTTCAGATAAAATAATAGAAAAAAATTTTGGAAATAAACTTGTTGATAAAAAATTTTGGTTTTGAAAACCCAATTAATTCGAATATTTTTGATCGCAGTTCGCTATTGTTCCACTCTACCCTATATCAAGTTCGATGTTGATTATCGTATATTTTTGATTTTGAGATATGTAAAGCTACTGAAGTGAAGGTAGGCGTGCAATGAAGGAACCACGCCCGCACTGCTGCCAATAGCACCTCCTGCTACGTCCTGCTAATTACATAGAGTTATAAATTATATATTTTACACATTGCACACACCTCTGATCTTCATTATAACGCCATACCAGTTTATTTCAACACCATAATTTCAATCATAAAAATGCGACTCGACCATAAAAGATTTTTATCATCCACCATATAGGTAACTAGTATATAAAATAAATAAGAATTTTATGAACCCCCCCTAGCAATTCCCCAAGTAACTAATTTATTCATGTGATAGACACATCAAAAAGTGCGACAGGATTTTCAGGCTATTGTATGCGATATTTGTCGTGCAAATATTTGAAAATGCGTTACAAGCAATATCAATCAGTTAAAAAGGATGTCAACTGGTGTGTATATAACACACAGAAATGGAGTCCCTTTTACATGTCAAGAATTGTATAAATGTCATCATCACTGTCCAACATTGTATCCATTTAAAGCACCCTTATACGTTAATGCGAAATAAATTATTCAACCGCAATGATTTCCATCCCTCTTATTAATCTTTAAAAAAAATCTATGGCACACCTTTCTTTACTTCACTCACATAAAAGACGAAGTATAACAATTTTCCTAAATATAGCACCCCAAACTATTTCCTGCAATAATCGGATTACTAGTATAAACGGTCACATATTCAATTTTAATTGCAATATTTATTCCAAACGGTTGAACCTTAAAGTGTCACTTTAAATGCCCCACAAGTGTTCCGCAAGCATTTGGATTTGTTCAATTGGAAAATGCACTCGAAAAATTGTCAAATAAAAACGAAGCTTTCCTTAATTAAATTGATTTGAAAGGGAAAGACGAAAATTTGGTTGGTTGGAAAAATAAAACAGAAGGAAGTGTATAATTCGAGATATGAATGAGCTGTGACATAAGCAAAGACAGCTGAATAGATCGAGTCCGGAAAAAGGGTTTCGTCCATGTGCTTTTTTTTCCAGAGTGGTGGCTTGACATTATAATAGAATTTATACCAATTCTATTTAAATTCCAAGACAGCCATATGGATAAAGCCACTCCCTTTCAGTCTTGGTTGCAATAATTAAAAATATGAAAAAAAAAATAATTAAATTTGTAGAATATGAAAGTATTATGATGGTTAAACGATAGTTTAAATAATTAATGACAAAAACAGGATTCTATATACTTAGACGCATCTGGTCACCTCCCACGATCAGAGCGACTAATTTGTTTGCATGTTATGTCCGATATAATGATAACATAGAGAAGAAACCATAAAAGTATTAACTCTACTATTGTTTCCATATATGAAATTGTATTACATTTCAAAACATTTCAATTATTTACGAGCGCCAGTTGTTATTCTAATTCTATTACAACAAAATTATATCCAATAGTAGTCAATATCCATGAAAACGTTCAAATATTGAAGAGTTATATCCATGGAGAAAATATATTATATCCATGGTTAAAAATAAATCTTCAATTTAGATTAGAATGAAATATCTTCGAATAAAGAATTCTAACAATTCCCAACAAATTGCTCGTAATTCCAATTCCAAAAAAGATTTACCTTTCATGCAATTTCTTTATAAGATTATATTTTTGCGCGTTGTAGAATGTCTTAATAAATCTAATCCGTTACATCTGGATGTGTGTTGCTTTTTAACTTGTAACAATGCAATCGTACAATGGATTATAATTCAGACACACCACATACATCACTGCACTTCAACAGTGGAGAAAGGCTTATAAAGAATCCGTGGTTGGACGTTTCCTTTTCGTGTCAACGTGTCACCCACTAATTCACGACAAAGTCTAGGGACCTCTTTCACTATTATTACCTTCCATGATCCATCAACAAAACGTTCAAAATTTATGACATCTGCTTTATACCACTTTTATATAGGAACTTTTCTAAGATTGCATTTTTATATCTGCATGGCAAAATCATCAAGATTGTTTCAAATGATTTGACTCGAAATTGAAAGAAGTTTAACAATACTTTGATCCTAAATAGAAAAATATATCGAAAAATAACCGGCTTACACACGAAAAGCAGCTAGTTTATAAGCAGATTAGATTATTTATATACGTGTATATAGAAAATTATTTGTTGTATTGAGACGTCTCAGGTATGGTCAAATTGTTGTTTGTGGCTTTCAATGTTGATGAGACCGACTGTCAACTAAGAGGCTTACAAATATTTCTACGTGTGGTCCTCATCTAATACTGTATCAACAAATAAGTTTTTAAACAGTTTATCCGTTTTTGGTTTATTTCAGCAAAAATCTCCAAAAGGATGGAAATAATGTCTAAGCAAATCCTTAAGAGGATAAAGATACAAATCCAACTAAGCACGCTCTTTTAAACTTCAACATCGTATATGATGATAACAATTTATTTATTTATTTCTATTGAACGAAAAAATGGATGATGGTAAAGGTGAGTGAATAGATTGAAAGAGGCATTCGTTACGAATAAATAATATGCATGCATATTGAATTATTTATATACATCAAAAATCTATCGCTCATTTTTCTGATTATGATGGATGTGACAAGTGTTCACAAAAAAAGTATCATTGGCTGATGGACAATACGAAAAACCTGCATCAAGTTGCTTTCGACTGAAGAGATGTGACAAAATGTTTATCATATCAAAAAAAGTTTTACCTAAACCTTTTTTTTATTCCTTTCATTGACGAACGCATTTCAACAACTAACAAAACGACTTAGCGAGTTCATTATGAATCCATTAATTCTGGGTGCCACGGAAATTTAAATATATTGGTGTTTGGGTCTAATTTAGTCGGTATTTAAAAGTATAAACATACGTATTTAAAAACTAGAAAATTTGTTGAATTTTAAAATGTTAAATTCAAAATATCAACAAATTTTCATAATTAATTTGATATCTATATATAATTTTATGTCTATTTTAGCCTTGACGAATTTACAAAGCAAGAAAAATGGTATCTCTATGCAGAATAAATAAATACTATTCAAACAAATTAAATTATTGCTTCTACTAATATAATAAGAAAGAAAATCAAATTATTAATTTCAAACTTTGAAAATTTTGGTACTGTTCCTATAGTGCTGCCATCCTAGCAACAATCAGTTAAAGCAGGAAACTTGCTAATCGAAGAGTATTGTAGAAAACTACAACTATTTTCAGCTATAATTTGTTCTTATTATTAAATAAACAAAGCGCTATATTTTGTTTAAAAACCGACAGTTTGTTGTACATACTACATAGTTTAAAATTAGAGTTATGAAATATTTAATTTGTCTTAGCATTTGAAAAAAATTAATAGTGCCATCTATCAATACTAGCCAAACTATATTATAGATTTATTACGAATATTACAGAAATTATTTTCAAATGCGGGTAACAGGGCACATTCCGACAAATTTAGCGGCTAGATTTTAATTGAGTTGCATTCATTTAGTTATTATAAACGAAAACGCACTCAAAACTTGTACTTTGATCCACCCCGCAAATGACCAAACGCTACCGCAAGCAGTAGTTACGATCTCAAATATACTTGTGCAATTTCCTACCTTATTCGTAGGCGCCTGGCTCGGGAAATATTCTCAATGTGTCCGTACTTCCGAAATGCACTTGTTCCATCACAAAACACACACTTTACTATTAATTTCAAAGCAAAAACACCCCAAAATTTAATTCTAACTACGCACAAATGCACACAAGTCAAATACCACTGCAGTACTACCACTACTAAGAAATCACAGAACTATAGTGCAGTGACGGTGGCGCCCCCATTTCTAGTTTAAAATTTTTGACATTCCAGGTTATGTTATTTATAAAAGTGTTAGTTTTTCGGTCAAAGTATATAAATTAATTATTTAATAATCTAATAATTGCAAACGAGTTAAAACTTTGTACGTGTAAGTCAGTTTATTAGTGCTTCTACCTTCTACAACCGCCAGCACTAGATTCGGAATAAGTTTTTCATCGCTTGTCGACGAGGGTCCAAATTTCGTGGGGTAAGCAAATATGTTTATTGTATAATAATTTACTCAAAAATCAACAAGATAATTATCTGAATTCTCGCAAATACATTTGCTGCATCGTGAATGCTAAATAATCACATCGCCAAGCCCATACACAACACTCGCAAAATTTATAATTCAAATCGACTGCTCTGTGCGATTGGCGGGAAATTCAAATTATAAAACAGCGTATTAACAATATACGTATATTTATTTAATTATTGTATACACATAACATTACAAATATAAAATTTCTATGAAATTAAATAGTACAAATTAGCTACACTACGTAGTTTCGGAAGAGATACAAGAAATCTTCAAAATAACCAAAACATGCCTTAATAATACAATCATATAAACTAATTGTGCAATATAGAAATCCATTATTTACCATATCGCATAAATACCACCCACTATTTGTACTTAAAAATAAACCGGTAAACAAAATTAGTAAATGATGCGCTTACATTTTGAGTCATATTAATTACAATCGATTTATAAAAATATTTGGACGGATCATAATCACTGTATAATATAGTAAAGTATTTGTTAATATCCACCATCATTTCATTGCTTATTCGCTTATAGATAATATTAATCTAGCTCGATAACCAAATAGCTAAAATATTCTAACTTATCCTACAATTCTTACGTCACCGAATGAGGCTTAAGCGTATTCAGCGTCTTAGCAATATGCCTCAAAACATGTTGAGGCACCGCATCCAAAAGCGCTCTTTGAAAATGCTGATGCCCTACCAAAACGCTCATCATACTCTTCGCTTGCTTTCTGGCATCCAAATTACCATCCGTCAACGCGTTGGCACCCGCCAACAAAATCCGATCCCTAATTTCCTTGGGCAACTGCATGGTTTTATCGGGTCCAAATCGTGTCACCAAATCCGCCAAAAGTCTTGCAGACGCGGCTCTTACCACCGCGTTCTGGTGGCAGCAACCTCGACCCGTAATTACTGAAATTACGCGATTTGCTGGCAGCAGATCGCACATTATATCGAGGGTCGAATTGGCATCCGCTCGTAGAAAGCGATTGGTGTCTGCGGTTCTTTGGAGAAGGGGTCCAGCCACTTCTTCTAGTTCCATATCAATCCCTCGCTTGCAAGTCGAAAAAAGCTCAGTGGCAGTCAAACACGCAGTTCTTGAAACTTGCGACCTCAAATTCTTAATATGTTTAGCCAAAGCGACACAAACCGAATGGATTTGCGCTTCAACAATCTCAGGATGGTGTCTTATAATTTTGGTCAAAGCTTGCAACCCTTGCACTGTTATCTCCCATTCGTTACTCTCCATTTGGCCCAAAGCTTGCGACAATGCTTCTTTTGGTTTAGTAGCTGGACGCGCACTATTATTATTAGTGCTATCCTGTCTAGTTAAACTTTTGTTAGATATAGATCGCTTACTTTGACAGCGACTGAATCGCCTAGTCAAAATTTTCGGCTTATGGTTATTGACTTCCACCTCTTTTATTTCGGCGTCTAGGAGGCATTCCGCTGAACCTGGTAGAGCTATTTTTCGAGGAGTCATTGGTGTTAACGGGATTTCAAAAATGTTGACTACATTTTCATTGTCGTTTAACGGCGGAGCCGAATTTATGTTCTTCCGGTTGATGTCTGGTAGGAACTGCTTGAAATCTGCGACGGATTTGCTCTTGTTTACGAGAAGGTCTAAATTAGGCCCATTTTCGATAAAGTCCAGCTCGTCTAGACTTGTTGGTGTTGCATGCTTTGATGGTGCTGTCTCTTCCAATTCCAAAGTGGAATTATTGCTGGCTGGCGCTGGTTTTTCCTCATACTCTTCTTCAGTAGCAAAACTTTCTGCTGAACTGGCAGAAAACTGGCTCTGCAATTTAAATTAGAAATTTGCTACTTCTAAAATAGATAAACTTACCTGAAGTGGCTTGTTGTTGCTGGCTTCCAAATGAATGGTTCCATTGCTCAAGGAATCAACGGAGTTCCGATGTTGCTGCACTGCTTCTTCTTCGGGTTCCGGTTCTTCAATATTATCCAGCTTCACAAAAGCTTGCTGAGTCTCAGGTGGAGGTGTAAAGTACCCCGAAGATTCCGAACCAGATGATCTTGGTGGCAGCTGAATATCATGATCTGGCGAAATTCGGCAGACGGACGGACTGTTTTGAGGACTCAAAATATCCCTGGAATCCAAAATTGATTTCTTAGCGCTATTTATAAAATTCTTAGAAGTGCGTAAGGCTAATATACTTTTGACCTTTATCAAGTATTCATTAGATTCCCGTTCAATATTAATTGAGCGAGCTTACTTTTCGATTGGTTCTGGTGGTAAGGTAATCGCCAAAACTGGAGTGGAACCCTTCACCAAAATGACCCCTGCGTTCCTCGAATCAGCACTTTTATCACCGTCATGCTGATTTATGCAAGAACAGAACGTGTTCCATGCGGGCCACTTGAACCGTTGCACTTCCCGCAAACCCCACAAGTTTGATTGTTGTTGCATTATTAATATTTGAAGCAAAAAATGCACTGCTAACGAATGGCAAGAAGCAACATATTAAAATGTACTACGACGTTTGCAGGTACGTTATTCAAATGTTGTATGCCGCATTGATTGCGCTGACCGTCGATGACCCCCCACCCTCAATTCAGACGCTCAACGTCGCGGCGCCAAGCTTTGCATTGTGAAATCAAACTCACCTTTATGGACGGCTACCTGAAAGGCGACGCTTTTTTATTATACGAAGCTAATTTACTCCGGAGAATTGATCCACTTAACATGTCCTTATTTTTCCACAGACAATAGAACTGATCGAATTGGTGGAAGGGTAGTTTAAATTTATAATTAGTGGAAAATCAATTATTTACACGGATTCCCGGTAATTTATTTTGATTAATAATTGATTATGAGTCTCGTCATATGGCTTGGATTTACATAAGAAACGCGTCTTTTTCTTGGAACGATATTTTCGTCTTTAGAATTGGAAGACTTCAAAATATTACACGAACAATAAATTCCAACCTGACCTAACCCAAATAAAATCAAGATTAACAATTCATTTCGTGATTGTTTGGTTTGGCATTTCATGTGGAAAAACGTCTCTTAAAAGCCCATAAAGTATTTTATCAATTAATCAAAATAGGAAGACCATAAAAAAATTACATGACCAAAGAACGGACCTGACCTAACAAAACGTTCATTTAACGGTTTCACATAAAATTGATAGGGGTTGCATAAAAAGTATAGTTCAATATAAAAGCGATAACATACCTGCGGGCTATAACGGGACCACTCATGCTACTAGGTTGATTGCTGGTGCGAAGACGTAGTTTGTTGTCAGGAAAAATTGGAACTGGAATGCTTGAACGGTAGTCTCTTTGCCAAATGCCACTTTTGGTTGAAGATCCTATCAAACCCCAAACAAAATTTACCACAAACTAGATACAAAAAAAAATTATCTTACCAGTGGAAGTAGTAGAAGACCTGCTGGACAAGGAGAACGAATAAGGCTCATGATGCTTGGAAGCCGGATTCGAATTATTATTGGAGTTATTGTAAAGTTGCTCGGAAGAAAAACTTTTCCGAAATCCTTCGTTGTATTTGAATACGCGTTTCTGCTCATTATTGTGCGAATAATGTGGAGCGGAGCCAACTAGACCTTCACTCGATTCGTGGTGTTTACGTTGCGGTTTTGGGGGTGAGAAGGATCGACCCCTATCAAATCTGCGATGGAATTGGCGCAGCTCATTGGTGGACGGATTTGCGCGTATTGCGTCTGTGGGTTGCAGGACATAAACTGGACGCAAATTTCCTACGAAATTAGATTCCTTTAGATGGACTATATGGAAGGCAAAATATGTTTACCTTTCGAATTGGATTTGTAGAGTTTTTTGTTGTTAAAAACGGAAGGATCGACCGCCCAAATTGGAGGTTGGCCATCGACGTTCTCATCCTAATAACCCACAAGAAAAAAATTATCGATAAAACAAATTAAATGATTATACGCACTATGACAAAATTGTTAAGAGAAATGGGTCGTAATGCAAATAATCTACACAACAGCATCTCAGTTTTTTAATGATATGCAATTTTATGCTAAATATTCAACCGCACTGTTCTGACTCTTTCAATAAATAGACCTAGAGCGCGTTGTGGCTCTACGCTTGGCTTGATCGATACCTTCGTACTGTGTGGTGCACGACAATTTCCCATTTTACCCTTTTCGTGACATTGCATGATCAACAGTTTTATGACGTCAAGATGTTGCCACTTTCCAATCCGAAGAAAAAACGCACCGAATCCCAAAATAATTGAACCAACCAGAAACTAATTTACTAAGCGAATCAAAACTTACAAAACTGGTGCTCCTCTCTTCCTCCTTTAGAAGACTCTCATGTCTGGAATTGTGCCTCCAATAATTGGTCATCTTGACGGAGGTCAGCGACGCACTATTTGAAGACGAAGACGATGCACTGGTGTACCTGGCGTTTGGTGCAACTGACGTAGATGGACTGGAGCCAGATAGCCATTCAACTTCAGTTCGATCCTTTGGACTTGAATATCTTATGTTTCCATCTAGCTCCACCGTAGGTAATTGCTTCCTTGATAATCTGAATAGGTCAGCATGATTTCATATTTCGGTGAATTATTGATTTTAATATTACGGGGCTGCTATTTGGGTTAATATCTTACCGAGTTCGAACCACGGTCATCAATCGTTCATAATCAGCGAAATTTAGGACAACCCGGTTTACCAAATCCAGGATATCTGCAGTGGATCCTAATTGGGCTAATGTGGCTATTAGTTCGAGTGCTGCATGCCGCACTCTTCGACGACGATCCCGTAAAGATCCCGCTGCGAATTCGGCGATTTTGAAGATTTCGATGTCGCTGCTGGGAAGGAGTCGAGCGGAAGCCATCAGGATCTGAAGTGCGCCTTCGCGTAGTCGATGACCAAAGCAATTCTCGATTATCTCTTGTTGGGTTTTTTTCGCGGAGCTTCGGTTTATGAGGGCTAGGGCTAGTTTGACGCCGGATGGTGCTCCGATTTTGCAGAGGCCGGTGACTAGGCGTTTGAGGCATTGGTCTAGGACGTCTTGGCGGAGGTTTGCTATTAGGAGCGATAGGGCTTGCTGAAGAAAAATTATTAATTTCATTTTGGAAAATTATTGGAGTTAGTTTGTTACATCTGCGATTATGTGGAGTCGATCTTTATGATGGCAGGCAAAGAACGCTTCTATGAAAAGAGCGGCTGCTCCTGGTTCTAAGGTTTCGCACAAATTGGGCTCTTGTAGGATTTTATTTAGACTGTCCAGGGCTTCGGATTTGGTCCAATTTTCCTGCTGGTGGGAAAGTTATATAAGTGGCAATTTAAATAAATAATGACTACGTAACATAGTGTTTATATATATTTACGCGACCGCAATTTTGATCATTATCGTATGGGTTCTAGTTGTTTAGTAGGTCTATCTTGATAACCAACCCCTTTTACCATGTAATAAAATAAAGTTTTGTAGATTTGTGGAGAATATTAAACAAAGTAGCGACTGGAATTAATGGTAGTTCTTATGTTTAAGTTTCTGTATAAATAATAAACGGGTTGAATTATTTGTGGTGGTTGCTAATTATAAATTAAATAATTACAAGTTCATTTCATGCAAGTTTAATGGGGTTGATAATTGTTGAATCAATAGGGAAATATTTTTTTTGAGGACAATTTAAAATTGTTAAAAGGATATTAATTTTGATAAAATTCAGCACAATTATATGCAAATTTGCAATAAAGCATAATCAGGCAATAAAAATTATGCAAATCTGCGAGTCTATGAATAAAAAAGGATCGTTTACTGGCATGACAAATTTCATGATTTAAAATAGCAAGACATGGTGTGAAATTGTTATGCAAATTCCAATATTGCACTAGTATCAAAATGATATCGAGGTCAGTTACACGCGCAAAAATCCACCCCATACATATTAATATACCCCCAATAAAAAGATGACGTAGATTTTAAATGCATGCAAAAATATTCGGTAAAACAAAAAACTTGTCTGGATTAAAAAGCTGCTACTTAAACTGCGATTAGAGGCCAATTGACCTAGATTTCTTTCTATCATGGCATGCCACCCTCATCGACCACCACTCTGCCTTTTCACATGATCCTATTGTAAGAGTTCGATTAATTAGACTGGAACGAACCTGATTTGGTATTGTAGTCGTTTCCTGCTGGAAAGTGTCCTTTTCCTCCTCAGGCTGTGCCAGTTCCTCACTCGCTTTCGCTTCTTTGTCCTCACAAACTTGGAAGCTATTGTATTGCGAATTGATCAGGTCTTCCTCATTAATTATCGAACTGTTGCTTTTTTGTCGTTCGGGGCTGCGAGTTAAATTATGAAAAACTTCAATTACATTATGGACTGGCATTGATGGACTTATGACCTCTTCGCTCCGCTTATTTTGATTCGTCGTTAATTTGCTTTTGAGTGCTTCCTTATCGATTGCGGTCGGTTCGATTGGTGGTGGATTTGCATCATCTAGATTAACGATCAAACTTTATTATTTCAGGGGTTTGATGCTACTTTTAACTCACCCTTGACATTGCTGGCTGGACTTGTTGCCACTAGCGTAGTTTTGCTTCTCCGTAACGGTATTTTGGATCGAGCTGGTCGTAAATTGGGGGTGGATTTGTGAAGGCGTCGTTTGGAGTTGGAAGGAAGATGGATCGGGGTGGATGGGAGCGAAGTAATTCGGATGGGGATGAGACTTTTGTGCGTTTTAATTGATACGGCATCGGTGACCGTAATGTGGATGCTGGTCTCGTGTTCCAATTCGATTTCGTTGTTACTATCGCTTTCTGGTGTGCGCATTTTCACGATTTCACCACCAAATCGCACTTTTCTAGGGGTTCTACGGGCTGCCACGTCGTAGTCGCTTTCGCTATCGTCGGGGATCACTCTTACGAATCCGGACTCATTTCTGAAAAAAATTTGATCTAAATCTGAAGTCCACATCAATAGATTAATAATAAATTCGACAACTGGAATGGAATGTCTTCGAAATTTTTCCCCGCACCTTATTAATATTAATTCTTTCATATATCACGCAAGGCATTCCTAAAATATCCCTTAATATATTAATTAAGTAGAAAAAAAAACCTTGACGCCAAAACATAATTCAATTACGCTATTTTTAGCTACTCACAATAAATCATCTTCACTAGTGTCGCCGCCAATTTCACTATTCGCTCTGCTTTCTTCATGAATCTTCATCGTAATCGCGGGTCCCGCTTTCAATGTAATCTCTGTCTCCAATATCACTTTATCTTCAACTAAATCTTCACTGCTCCAATTCCGACTTTCGATTTTAGAGGACACCGGAAGCCCGAACTCTTCATTTATCTTCCCAAGGATTTTAAATCGCTCATCATCCACCAAACTTTTGAACCGTTCTTCACCCAAAGTGCGCCGCATCTTCGCCAAGGATTTAACGGCAGTTTCTTGGTTCGGTCCATGCTTCTCTACGTTCTTCCATAATTGGTCCAGGATGTATCGAAGTGTGTCTTCCGCGGTGTGCGTGTTGATTAGGTACGGAGTGACTGCGAGGACCGTTTGGTCTTCGGATTGGGCGAGTTCTTTGAGCTTCCGGTCGTAGTTGCTGGAATGGTTCAAGTAGATGCGTAACGTATCCAGCGCGCCTTTTCGCAAAGCTGGTGCTGGATGACCAAGATTGCTCAGAAGCTCAGGAAGTAATGTTTTCACGTGTTCCTCCACTTTCGAATGTTTCGTGACGGGAATTAAATCGGAGAGGACGCGTAATGCGTTTTGGCGCACTTCGCGTTCAGGATCGCGAAGACGCTCGCGGACACCGGAGTACAAAAGCTTCTCATCAAAGCCATCTGTAGGAAAATTGTTTAATTAATTTAGTTTATTTGGGGTAGAAATATTTACCGGGAAGACGTCTTGTGCGTACAATAACATCCCAAACTTTCGTCAAGGAGAGCTTCGGGACTTCTTCGGGAAGAGCAGCAGGAGGTGGCTTGTACTCTAGCATGGTTCATGTTGCACAGTGACCTAAAGTTTTTGGCTGGTGTCCTAGAATAAGTTTTTGGGTGCGTGCACAAGTGTTATTATTATTATATGCGGATTTTAGGTCGATTGTTGTAAAAGCTAAGGATACACAATGTTGACTCACCGGCGCTTTGCACGCGACTGATATGACCGACGCCTGAATTATCGAGGGACGCCGTGTTTTATGTTTATTCATATAGTAAATATTATTTGAATAATAATTTTTTACGGGGATGGAAATGTTGCAAATGTACAATGTATGTTTATGGGTTTTTGAGTGATTTTCGGTGGGATAGTTTATATGTCCATTTTGCTATTGATTGGATTGAAATATTGTAGTACGACTAATGACATTTTTATTATACACGATTTTTGTGCACGTTTCAAATTATGTTAGGTGTAACAACCTTTCTTTAATTGATTGCAATTGGGGTAAATAAACTGCGCATTTATTATGGATTGTCCGGTTCCATAAGTATGTGTTGTTGTCCAGTTCAAATAAGAATTATTAATTTTTGGATACGTGCAGGGTGGAATGGAGATTATTATTATTTTATCAGACCATAAAACATTTTTTTTAAATTAATTTTATAATTGTAATTAGAGTAATACCCTAATTTATAATATTTTCTAAGGGTCTAATTAATTATTGCACTACAATAAACATATAATCAAGATATTAGTTCTTTTTATTTGAAAAAACAAATAATTTCCTAATAGTCATGTATGAAAACAAATTTAAATTTGCCGCCTCTAACTTGCCGCACTCTGATTGGCTAGCTGTTGCAACTGCTCAGAGGGCGCTTTGTCCATCCACTTCCTTTAGCTTTTCATCGTGGTCGACTGTGCATCTCTAATCTCATCTCTCGTGATTTTTTGATCTCCTGTCGTTCCCGTACCGAATAATTGAATTTGTGCTAAACGAAAATAGTGAGGCTAAGACTACCATCGTATTCCAACAAAAAATTGTAAGTTAAATGAACATTTTCCTGCAATATTTTTTGGTCACGTTTCTGATTCACTTTGTCGTAACGAAATCATGGCCATTGTGATTTGAAGACAAAAAAATCGATTATCTAAGCATCATTTATGTACAAAAGTTTAAATTTGCCGCCTCTAACCTGCCGCACTCTGATTGGCTAGCTCTTGCAACTGCTCAGAGGGAGCTTTGTCCATCCACTTCCTTTTGCTTTCTATCGTGGTCGAGTGTGCATCTCCAATCTCATCTCTGGTGATTTTTCGATCTCTAGTTGTTCCCGTACCGAATAATTCAATTCCTGCAAGAGGAAAATAGTGAGGCTAAGGCTACCATCGTATTGCAACTAAAAATTGTAAGTTTAATGAACATTTTACTGCAAAACTTTTTGGTTAAGTTTCTGATTCACTTTGTCGTAATCATGGCCATTATTTTTTTAACCATTTTGTTTTAACATCCAACCAATTGCAACGCTCGATTGCTGTCACATGCTTCAAATCGAGCGTTTTCATTGGTTTGGATAAGAATCTTCATCACATTTCACGTAAAGCCCCTGCGTTTACATAGTTGTTCAGCTAAGTAAATGTTTAGGCGTGGTTCTGTTTTACCGTATCTTTTCACGTGTATTTGATTAATTTGATAAGAAATTTTGTGAAAATGGCTCCCCGTAAACGCGACTTGGATCCCACTGTGAAAAGGTTACTCGCACATTTGAGGACCCTTCGATTGCTTCGCAGAAGATTAGATTATTATAGCAGGATGGGCCAGCTTTCTTCTGAAGCTTTTCTCTCTCAACGTTTACTTGCGTGTGAAGCCGAAGTCCTAGAACTAATAAATACGCATATCGACATGTAAGTTCGATTTTTCGGTGAATTTTGATGAAATACGTGAATTAAATCTGCTTTAATTACAGGACTGAAGCCATTGAAAAGGAAAAGAAAATTAAAAAAATGTTAAAAGTCCTCTATAATATCACCTCGAAGATTGACGTGGCTCTGGCAAAGTTAGAGGATGCAACCATGCAGATGGCTTCCGAAATCGCATGAAAAGATACTTTTTGTGATTTTTCATTTTTGATTTTTTATATGTTTGTATTTCTGGAACGTTTCTGAAGGATTATTGCAAAATAAAACTTTATTAGGATAATTAAAGGTGCGTTCAGATATTGGCTTCGCGTAACACTTTGGACTCCTCCGTCTCTTTCCTCGCAGAAAGTCTAAAGGGTCCTTAGGATTCAAAATATGTCAAAAATAATTTTGGTTATAATTTCACTTAATTTTGCATAAGCTAAAAATTTAATATTTATGTAATTAGTATTTACTAAATAATAAATATTAAATTTAAATAAATAATATAATAATCCTACAATTCTATAGAAACAAATTTATAACGTGCAGGGTGGAATGGAGATTCTTATTATTTTATCAGACCACAAAACATTTTTTTTAATTCTTTTGCGATAGTCATATAAATTAGAATAATTCCCCAATTTATAATACTTTCTAAGGGTTTAATTTATTGTTGCACTATAATAAACACACAATCAACATATTAGTTCCTTTTATTAAAAAAAAAAATAATTACCTAAGAGTCTAGTATGAAAACAAATTTAAATTTGCCGCCTCTATCTTGCCGCACCCTAATTGGCTAGCTCTTGCAACTGCTCAGAGGGCGATTTGTCCATCCACTTCCTTTTCATTTCCATCGTGGTGAAGTGTGCATCTCAAATCTCATCTCTGGTGATTTTTTTATCTCTAGCCGTTCCCGTACCGAATAATTGAATTTCTGCTAAACGAAAATAGTGCTACTGAGGCTACTCGTATTCCAACAAAAAATTGTAAGTTTAATGAACATTTTCCTGCAAAACTTTTTGGTTAAGTTTCTGATTCACTTTGTCGTAATCATGGCCATTATTTTTTTAACCATTTTGTTTTAACATCCAACCAATTGCAACGCTCGATTGCTGTCACATGCTTCAAATCGAGCGTTTTCATTGGTTTGGATAAGAATCTTCATCATATTTCACGTAAAGCCACCTGCGTTTACATAGTTGTTCAGCTAAGTAAATGTTTAGGCGTGGTTCTGTTTTACCGTATCTTTTCACGTGTATTTGATTAATTTGATAAGAAATTTTGTGAAAATGGCTCCCCGTAAACGCGACTTGGATCCCACTGTGAAAAGGTTACTCGCACATTTGAGGACCCTTCGATTGCTTCGCAGAAGATTAGATTATTATAGCAGGATGGGCCAGCTTTCTCCTGAAGCTTTTCTCTCTCAACGTTTACTTGCGTGTGAAGCCGAAGTCCTAGAACTAATAAATACGCATATCGACATGTAAGTTCGATTTTTCGGTGAATTTTGATGAAACACGTGAAAAATCTGCTTTAATTACAGGACTGAAGCCATTGAAAAGGAAAAGAAAATTAAAAAAATGTTAAAAGTCCTCTATAATATCACCTCGAAGATTGACGTGGCTCTGGCAAAGTTAGAGGATGCAACCATGCAGATGGCTTCCGAAATCGCATGAAAAGATACTTTTTGTGATTTTTCTTTTTTGATTTTTTATATGTTTGTATTTCTGGAACGTCTCTGAAGGATTATTGCAAGATAGAACTTCATTAGGATAATTAAAGGTGCGTTCGGATATTTGCTTCGCGTAACACTTTGGACTCCTCCGTCTCTTTCCTCGCAGAAAGTCTAAAGGGTCCTAAGGGTTATCCGAAGTTCAAAATATGTCAAAAACAATTTTGGTTATAATTTCACGTAATTTTCCATAAGCTAAAAATTTAATATTTATTTAATTAGTATTTACTAAATAATAAATATTAAATTAAAATAATTAATCCTATAATTCTATAGAAACAAATTTATAATTCGACAGTGTTAATTATATAATATTAATTACGTGTGTAGTTTTACAATTTAATATTTTATTTCTGTTACTTCATTATCCGCAGTTCAATTATTAATTTTTGGGTAGGTGCAGGGTGGAATGGAGATTGTTATTATTTTATCAGATCATAACAAATTTTTTTTAAATTGTTTTATAATATTCATATATAAATTAGAGTAATTCCCTAATTTATAATATCTTCTAAGGGTTTAATTTAATGTTGCACTATAATAAACAAACAATCAAGATATTAGTTCCTTTTATTTAAAAAAAAAATAATTTCCTAAGAGTTATGTATGAAAACAAATTTAAATTTGCCGCCACTAATTTGCCGCACCCTGATTGGCTAGCTCTTGCAACTGCTCAAAGGGCGCTTTGTCCATCCACTTCCTTTTCATTTCCATCGTAGTCGAGTGTGCATCTCCAATCTCATCTCTGATGATTTTTTGATCTCTAGTCGTTCCCGTACCGAATAATTGAATTGGTGCTAAACGAAAATAGTGAAGCTGAGGCTACCATCGTATTCCAACAAAAAATTGTAAGTTTAATGAACATTTTCCTACAATACTTTTTGGTCACGTTTCTGATTCACTTTGTCGTAACGAAATCTTCGCCATTATTATTTGAAGACAAAAAAATCGATTTTCTAAGCATCATGCATGTACACAAATTTAAATTTGCCGCCTCTAACGTGTAGCACCCTGATTGGCTAGCTTTGCAACTGCTCAGAGGGCGCTTTGTCCATCCACTTTCTTTTCATTTCCATCGTGGTCGAGTGTGCATCTCCAATCTTATCTCCGGTGATTTTTTGATCTCTAGCCGTCCCCGTACCGAATAATTGAATTTGTGCTAAACGAAAATAGTGATACTGAGGCTACCATCGTATTCCAACAAAAAATTGTAAGTTTAATCAACATTTTCCTGCAATATTTTCTGGTCACGTTTCTGTTTCACTTTGACGTAACGAAATCATCGCCATTATTATTTGAAGAAGAAAAAATCGATTTTCTAAGCTTCATTTATGTACACAAATTTAAATTTGCCGCTTCTAACGTTGCACCCTGATTGGTTAGCTCTTGCAACTGCTCAGAGGGCGCTTTGTCCATCCACTTCCTTTTCATTTCCATCGTGGTCGAGTGTGCATCTCCAATCTCATCTCTGGTGATTTTTTGATCTCTAGTTGTTCCCGTACCGAATAATTCAATTTGTGCAAGAAGAAAATAGTGAGGCTAAGGCTACCATCGTATTCCAACAAAAAATTGTAAGTTTAATGAACATTTTCCTGCCAAACTTTTTGGTTAAGTTTCTGATTCACTTTGTCGTAATCATGGCCATTATTTTTTTAACCATTTTGTTTTAACATCCAACCAATTGCATCGCTCGATTGATGTCACATGCTTCAAATCGAGCGTTTTCATTGGTTTGGATAAGAATCTTGATCACATTTCACGTAAAGCACCTGCGTTTACATAGTTGTTTAGCTAAGTAAATGTTTAGGCGTGGTTCTGTTTTACCGTATCTTTTCACGTGTATTTGATTAATTTGATAAGAAATTTTGTGAAAATGGCTCCCCGTAAACGCGACTTGGATCCCACTGTGAAAAGGTTACTCGCACATTTGAAGACCCTTCGATTGCTTCGCAGAAGATTAGATTATAGCAGCATGGGCCAGCTTTCTCCTGAAGTTTTTCTCTCCCAACGTTTACATGCGTGTGAAGCCGAAGTCGTAGAACTAATAAATACGCATATCGACATGTAAGTTCGATTTTTCGGTGAATTTTGATGAAACACGTGAAAAATCTGCGTTGATTACAGGACCGAAGCCTTAGAAAAGGAAAAGAAAATTAGAAAAATGTTAAAAGTCCTCTATAATATCACCGCGAAGATTGACGTGGCTCTGGGAAAGTTAGAGGATGCAACCATGCAGATGGCTTCCGAAATCGCATGAAAAGATACTTTGTGTGATTTTTCTTTTTCAATTTTTTATATGTTTGTATTTCTGGAACGTCTCTGAAGGATTATTGCAAGATAGAACTTCATTAGGATAATTAAAGGTGCGTTCGGATATTTCTTTCTCGCAGAAAGTCTAAAGGGTCCTTAGGGTTCAAAATATGTCAAAAATAATTTTGGTTATAATTTCACGTAATTTTGCATAAGCTAAAAATTTAATATTTATTTAATTAGTATTTACTAAATATTAAATTTAAATAAATAATCTAAATCCTGTAGTTCTATAGAAACAAATTTATAACTCCACTTTGTTAATTATATAATTTAATTACGTGTTTTACAGTTTAATATTTCATTTCTGTTACTTCATTATCCGCAGTTCAAAATATTTGCTTAACTCTCTGATAATTATCTTAATTGTGTAATTTTTATTTAGCAACCTTCTAAATCATTTAGTAAATTGTTCGTATGATGTAGATATTTTTAGACAGTATTTATAGCAGTGGCGTTCCGATATTTTAATTACTATCCGAAAATATTAAAATCAATAATTGATTATTTATTGATAATAATTATTAATATTTTTGTTTATTCATATTTTTTCAAGTAATGTTCAACTATATTTTTCTACGTTTATAATAAATACGTCAAAATTTTGAATGTTTTTCAATTTTTTGGGACAGCCCGTATATTTGCGACCGGTCCACCAAAATTATGCGCATAAATTCAAACTGGTTCTACGAAATTAAATCGTACAATTGTACACGCTCATGGTCGAAAAGCAGTTTCATCAGATATTCAACCTGCGCAGCTCCTATTTAACAATATTAAAAGAGTGTAAACAGAAAAACATGTGGTTCAATTTACAGATAACCTTTGAGTTGATAATGGTTTAATTTTATCATACATTTTTGTAACAGTTTATCAACAATTTTCCTAGTTCACAGTATTCAACATCCAATAGTACTATTCAGTGTATAGTGTCTTCTAATTAATTTGATTAATTAATTAACAATGTCGAACAACCAAATACTAAAATTATACCTCTCGCCGGGCTGCACGAACGCGAAAAAGCAAGAAGTGCTGAACAAACTCCAACAGCAATCTGGCGACTTGCAAGATATTAAGACCGAACTATGCTACTACATCGAAGCAACGAAATCGTTATCCAAAAACGAACTGGAGGTGCTAAAGTGGGTGCTAAGAGATCCACTCCAGCCCAACAACCTCCAAGAAAAGCCAACCTTGCAGCACTCCACCGAAACGCCACTGATCGAAGTCGGCCCACGGTTTAACTTCTCCACATCCAACTCGACCAATGCCGTTTCGATTTGCCGAAATTTGGGCCTGCACCAAATCATCCGCTTGGAAGTCGCTCGTCGCTATTCGCTGATCTTCAAGAAATCAGCGAAACCCAACCAAGACCTCATCAATAAACTGGCCTCGCAATTATTCGATCGCATGACCGAGTGTCGTTACACCGCCGAGAACATCCCGAAGAAAAGCTTCAACGAACAGCTAGTCAAAAAGGAGGATCTTCGAGAGATCGATATTATCGGCCGAGGACCGGACGCTCTTAAAGAGATTGACTCCGAATTGGGACTAGCTTTCGATTCGGCTGATTTGCTCTATTACACCAATCTATTCAAGAATGTCTTGAAACGCAATCCTACCAATGTGGAATGCTTCGATTTGGCCCAATCGAACAGCGAGCATAGTCGACATTGGTTTTTCAAGGGGAAGATGATCGTGGATGGGGTTGAACATGAAGAGAGTCTCATCGATATGATCCTCGACACTCAGAAGACCACCAATCAGAACAATGTCATCAAGTTCAGCGACAATAGCAGGTAATTTGGGGCTTTTGGGGTAAGTGCGCTTTATCTACAATAGCAGATAAACTATTGACGCAAGATGATAAATTGCATAATCATAATTTCATAAGACAAGAAACTCCTTATAACTACTTTTTCCCTAGTGCCATCAAGGGTTACATCCACCGCAGCCTACGACCCCAAACTCCCGGCTCCGTCAGCGAACTCCGCAACGTCAACGCGGAATCCCACCTAATCTTCACAGCGGAAACCCATAACTTCCCAACAGGAGTTGCTCCCTTCAGTGGAGCGACCACCGGAACTGGAGGTCGCTTGCGGGATGTCCAATGTGTAGGTCGAGGTGGCTATTGCATCGCTGGTACTGCTGGGTACTCCGTAGGCAACTTGAACATCCCCGGCTACGAACTCTCATGGGAAGACCCGAACTTCGTCTACCCGAGCAACTTTGCACCACCACTCGAGATCCTTGTGGAAGCCAGTAATGGAGCTTCCGATTATGGTAACAAATTCGGCGAGCCGCTTATTAGTGGTTTTGTGCGCTCGTTTGGATTGATCGATGCTGATGGCGACCGCAAAGAGTGGATTAAGCCGATTATGTTCAGTGCAGGAATTGGTAGCATGGAAGCGGCAATGACGGAGAAGCAGCCGCCGAAAGTTGGGCAGCAGATCATCAAAATTGGAGGTCCAGTGTACCGGATTGGCGTGGGTGGAGGGTCAGCTAGTTCCGTTGAAGTCCAAGGCGATAATAAAGTGGAGTTGGATTTCAATGCGGTGCAAAGAGGAGATGCCGAGATGGAGCAGAAGTTGAATCGCGTAGTACGCGCTTGTTTGGAGTTGGGCAAGGATAACCCAATTACGAGCATCCATGACCAAGGCGCTGGCGGAAACGGTAACGTGCTGAAAGAGCTGGTTGAACCAATTGGTGGAGTGATTTACGCCGATCGCTTCGAATTGGGTGATCCTACTATTAACATTCTGGAGCTGTGGGGTGCTGAGTACCAGGAAAACAACGCTCTACTTTGCAATAAGGAGAAGCTCGACTTAATTAAATCCATCTGCGCGAGAGAGAGATGCCCGATTAATGTGGTAGGCGAAGTCACCAATACTGGTCGCGTGGAGCTAGCTACTGATTCCACCAAGAAAGTAGTACCATTCAATTTGGACTTGGAACTAGTACTTGGTAAAATGCCGAGGAAAGAATTCAAGCTTAACAGGAAAGCACCTTTGCTCAAAAAGCTCAAAGTCCCTGATGGTTTATCCATTTACCAAACATTGGACAAAGTACTTCGACTACCGTCGGTTGCTAGCAAGCGGTACTTGACCAATAAAGTGGACCGTTGCGTTACGGGGTTGATTGCGCAGCAACAATGTGTTGGACCTTTACATACACCGCTCGCAGATGTCGCAGTTACAGCCATCTCGCATTTTGGATACGTAAGTACCTCAACAAAATATACCAAGTTACTAAACCGAAGTTTTACAGGAAGGAATCGCTTCATCTATCGGCGAACAACCAATTAAAGGTCTGGTGAACAACGCAGCTGGAGCGCGAATGACTGTCGCTGAAGCTTTGAGCAATTTAGTCTTCGCTGGAATCTCCGATCTGAAAGATGTGAAATGCAGTGGTAACTGGATGTGGGCCGCTAAGTTGCCAGGTGAAGGCGCTGCTCTCTACGACGCTTGCAAAGCCATGTGCGAAGTCATGTCGAAACTAGGCATCGCCATCGATGGAGGTAAAGATTCGCTTAGCATGGCTGCGCGAGTAGGCAAGGACACAGTCAAAGCGCCGGGTACTCTTGTGGTATCGACCTACGCGCCTTGTCCTGATGTTCGCAAAGTGGTCACTCCCGACTTCAAAGCGCCTTCGATGGGCAAAACTGGCGTGGTACTTTTCGTCGATTTGTCGCTGGGCGATAATCGGCTTGGTGGTACTGCGTTCGCACAAGTTTTCGGCCAGTTGGGTGACGAAACGCCTGATTTGCATAGCGCGGAAGATTTGGCCAATGCTTTTAGAGCCACTCAGCAATTGGTGAAGGATGGCTCGATTTTGGCTGGGCATGATGTCAGCGATGGTGGGTTGGTTGTTTGTTTGTTGGAGATGTGCTTCGCTGGGTTGAGTGGGATGGATGTCAATGTGAAGCATCGCCAAGGTAAAGCGATTCCGATTTTGTTCAGCGAGGAAGTCGGATGGGTTTTGGAGGTTTTGGAAAACGATGTGGCGCATTGCTTGGAAGTTTTCAAGGTACCACTTGGTTTTTCAAACTAGTTCAAGTCTAAATTAATTTTTTCTAGGCGCTCAACGTTCCAGTTTTCAACCTAGGTACTTCAACCGGCTACGGAATCAAATCCAAGATCACAATTAACGTCACCAACACTTGTTTGGAAAGTACCGTGTTGTCGCTGATGAGAGTCTGGGAAGAAACTAGTTACAAGCTGGAACTGCAACAGACAATTAAATCTTGCGCTGACGCCGAATTCAATTCACTGGCCACTCGAAGTGGTCCGACTTATAAGCTCAACTTCGAACCAGATCAGGAACCGGAGCAACAATTGAAGGAAGTGAGCATTCCAGTGGCGGTACTCCGAGAAGAAGGTACCAATGGTGATCGCGAGATGGCAGCTGCTTTGGTACGTGTTGGTTTCAAAGTTTGGGATATCACCATGCAAGATTTATTGTCGGGTGCCGTTACGTTGGAGCGATTTAGAGGAATTATCTTCCCTGGTGGATTTAGTTACGCAGGTAAAAAAATTTGATTTTGCTTGGAAGCTTCTTTGGTACTGATTTGCAAACATTTTCCAGACGTTTTGGGATCAGCTAAAGGTTGGGCCGCCAGTATCCTCTTCAACGACAAGATTCGCGACCAATTCACAAAATTCGTCGCTCGTCCAGACACTTTCAGTTTGGGCGTTTGTAACGGTTGTCAACTGATGGGACTAATCGGATGGATTGGTAACACTCCAGTCACCAAAGACACGAAGCCCGATATCAAATTGGAGCACAACGAATCCGAACGTTTCGAATGCAGATGGAGTACCGTCAAGATCGAAAAATCCAAATCGATCATGTTGAAGGATATGGAGGAGTCCGTTTTCGGTGTTTGGGTGGCGCATGGTGAAGGTCGCTTCACGTTCAAAGACGATAGTATTTACAAGCAGTTGGTGAAGGATGGTTGCACTGCTTTGCGGTATGTTGATGACGATGGCGCGAATACCGAAGCGTACCCCATGAATCCGAATGGAAGTGTCGAGGGTTTGGCTGCGGTTTGTTCGAAGGACGGACGACATTTAGCGATGATGCCGCATCCGGAACGTTGTGTGCAACCGTTCCAATGGCCGTACATGCCAGCACATTGGAAGAATTTGAAGAAGAGCCCGTGGGAGAAGATGTTCAAGAACGCCTTCGACTGGTGCGCGACTGTTAAGTTTGATCGAGTCTACTATTAGCTGTAAGTTTGTTATGAAAATAAAAGATATTTTTTCGATTAAAATAGTTTTGCAACTTTCAAATAGTGTTTATTAATATTTAGATAATAAATTAGCTTTTTTAAGTATGGAAAAATTCTCAAATAGTACACGATAAAACTCTACTAACAATAAATTACAATAATATATAGACTCAATTTATTCTTTAGCTTTGAGTTGCTTAAGTATTTGATCAGAAACAACTTTAGTCGCTTTCGCCGCGTTTGGAATCAAAAACCGATCCATATCCGAAATTTTTAAATTCTCACCATCAGGCACTCCGTATTTAAATGTGATTAATTCCGGGTGGCGTTTGCGCGCCGTTATCTTAACAATCGCCGACAAGGGCCTTTTAACAATCACCTCAGCCGCCCCTTTCATCATTGGCACCTCCCTTAAGACTATCAACTCATTCTTCGTTACAATCAAATGGCTCTTGTACATGAAACCGTTCAGTTTCACCTCTTCGCATGGAAAATGCTCAATCACATCGAACGTCTTCAAGCACGTCTGGATCTGCACCAGTTCGCGCTTTTCTTCCTCTTCTAAATGCTGCAATTATTTATTTTTACTAAGTGGAAATACTTTGGGAAATATTTACCTCAACATTGGCCACATTATCGTGATCGTCATCTATACTAAAAACGGGCGCAACGTCCCGATACCGCTTGCCAATTTTATCGCTACTACTAACATGCCGTTCCTGCACGGGACTACTATTCGGATTCACAATATAATCGAACAACTTCCCCTTAACTTCGGCCGACTTCGATTTCATCGCTGCCGAAATTTTGCCGAGCAAGTCATTCGATTGGCCTGGCGATTTTGCGCTACTTTGCGACAATTTTGTTCGATAACTGGGTGCGCAAATTATGCAATTCTTGAAACTGTGCTCTTGTAGGAATTCCAAATTATCGGAAAAATATTCGTGCAATGCCATATAACCACCAGTTAGTAATGAAACGTACTGGGTGTTTTTTTGAAGGAACGACGCAACCACCATTAGAGTGTATTGGTCTTCTTCGTCGCGGCCTGAGCCTAGGAAGCACAAATGTTCGCCACCTGCGAAAATAATTGTTAAACTATTAACAAAAAATTACAAAAGTTCTACCTGCACTGGAATTATGCGCTAAAGCTTGCCGCTGAGCGGACAGCAACCCTTGCACCGCCGTCCCAAACGCATTAGGCTCCTGCAACATCAGATTGCAATCCAAATGGAAAGCCGTGGCCAAATGTCCCGCATTATACTGCTCGATCGGTCGACAATCCACCAAGAAAAATCGCACAGCGTCCACATTCGAGGTCGTATTCGCGGCATTCTCCACCAATTCGTGCACGGACACCGGCAAACAAAGCGCTTGCGATACCAGCACCGAATTCTCGCCGCGTCCGCTATACAAAGTTTGCATCAAATCGCTGCGAAACGAAACCGGAGTTTTGAGCGCGTAGTATTGTGCGAGCGAGCAAAAGTCGCTGACATCGTCCGCTTCCAAGCCGCACGGCATATTCGACAGACAAGTGATTATAACATCGCGATCGTCGCTTTTCATCGAGATAATCTGCTCGCGCGCATTTACGACCATGATTAGGGATAAGAAGAAGATGAAGAACGGGTCCGATTGCTGGAAGTAGTAGTCCCACATGTTGATGACCACTTGCAGACTGCATGTGGCGGCGAACAGTGATTGGAACCAAGCCTGGCAGTATTTTTCAGGCGTGATTCGCTTGGTGTCGAGAAACGAGCATAGTTCGGGATCGTGGTATTGCAGCAGTAAGCGTAGAATGTGAAAAGCGTTGCCATCTTTATGGCAGCTTTGCGGTATGTAAGTATCACGAATAGCTTCGAATAGGTTGTAGGTAGTCGAGCGGGGAACTTTAAGTGTCAGAATCGGTAGCAGTAGCTCGATCCAGCCGTTATTGCGGGTGTATTGAAAGTTGCGGCTTTTGCAGTAGAAGGTGAGAATCGACTCTAAATCGGAGACGACTGAGAGTTTGTCTTCCTCTTCGTTGCCTAGTTTTGAGACAAAGTTTGTGCAATCTTCGCGTAGGATTGTCTGGTTGGGTAAGTCGAAGACTTCGTTGAAGTGGTCGAGTTGGTTGCCCTTATCACGGACGTCCAGACATATCTGAAAATATGTTTAATTAATAAATGAGGAGCAATAGAGTGAAATATTTTACCTGCCACACTTCCGGCCGCAAACTTTCCGGTAAAAGTTTACCTTTGCAAATGCAATAAATATCGGTCGCAGAGCATTCTTCTAATAAGGCGTTTTCTAGATCAGCGATCCTACAATTGTAATTAAGTAAACAGTTTAATCTTGTTTATTTGGGTTAATCGCACCTTGTTTCAAAGTTGTGCAACTTTTGCAAGACTATTTTTAATACGTGCTAATTGAATTATTTATAATTAGTTGCACTTACCAGTTGTCATCTTCTACGCAGGCCATTTTAACATATTAAACTTAAAAATATGGTTTAAATGAATAATATAAATACAACGTGTCAAATGCGACATGAAAATACCATCACAGCTGATAAGAACTGTCAGACTGGCGCTACTGTCAGAAATTCCTCTTCTTCTTCTTTAATTAAAAAACGGGTTTTAATTAATAAATTTATATCAAATTAAAATAATTAACGCAATAAATGTTTTATATTATTAATAATATAATAACATTTTTAATTATATTCTTTAAAGACGAAATACACTCAGCAGAAAAAGAAGAAGAAGAGCTTTACCTGACAGCCGCCAGATGTCAAACTCAAAATACAAATACAAACAAAACTCAACGACTTCGTTAGTTAAAGTGAGATTAAAGTGATTTAAGTGCGGAAAAATGGAACATCTAAAGCCAGCAATTCAAATAAACCCGTCGACTGAACTATCCCCGCAAGAGTTTCAGAAAATGCTGCATGTGTGGTTTGAAGAGAAAGGTTTGGAATCCGATTTGCGATCACATCTTCGCATACAAATGATCAACGTGCTCAAAAATACGGTAATTGGTCGCAATTTATCTAAACCGAATTTCCAAGCTTCTTCTCTAGCTAAACAAGCTGTTAATTTAATTCTCGCGGAATATTTCATACAGCATAATTGTCATTACACTTTTTCAATTTTCAACACGGAAGTTAATCTCAGTAGCGTTTTGCCGGAGTGTGCCTCGATTTTTCAAGCTAATAAAAGCGAAAAGTGGCGGTTTAATAAGGAGAATGTGTTGAACATTTTAGAATTGATAGGGATTTCAAAAATTAGCACGGAATCGGCCGTTTTGTTAGATTTGTATTATAATTCCGCGGAGAACGATACAATTTTGTCTTGTATTATTACATTGCTTTGTAATTTAACCCAGAAAAAGTACAGAGAGTCCACTATCAATGTGGCGGAATATTTGAATAATATTGGTAAAGCGCGAACTTTAAAATGTAACTTTTATTTTGTAACAATTTAATTTCGTAGATTTACAAAAAGAAGACAAATTTATGCTAGACATTCGACGAGTTATGTCTACGACCAAACTGCCAATAAACGAAGTGAACGTAGCATTAGAAAAAATTAGAAATAATTACCTGAATAAAAAAAAATCGATTAAGCTCGAATACTCGAAAAGTCTAAACGAATTAAAAGAAAAAACTCGATTAACGGAAGAGCGAATGAACGAAACGGAGAAGCTGAAAAAACTATTCGAGAAGAAGCTAATTAAACTGTACGCGGAGAATAGCGATTTAAAATTAACAATACAGGAATTAAAGGAGAACGAAATGAGATTACGGAACGAGTTGCAAAGCAAGAATGATGCCTTCAATGCGGAAATTAATTCGTTCAAATTAAAACAGCAAACGCAAAAAATCGAAGCAGATAAGAGCGAATGCTTAATTAAACATTGCGAGCCATTATGCCAGAAAAATAGCGAATTATTAATTGAATTGCAATCGAAAAATGCGCAGCTTTTGAACGAGCTCGAAATTCATAAAGCGGAAATTGCGAATTTGGACCGGAACTGCAAGCAATTACAAAGCAATTTTGATAATTGCCAAACTAGAGTTACAATGCTTAATTCGCGATTCCAACAGGAGAATGCTTTTTCGATTCCTGAAGCTGAAATTCGCATTGATAAAGCTTCAAACACAAATTGTAAGCCAGCATTAATTTACTATTTATTTTCGTCGTATTAATTTATTTTTTCCAGTCGATTTAAGTGATACTGAAAGCATTACTGAAGAAATCCTGAAACAAGCTCGCCTGAAACTGAAGGAACTGGAACAAGAAAGCCAAGAAATTGATTCCAGATTCAATAGAATGTTTTCATAAATCGCGTTCTGCGTTTTCCCGTGTGAAGCCGCCTTAAGAAGTTTACACTTTCAAAGCTGCCAACATTATAGAGCGAAATGACACCAATCCACACTGAAATTTTATACCAATCAACAGTGGGTTGAGTTTATTATTGACAATTTATTCATGTAAATCGAATTAAAAATCGGTAGGTGTAAATGAAATGTTTCCGTATAAAACTAGTTTATCAAATTAGTTGATTGACTGCGGAGTGTTTGGGCGAAAATTTGGGGGTTGGACCAGTGAGGAATTTCGGGAACGATGGCTGGACAAGGTTCGTCTTTTATTTGTTTATATTTATCGTCGCTTTGTGCGATACGATTGTTGTTTTGAATTGGGATTTAAATTGTTGCTAGATTTTGTGTTAAAAATGTATTTGTTGTAATTTTAGTTGTTGCGGGAATGTTACTTGAGCCGCTCGCGTTTTGTTTAAATAATTTTGCTGAAAAGGCGTTATTATTGTTAAGTTCTTGTTGCGCGATTTCAGTAAATGCGTTTCGAAGCGAAAATCTAATCAATTTTTATAGCTATTTAATTACAGAACTTAAGGGCGTTTAATTTCGAAATTAATTGGCTCGACTAAACTACCGCAATGACATCATTGCTTTATTAACAATTGAGTGAAACATTTTTCTTGTAAAACGAAAAAGCAATTCGAAGAATATTACAGTTAAATATTATTACAATTCAATCTAGCGACATATTTCTAAAGGTTTATAAAACTAGGCTTTGTCCTGAAATAACGTGACCTTATGCTGGAAATAGGTATTGTTCACCATCCTCAACAATCAGATTGATGCCAGACATAAATATTTTTATAATTAATTTCCGGTAATTATAAAAAAGCGCATATGATGAGGATGTTTCGAATTAAATAATGTGTGTTGTGTAAATCGAAATCTTGGCATCAAGATGATGCGATCATGTGTAAATATTTAAGTTCATCACACCCAAGAAAAATCACTACTTTAATTTATTATACCAGCTACATCATGTAAAATAAACACACATGTTTCTTTTTTTCGAACATTAAAATGTGAATATGATTAATGTGGGTTTCTCGTGAAGATTGTAATCGGGCTTTGTGTTTTTTGTAATTGGAGTAAAGTGCACTATGTAGACGTTTTTTGATTCGGTAAATAAATTTGTAAATTGCTCAATTTGAAATTTTTTCCAATATGAGTTAATTAAATTATAGGTTTTTGATTTGTCTGGGTGGAAATAAAACGTGCATGTCGTTAAGTGAGTTATATATTTATTACGAATTGATTAAAAATATTTCTAACAAATTTGTTCAATAAATTAATCGAAAAATGTTTGTAAATTGCGAAGAAAAAAATATTTAACGCAAAACTAAATATTTCTATAAAGAATAATTCAGCAATTATACGGTTTTTTCTTCCCATTTTAATTGTGATATCTTAATTAACTGAAAAAGAGCATTTTAGAATGCTATTCAACAATCAACAGTGCTTGAACTTAATTCAAATGAGTAAAAAGAAGTAAGTCGTGCTTATGTTCATTCTTGATTAAAACGGCGAATGATGAATATTTTTCGGTGTCACGATTTTTATTGGAAGGCAAAAGTCATAAAAAAACATGACCTACACCGCCGACCGCTTTTATTATCGAAATTGAGGCAACCTGGGGGAGCAAGTTTAATTTCATATTCTAATAAGATTAATCCGACAAAGTGAGTTTACTGGAAACTTTATATAGAAAATGAAACCAACCAACTAACAATATTCTAATATAATGCAAAATCAATAATCTCGTTTTGCGGTAGACGCTGTGAATGGATGAAGCCTTTCGGAAGGTTTTCGATGGAACTTTTCGGGTAATTGATGAATATTTTTCGGAATAATGCGAAAAAATTGAAGCGAATGTTATTAACATGGAAAAAGTTAGGCATTATAGGTGCAAAGGTATTTTGATATAAGTCATTTCCTAGCGCTCCTAGGCAATGGAAAAATCAATAGCAGTTTGAGGGGGTGCGCGGAATCATCCAAGTCGCCACCACCGACTGACTTCAACCCGTGTAGTCTCCACTCCGCCCGTGTATATTACACTTGAAATTTTATACCTTTTACAAAAACTACCACCAAATTCGATCAAATGTGACAAACTTCTCGTACTGTTAATGTAGTGTCGAAAATTTTGCCATCCCTCGCCGCTTTTCGTTCTAATGTGGAATTTTTACCGTAGTGGTAAGTCGTCCTTAATTATTTCCTCCTAAACGTAATTTTTCTTGTATGAAATAAAAAAGCCATTCAATTTGGGAGCAGGCAACACGATTGCTCCTTTTTGCGTCAAGGAGTCAATTGGATTTCGGCTTTTGGGGATTAGACCTGAGCGAATCGTCCTTGGGGGATTAATACGAACCAAGATTGGGCTTCTTGATAATTTCTTGAAGGCATTTCTTTGTATTCCGAAAAAAAATAGGCGGAATGGAATAAACAAAGAGATAAATATCGTTGCAGTAAAATCAATTGGGAAAGTTTGTTTTTCTGCTTTCAGCAGCAGAAATTATGAGTGAAATGACTTTTTCTCATCCCCTTTAGAGTCTTGTTTTCCTCATATAAACACTAATTTTATTATGGCTTTGTGTTTCGCGACACGAAAATTAAACCGATGACACACACACTTTTTTCGTCCTTTATTTGCGGTGTGTTTCGGTTAATACTAAACGAAACTAATTGAATTTATATGTGTTGGTTTTTTCTCTTAATAAACTTGGCAATAGATTAAAATGAAAGCATTACTATATGGAATAGCCACAATAAAGCGTTAGGTAATAAATTATGGAGCTTTAGCTTTTCGTGAGGTTAAAAGGTAAAATGGTCAGGGTTTGCTAGTTAATGGGGTTGATTTATTAGTGTGACGAACTAATTGCAATGTTCTTTATTATTAGGTTGGGTAAGGTTAGGGACGATTTTTTTAGCCATTTTTATCAAAATATTCGAAAAAAGAATTTTAAATAATTTCAAAATGGATCCAAAAAAGTAATTTTGACTTTTATTTTATGAGAAAAAATCTTCAGAAGTTGATACACTTCCCAAAAACATTTTTATTAAAATATCTACTTATCAAAAAAGTTTCCAACTAACTATATTTTTTTTCCAATATCTGATTCCAACTTTCAAAGAATTTCAAACACTTTTATAAAGTTACATATTTACAGAAAATCCTTCAACACAAAGAATGTTTATTGTTTTCTACTCTAACAATAAACAAACTAATTACCTTCACGATTTCTCACTTTTAGAAAAATTCATGTCTTTATCAAAAAATCTCGATCGTTAAAGCGCTATGCAATTTATTTAATTGCACATTCTTCATTGAACTTTTTAAGCGAAATAAAATTGTCTAACTAAATTGGCTTTGCCTTCAAAATTAACTGTATCGCTCCATTATAAAAAAAAGCGAACCAAAGTGCTTGTATAAATTTTACACATTTGCATTACAGTTAAATTTGTGTTAATTTCCGAAACAAGCCAGGTAATTATGGATTTAAAAAATAACTAGAGCATTTTTCAGTTGAGCAACTCATTTATTATTTACGTTATTAAACGCACAAAAAATATCGAGTATTTTTTCCACTACGCTCTAATAATTAATATCTAACGAAATACTTTATTATTGTAGCACCCACTTAATTTTTTCCCCCGTTTAGTTATTTTTTACAGCTTAATAATTTATTGATATATCGACGACCGCTAACTAATAATTAATAAATCCAGTGTATAAGTTTTGGATCAATGTTGTTCCACGGCAAATAGCGAGGTAAATAGTATATTAAGGTGAGGGCGCCAGAAAGTCTGCATTCGATTATTTAAGCGTCACGCGATATCCGACTATATTTTATTTTATAAATATAATTTCTGCCTACATTTGAAAAATTACCATTTGATGCGGCTGGTTAGATTAATTTTGTGATTCAAATTTTGCACTCAATTTTGATAGGTAATAAAAATCGCAGACGATTATAATTTTTTGCAATTTTTTGGGGGCTCCGGACGGGTTAAAAATTCAAATTAAAAGTTATGTGACGTCACAAGTTGAGAACGCCTGCTGTATTTGACCTTGCAGTAAAGGAAGGGGGAAAAATGGGAGGAGTTTGATTTGAAATGATGACGTATGCGAAGCTTAAGTTTCCAAAAATAGCGCCATAAATCAAACACTCGACTTTGAAAGCTAATTTATCGCTTAGTAGTACAATTAGTAATTGAAACTACAATTAATCCGCAAAGTGTTCGAATCACGATATATTTAAATTAATGTCGAAGCAAAAATAGACGGTGCGTGTTTGCTCTTCAGCAAAAAAATTAAGTAGTCGCTTAAATTATTTCGTTTTTTTTTCTTGTTTGTTTTAGGTAGGAAAGTTACGAATTTCGCCTGGGGATGTTGTGTGGAGAGTTCCACAGGGCGCCCTTAGGTTTGCACTTAAATAACTCACTCATCTCACATAGTCGTAGTCCTTATTGGTCATTGCTGACCTTAGTTCGTGGAATGGCTGCAATTACTGCTCAAGCGGTCCACGATGATGAGGACATCTTTCTCGGTAATTGGACGCACTTTCAGTCCATCAGTGTTGTCCCCAAAAAAACAAATTGTTATAGCGGGGGATAAAAAAAATTGTTGTTGGTTTTTGCAGAAAATGGACTGTTAAGTTACGAGAATCCCAATTATCATTTAGGTCCGTCGAATCGATTGGACGATGCACTGAACTCGAATACAGACAATGTTTATGAGGACATTTATCAGGAGCTGGACGACATCTGCAATATGGGTCATGGGGTTAAAGGTCCATTGTCTGGTAGCACCGGCCGGAAGGCATATGCTGCTTTGGATATCGGCTCGATGGGAGTCGACATCAATACTGGACCATTGACCCAAAATAATTCGTCAAATTTTATAGATAATAGAAGGTACTTAATTTTATTTGGTTGATTCCGTTTTTTTGAAGTCTTTTATTTAATTTGAGTGTCTTTGTGACGAATTAGCGCGCCACAACTTTTTTCCTATTGATCGGCTTGTTTATTGATTTAAATTACAGTCGACAATATAAATTCGTAATTAACGTGCTCAACGTTGTTTATCGGGTAGAAAATTGCCGAAGAAAATTGGAATAGCGGCCGTTTTCGAAACATATTATGCGATTTGTCACAAGTCACTCGCTTATATTTATTAGAGCCAAATAGTTGAAGAAAGTTATTTGTTGTAGGGGTGTTGAATGGAATGGCAACGCTGATACTGACAAGAATGAAATAACTTCCGCTCTTTGGGACAAGTACGTCACTAATTTCTCTTTCGCAAATTGAAATAAAAGACTTCAAAAAAAAAACAACTAAAACCGTACCTAAAATATTTCGCATTATTTTCAGTTTACATGAAAAACGGGTACTAACCAAAGACGACGAGGACGGCGTGCCACATATAGTGGGTCATATCACCAACGATTTGTATGCGATTCCCGTGAAGAAATGCCATCAAAAGTCGCCGGATAAGTTGAAGTTGCGGTCGCCGGAGAAGGAGTCGTGGTCGGATGAAAATGCACTGCCGCCCGGTTGGGAGAAACACGAGGATAACGATGGTCCGTACTATTGGCATATTAAGAGTGGTACCATCCAACGAGAAGCGCCGATCGCAGCGGCTGAAGACAAGTCGGAGAAGTCCGATGCGAATTGTTTCAAGGAGACGGACGTGCTGATGTCGCCGTTTGAGAACAATTCGTCGGTGACTAGGAGCAGTACCAGTTCCGCGTTGGATCTGGATGGCGATGATCGGAAGCGGAAAGAGGATATCGCGTTTAAGCGACGAAGTTACCCTTCAAAGCCCGAGCAAGAAATCAAGGAACGTCCAATTAGATTTGCGGTGCGATCGCTAGGCTGGGTGGAGATCGCTGAAGATGATTTAACGCCCGAGCGTAGCAGTAAAGCTGTAAATAAATGTATCGTTGATTTATCACTAGGCAAAAATGATCTCTTAGATGTAGTGGGCCGATGGGGCGATGTAAGTACCGCCGTTTATTGCCATCTAAATTTTACAAGGGCACTTTAATTGCAGGGTAAGGATTTGTTTATGGACTTGGACGAGGGCGCTTTGAAGCTGTTCGATCCCGAAAACCTGACGGTTCTCAATACTCAGCCCATCCATACGATCCGCGTTTGGGGTGTGGGGCGCGATAATGGAAGGTAATTATTTACGTTTTATTTGAATGCGGCGCGACTTGACTAATGCGTGTGTTTGTTATTGCGCTCGCTGGAAATTGCAGGGAACGGTAAGTAGATGGTAAAAATTTGGAATGAATGAATGTAGAGTGTCGTTTGATTTTATTTGTGATGGTAATTTGTTTTTGTGCAGGGATTTTGCGTACGTGGCCCGAGATAGAAGCACTCGGAAACACATGTGTCACGTATTTCGCTGCGACATGCCAGCCCGCACAATAGCCAACACATTGCGGGACATCTGCAAGAAGATTATGATCGAACGCAGCTTGCAACAGAATCTCGGCAAAACGGTCGATTGTAATGGCAGGAACTTAGCGACACGGCCCAATAACTTACCAACTGAGCACAGGCGTCCAACCCGAAATAATCAGATGTTTGTTTGTATGTTTACGTCTTTTTTGCTCGGCAAGGGTTTTTATGGGGGCATTTATTTGATTTAGCGCAATCGTTTCCAACGCCAATGGAGGAACCAAAGAAAATTCTGCGAGCCCAGTATCTGGGGTGTACCCAGGTGTCGAATGCGACTGGAATGGAGGTGCTGAATGAGGCGATTGATCGCTTGGCGAACGCTAGTCCGAAGGATCAGTGGCAGATAGTTAATATTTCAATTGCTCCGTCTATGATCACTATTCATCATCAAACTGTAAGTTAAATTTGAATTAATGGAGCTTTGAAGGCTGTCACACTACAAAAGCAATATGGCGTCGGTTGGCAGCAACTTCACATTTAAACTAACCTTCAATTGTTGGATATAATAACAAAATAATATATTATAACGGAAAACAATTGTTTTAAATTATAATTAACAATTTTTCTGTAAAAAAAATCACAAATTTCTGCTATTAATTCACGAATTGGTCGCCATTTTGAACTGACGCCATTTTTATGCCAAGCGATCTCCATCTAGTAACTTCTAGGGGAATATATTTTCCTTATTGTCAAATTTGAATTTTTAAAGATGGCTGCTTAAACTCATATTTTAATTAAATTGCAGGACGAGCGACTGCTGGCCGAATGTCGCGTGCGATATCTCTCATTCTTAGGAATAGGCAAGGTAATCAAACACTGTGCATTCATAATGCATACTGCACAAGACACGTTCATGGCGCACGTCTTCTACTGCGAGCCATCATCAGGAGCTTTGTGCAAAACCATCGAGGCCGCTTGCAAAGTACGTTTCCAAATAATTTTGCAACTATTAGTACTAATAGCAATTTGCAGTTGAGGTACCAGAAATGCCTGGACGCGCACCCTCAAGGACTAGGCACCAGCACTAGCAACCTTAGCACGCCAGGCAGCAGTATTGGGGCGGCGCTCAAGTCGATTGTCGGCTCGCTGCGCGGCCGGAAGAGTAAAAGCGCAGATTCCTGAGATGAGGTGCAGTCTCTGCAGGAAAACGGGTTGGTTATTGCTGCAGAGCGAGAAGTGATTCGACACAAGCACTTGCAGTCACCACTAACACCGAAGTATTTTAGTACTAGTCTACCCTCAGCTAACCTACGCTCTCTTCTGTCTCCCTCATTGGAATTGAGACAGCATGTTGTGCAACTTGCTCGTTGGGATTCAGTTAATTGAGAATGTTTTCGTTCACTTCTTCATTTCGATTTCGTCTACGTTGTATGAGCATGTAGGTTAAGACATATTTAATTAAATATGAAATTGTTCAGAATATAGGCCGACACCGCAATTATCCACCCTCTTCATTTATAGAACAGGCATTTATTTAACGGCTTTTGCCCTGTACTAACTTAACTGTTCACTACAAATCGCATTTATTTCATGGTGGACACCACTTACACGCTGTCAACTTTTATGTTACTTAACTGATAATTGTACTTAGTAGTGTTGATAAAAATATGTGTTCTAATAGTCGTTTAGAAATTAAATTTAACAAACAAAAAAAAGTGGTAAAAACATAATATGAGGGATCAAAAACGATGTGTATAGGTACGATTTCTTTTTCAGTCTCCGTAGCGAAAAAGGGTTTGAATTGATAGCTATTTATACAAATAGGGAAGGAATTTTACCTTGTATCTCAACTTTTTTTAGATAGGTATAACAATATGCGATCGCATGGCGTTTCAACTGTTTTTGGTGAATGGTTGAAACTCGATTTGATCGTGGAGTCTTTACAAAAAAAAAATGTGAGCTTGTAAGAATTAAGTGAATTTATTGAATCCAGTGGATTTGAAAACTTGCTGTAATGCTGGTTCATTACAATTACGTAATATTTGTTGCCTTTACAAATTTAAAGATAATAGTCATAATATTTTAAAGTATGTCCACCAATTTAATTAACCAAAAGGAAAATATATAGTGCACACGAACTTGATTTGTAAAGCGAATCTAAAACAATTTCATATTTATGTTGAAATCAATGATGTTTTAGAGATACGTGCACTACGCTAATTTCAATGAGAAAAGATTTTTGTGCTTATAAATTACTTATAAAAAAAAGTATGATGGTAACATATTGCTTATTTGTAAAAGTACTGTTTCATTTTACAAGGCACCGAAAAAAGAAAATTATTCAAAAAAAAATGAACAATAATTGTATGGTGTATTAATGGTTATGTACATAATTTCAAATGCTATTAAGACTGCTTGAAAGTCCTTTATATCTGCTTAGTGAAAGGCAACCAAATTAAATAATTTTTTATTACACTCTGGGTTTTATTTATCGCTCCGCGACAATGTAAAATTTTTCGCTATTACAATACTTCCTCTACGAAAGAAATAAAAATCCAACTGTAAGTAATCTTATATATTTTTAAACGGATACAGAATGCAGCATGTTACAAAATTTAATCGAGTGAGTAAAGCTAAATGAACCAAAGAAACGGTGAAAATAAATTATAAACTAAAACCTCGTGCATGAAATTCCTCAGATCCTCCTTATGTAAATGTATTGATCTGAAAAAACCCCCATAAATACCTACATTTTATATAAGCAAAAATATACGTACAATATCATCGATTTTCAAAATGGACCGGACAGTTTCAGTGGCTAAAGTTAAAGCGCTAACCGTAACCAGCAAAGGTTGAACCACATTCTCCTCCAAAATATCGGTAATCGCACCTTTACGCACGTTAATTCCTGCTGAAGTCTCACCTTTAGCATGTCGGCTTCTCAATTCAGTCACCGTCTAACAAAAAAACCCCATAAGTATGCAACCCACCATACAAAATAATATCAAACTTACTTGAATGGGGTTCAAACCAGCATTTTCAGCCAAAGTAAATGGAATAATTTCCAAAGCATTAGCATAAGCTCTTAAACAAATCTGATCAATACCTTCCAGCTTATTTGCTAAAGCGGCTAATTTGAGAGCCAGCTCAATTTCGGGTGCACCACCACCAGCAATAAGTGCTCGCTTACGCACCAAACAACGAATTACGCACAAGGCATCGTGAATTGAACGCGCAGCTTCTTCCAAGACAAGTTTGTTTGATCCACGAACGACCAGAGTTACAGTTTGACCCGCATTTTGAATACCTAGAGAAGAATATTAATTTTAGGTAACTGCCGGTGTATCGCTGGTTGCATAAATACCTGTAATTTTTGCCATGCGGTTTCCACCAAGCCCAACTTCCTCCACCAAATCGGCCGAAACAAGATTCTCCGAAGTGAAGTGATCCAACGACGCAATTGGCCGACAGCCCAGCGACTTGCAAACAAACTCGACATCTTCACGCTCCACATCCTTAATCACCATACATTTAATCTTATCGAGGAAATGTATCGCTAAATCGGACACTGCATCGCGAAGAATCGACTTTTGAATCAGCAAAACATTGCAGCCAGCCTTTTTAATCTGCTTCACAATATTAAGAATGTAAGCGCGTTCTTCCTTCAACACGCGATCCATCGCGGCATAATCGGAAACGATCACATTATGATCCATATCGGTTTTCGGCGGCGAAATGCAGAACTGAATGAAAGCAATTTTCGCCTTTTCGATGCGTTTCGGGCCGGAAACGTTCGCTAAACGTTGCGGGAAAACGATTCCTTCGATCATTTCAGTGTCTTCGACAGTGCCGCCTAGTTGTTTGATCACTTTGATGTCGGATAGATTGCAAGCTTGTTCGCGACCTGCTTCGACGATTTTCAAAACGGCGTCGACAGCTAATGGTGCGAGAAGGCTGGATTGTTGTGAGACGACTTTGGAGTTTAAAGCAGTAGAGGCAATTTTGACGAGCTGCTCGCGGTTGTCAAGTTGGATTGGTGTGGCAATGCCGTTCAGGATTTCAACTCCGTGTTTGGCTGCTCGTTGGAAAGATTCGGAAATGGCTGTCGGGTGAATTCCGCGGCCGAGGAGTTTCTCGGCGGCGTCCAGAAGTGCGCCGGCGATTACGACGACGGTTGTGGTTCCGTCTCCGGCTTCGATGTCTTGTGCTCGCGATAATTCTACCAACTGGGGTTATTGTTATTAGAAAATGGAGAATAATAAGTGAAATGAGTTTACCATTTTTGCTGCTGGATGAATGACGTTAATTTCTTTGAGAATTGTGGCCCCATCGTTTGTGATTGTTACTTCACCGTTTCCTGTTTGGATCTAAAATGCATAATCCGTTTAATTATTAAGCATATAATGGTAGAAAATATAGCAATTACCATTTTGTCCATTCCTCTTGGACCCAAACTGGTACGAATCGCATCACTGACAGCTGAAAGTTTAAAAGCAAATTTTAACTAAAATCGTAAACTTAGCCGTATAATTCCAAGCTAATAGTGTTAAGTAACGCCAAAATTATCATATAACGTTAAAACATCTAACAATCATTAGATACTTAACAAGAAAATGTATTGTTTACCTTTAGCGGCATTGATATTGCTAGCCCTAACATCGGAAGGTTTGCTTTTGTCTTTGTAGGCGACATTTTTGCCTCGATTGGTATCACCACCTGCAGCCATTATGCAATATTTTTAATTAATACACAAGATAATTAACAGGAATCACAGGATGATTAAAGATTTGTTGCTTTAAAATTTCACCAGAGATAATAGAGAGAGAAGATTGGACATTCTGTAGAAAAGGCTAGGGCGATTTAAAAGCTATTTTAACGCCATCTCGCGATTGGTTTTTGAATTGTAGACCTAAAAAGTACCAGAATTATAGGCATCTGCTGACGAATGGTTTGTAGCCACGCTAAATATATTTTGCGCGGTAAATTTAAATGTAATATTATCTATTATTATTACTATTTTAAAGGTAAATTAAACAATATAATTTTTCTACAACATTTATTATTTTTTACACATTTTTTACACATATTTATACATAAAGGATTGCACTAAACTAAAATATTTTATTTAATATCAAACATAAAAATAAATAGAATTATGTTGATGGGTCCCTCCTCTGTATAAAATATTACAATACAATTTACACAATTACAAATACAATAGTTATTAATATTTATCGGGCTTGGGACCGTCATATACTGATTTATGATTTGAAATCATAAATCAATTCATGGCAGAGTTGCCCCATCAACAATTTCAAAAAGAAATAGAAAAAAATAATTGTATGCTAAACAACCAACGGCGAATTGCGACTGCAAATTTTTGGAGCACATTACCAAAACAAACAAATGATTTGCAAGTGTAAAATAAATAAGGTACATACCCCGAAAATAACAGCAATATTTATATAGACACAATAATAGGAATAGGCACAACACTAGGAACAACATAAGCTGTATTCGCGACTCGTGCCGTGATTGCAATAATATCCGTTCAGTTTGGTCACTTTGAATGGGAGAACTCATGCTGTACTCACAGGAGAATTACATTTGTTGACATAAAAGAGCACTCAAATATGATAGACAAAACATTATTTATAAATCATTATTATTCGACTATTCGCGAATCACAAGTATCACATCACAATGTTATTAACCTCACAATGAAATTACAATGTCAAAACATAGAAGTTTTTGAATGTAACACAGTGTGACACCAAAACTGGTATATTATTGATTAAAATTGTATTTAAAATTATGTTATACTTACACGTATAAAAATTATATTACACTCACTTATATATGCACAATCATTTTAATATAAAATTGAAAGATATTTATTAAATCTCTAACTTGAAAAACAATTTTATAAAAGGCATACGTCATGAATTTCTACCAATTACACCATTCTAACATCTATCGCAACATAATCGTAACCACCTATAAGTAGAGAGAGTGAACAATATATTTTATCTCATGTTAGTTTGGCAAACGAAATATCCCATCGAGCTGGTAAGAGAGTACAGCCCCTGAATTTCACTACACCCAAGAATCTTATTTTGACATTTGACACCTGACTTTTAGTTACCAGTAGTACCAACATTACTATTTAAGTATTAATTATTAATATTGCAAGAATTTAAATATTATTATACATTAATAAATTATTAAATAATTAAATAAACAATAAATTAGTATTTTAGTCAGTTGTCATCTAGATACAATTAATATAAATAATACTGTATGCTTGGTTGCCTACATCCAGGCGCACTATTTGACAGTTTCAAGCAAACGACGCCAAACCAAAACAAGGTTATGTTACCATTCCAAAACATCGCAACAAAACAATGATCTAACTCGAAAATCATGGAAATCAACGTCGAAACGTTAGTGCGGGTATGTCCCTTGGCATACAGTACCGGGGACATGGTGTGCGTCCAATCCAACACGCTCAACAACACAATCCAACTTTCCAACTCTCAAACATATCCAGTCAATTATGCACTGCCTCTAAACTGTTGCCAAAACACCCTCTTCTCATCAGTCGTCACACCGCTAGTCAACTTTCTACTAGAAGGCTGCGACGTTTCCATCGTCAGCATGGGTCAAAGTGGCACAGGCAAAACTTACACTCTCTACGGCCCCGGATTCCACTTCGCGTCCAGCGAATCCGAACACGGCATCATCCCCCGCTTCATCCGCGAAGTCTTCACCAAAGCCCGCTTCTATCGCGACCGCACATCATCGATCCACGTCACATGGTCGCAAGTCTGCGGGGACAACGTCCAAGACCTGCTGGGCAGCGGCAGCGTAGAATGCGCCGATATAATCGACGCGTTTCAACTAATCCAACTCGGTATGTCTAACGTCGCCCCAAAATGCGCTCATACACTCTTCACGTTAACGCTGGAGCAACAATGGGTCGTCGATGCGGTCGTGCAACATCGGATCTCCACGGCAAGCTTCGCCGATTTAGCCGGCTGCGACAAAATGCTCGTTTATGATAATAACGGGCTGATGCAAACCATTCCGACCGATCCAGGCTTACAAGCGCTACAACGCTGCATTATGACGCTATCCGAACCCTGCACGTCGCATTTGAACTTGAATCTCATCCCTTACACGCAATCCGTGCTGTCGACTTTGCTCAAGGATTCGTTTGGCGGCCGCGCGAAGACGCTGATCGTCAATTGCATCTCGCCGTTGCTGCAGGACTTCAGCGAGACGTTGTACACGTTGCAGCTGGCCACTCGCGCGCAACTCATCAAAAATATCGTGACTGTCAACTCGTACACGACGTACGAAGCCTTGCAGGACAACTTCGACGTGTTCGGGCTGCAATTCGCGGCGAACCAGTTGTTCAAGTTGGTCGCGAATGCCGAGGAGCTGTTCCACCGCTTAGTGTCGAATGGATCGCTGAATAAAACGGAGCTCGAGCAGATCGCGCAATGGTTGACGCTGAAACAGGAATGCGAGGAATGTTTGAGCGAAAGCTCCGAGCCGCATCGCTCGCTGGAGCGCATTGAAGAGGAGATTGAGGATAGTAGCGAGGCGAGTGAGAGCGAGATCGTCGAAGACGATTCGGAGAAGCTCGACAGTTTGATGGAGACGTTCCGGATCAATACGGACGCGTTGGTTTTGAAGGCGAATCTCAAAAGTGTGACGAATTATTCGACGGCTAAGGAGAGTCTGGCGAGCTCGAATAGTAACACTTATCGGTCGAAAGGGGCGCGGGGGCGGCGTGGCAGCATTTTGTCGGCGGACGATATTCAGAACTCGTTCAACTCTTCGAAGCAAAGCGAGGAAGAGTCGAATTTGAATGATGAGCCGCATTTGGCGAGTAAAGTTGGTGTGAGTTTGACGTATGAGATGAAGAAGAAGGCGGTCAAGCAAATTGCGACCGCGATTGAGGGGAGTGTCAAGCAAATCGGGGATTTGCAGCAAACTATTCAGGTAAATATTGGCGGGAAAACTTTAATCAAACTTAAAGAATTATTTTTCCAACAGGTGAAAGAGAACTTAATGCAACAACTCCTGAAGCACAAGGAAACCAAGTCAAACGCGCATGTGAAAATCAAGCAAAAATGCCAAAGATTGAAGAAAGATTACGAAATTGCTCAAGGAAAAATCGTGCAGGCGCAATTGCAGAAGAATCCATACCTCGAGGAAAAGTACAAAGCCGAGCTGGCGGAAGTCGAGGAGAAGCTGAAGGACGCGGATGCGTTGAAGAACATCACGGAAGACGGCAATCGGAAGCTCATCGAACTGGACAGCAGCCTACACACATCGAAGAAGCAGCTGGAGAAGCTGAAAAAGCACAAACGCAAGGAAGAAAAGCGCAAGTCCAACTACGAGAAGCAACTGGCCGAAGAGAAGAAACGTCAGCTGTCCAATTCGAAGGACAGCAGTCACAGTACCGAACAGAAGTCCGAAACCAAAGCGGTTGCGCTGATTAATTTCACTAGTAGCACGAACTTGAAGCTTTCCAGTGAAGAGCTGGAGTGCCTTAGACACGAGATTCGAAACCTGCGCAAAACGCGCGACTTTTTATTGGAGCAACGATGCCAGATCGATCTGAAATCGCAGAATAAGAAAATACTCAACGACATCGAAGAGCGCAAGTTGCTTCAATACGAAGAAGCAATCGAAGCGATCGATTTGGCGATCGAATACAAAAACGAAATAATCTGCGGACATGTACCGGCGACGGAGAAAGCGCTCCAGTTGCAAGAGGAGCAAGGCGACAAGATGATGATGGATCGCTTGATGAAGCTGAGTTCGAACGAGATGCGCATTTTGCTGCATCGCTTCTTCGAGAAAGTGGTCGACTTGCGAAGCAGCAGCAAAAAGCTGGAGCTGCAAGTCATGGATTTTGAGAATCAGAACGAGAATTTGGCGTATCGCGTGCAGAATTTGAGTCATACGGTGCAACAAGTGCGGTTGGAGGGCGAACGGCGAATTATTTTGCTGCAGCAACAGCATGAGAATAAAATCCATCTGGTGCTGCAGTATTTGGCGAACGATTGTAATGGAGGGGATCGAGACCGAGTGCATGGAATGGTGTCCAGGTTGGGGAAGAAGGCGCTGCCTGCGAGTGGGGCCAGTAAGCCGATCGATAAAGGTCGCAGTTTGATTACGAAGATTACGAGTATTGAGGTGGTTCCCCGACAATTGCAAAGCGCTACTGCTCAAGCTAAAGTCACTTGGCAAAAGAATAAGCTGTTTTTGCAGCAAACTAGCAAGAAGTAGACTTTTCATATAAACGCAACCAGCAATACATTGATGGAACTTGGCAATTATAAATTTGATGTATTGTTGGTTGCGTTTTTACTTGTGTGGCGTATAGTTCAAGATCGAATCGACATACTAATGATAGTCGATTTGTTGGTCATAAAAAATATTATTTTAGCGCACGGCACTTATTGTGCACTGAAATGCTCTATAGTCTGTAAAAATTTGGACATGTGTCAGATAGGCTTAATTAAGCTGGATTTTGATTGGTTAGAAATAACTTATTTATTTTTTTTTTGGTGATGTATTTACTCTCTACTCAATGTATTCAGAATGAAGCAACATAATGGACTAATTTGTATAATTAATAGGTTTTATTCAGAATTTGTGATATCTATTCATTGTAGTTTTATTTAATTTTACTCAAATAAACGTGCATATAGTATGGAGCTTTTATTTTATTTTGCAATAATAGGACACCCATTGATGTTTTTTCAGAAATGTGCAATAGATTTTGTTGTATTGATTTTGCAAACTTGCGTTATTTTAAATGTTCAAAAAACGCGCTTCTTTCTTGCGCAGCATGTGAACTGGTTACTAGCCTTCAAACAAGGTGCGCACTTCTCTTTTTAACTAACAAGATAAAAAGAGGTGGGATAAAAGTACTCCTTGTTTGGATACTAATGTGACGTTAATGGACATGCTGTGCTAGAAGCACGTTTTCTGAAAATTTAAAATATCGCAAATTTCTAAAATCAGTTATTAGAAAAAATATAAAAACAGCAACAGCAGCTACCATAGCAACAGCTATGATGTTAGGGACAAAAAGTGTGTGGCGCATGCGCTGGAGCTACACTTACCACCCTCACCAATCTACCTCCACGCCAACGCAAGTACCACGTTCAAACACCGGGTCGCCAGCAGGAACAACCAAATCATTTGAAATCGCGTCTGTGAAAATCAATCGGAAGAAGCAAAATTATGCTCAAAAAAGAAATCGAATTCGTCGACATCGCGATCATCAACTCAAACATCCAGAAACCCCAGCCGACCACCTCAACTACAAATGATGTGAATGTGAAAGTGAATTCGGACAATAGCGGCACCTTAACGTGCAAAAGTGCGCCAAGCGCTGTGTCGCCTCGCGGAACGGGAGACACGATATTGCGAGCCGCAACCGAAGGTAATGTGAATGGAGTGATGAATAGTCTATTAAATGTTGGCACTCGGTATATCTCGGACTCGCTGGGTAATACGGCGTTGCATTTGGCCGCGAAAAACAACCATCGGGAAATCGTGCAGATTCTGTTAAACTTTGGCAGTTTCGTAAATTCGAGCACCAAAGTGAGCCGCACGCCACTTCATATGGCGGCGTGTGAGGGACATGTAGCCATTGTACAAGTCCTGCTAAATAATGGTGCCAATCAAAATTGTTTGGATATGTTGCAAATGACGCCGCTGCATTGGGCCGTGCAGAACGCGCACATCGAATGTGTAGCTGCCCTATTGGAAACCAAGAAGCAGAAATTCGTGAGGAACAAATTCGGTTTGATGCCGATCGACATTGCCAGGCAGATTAAACGTGAGGATATTCTGCAACTGCTAGTAAACTACGGTAGCCAAGCAAGCGGTGGTAAAGGCGGGCTGCCGGTCGTTCCGAAATCGCTCTTAAAAGCACCAGACCAGCAGGATTTGGCTGTTTCGAAAGAAGCTATGTTTTCGGAGACTGAGAACAAGGATGGGGAAGAAGAGTCGATGGAGCTGGGTGAAGTTGAAGAAGCGCCAAAGTTGACGGTTTCCAAGCTTTGGTTGGTGCCAGTTGATAAAAGTGCCGCAATTTCGAGCAGTGCCGTCGAGAGGGGTCATTCGATGGCTTTGACTGATGTCGGAAAAAACGTTTATGATTCGGTCAAAACACAACAACCACAACCGAGTGGTGACGTGAAGACTGCAACCGCTGAAGAGGTTCCAGTGAAGAAAGCTGATATCTACAAAGTGGCGCGACTTCTAGGCCCGCAGCCGAAGAAAAAATTGGTTCCGGTCCCTAAGGTCCAGCCAGCTGCAACTGCAGGAGGCGCTCCTGATTTGGACCCTGTTATGTCAGAGTTGGCTGTATTGCGTAATATAGCGGATTACTACAAGGCGGTGGCTTTGAAGCAGGAGCAAGAAATTCAGAAACTGAAATTAGAATTACTGTTGTGTAAAAATTAGCGTAGCTGCGGTTTATTTATGTGAGTAAATTGTCGCTATTTTATGAATTCTGTCCAATTAACTCTATTTTAAATTTTGTATTTTTATATATTGCTCATTAAATGGCTTATTAGAGTTATAAGCGCGCTGTAAAATTATGTTCACTCATTTCCGCCTGTCCGTCGATTTTTTAACTTATTTATCTCGAAAACTACTTAACGGATCCGCACCAAATTTGGAGCGTTCACTTTATCTTCCAAAAAGTTGACTAAAGAAAAATTAAATGCTTATCACAATGTTTACTTCAGCAAAACCGCAATTAAATAAGATAATAAGGTCATCAATCTAAACTAATAATAAACGTAAATAAATAAAAGGGGAAATAAGGAATCCCCTATATTTCCTTTTTATTTAATGAAGCACATATAAATACCACAGAAAAATAATTAATTCATTACGAATTAAACAGTGTAAGTAAAATAATTACTTTAAAATGAAATATTCCATCATATTATTTTGTGTCGTCGCAATATTCGCTTTAAGCGCAAATGCGAATTCAAACGAAGAAAATCAGGGTAAGTAAAAATAATTAATAGTAATTAATATTAATTAAAAAATATTTACCAGTATTACGATTGAGAAGATCCCTGGGCTGCAACAACTTCCACTGTAATCTTCAATGTCGCTCTTTCGGGATGCCTGGTGGTAAATGTGTGAATAGAAACTGCGCTTGCAACAATCCACAATTACCTATGTTTGGCTAATTCTATAAATACTTATCCTTCCTATCGATAAATGTCATTAAAAAATTTAAAAAAAAATCGACAGTGAATCACTCTTTATTAAATGCAAATGTAGGCAATACGTGAATCATTATTAATTAACTATAATAATAAAAACAATTCTAAAAAATAGTTAAACTTTTTCAAAAAACGAGACCATTCTTTCCTTCGGGTAATAATAAAAGATCATGTTCTTTGCTTATATGTACAAAAATATTTAATATATGTAGAGTGCACGCAATGTAAGTTGGACACATAGTGGTGGGGTGGCGCACCGACACATTCGCGTCGAACCCCCACTATACATTCAGTTTCTATAGCACGCCCCGTTTCCCACCACAATATGTTCAACATATAGTGCGCGGAGTCTACCTTGGTAAACGAGCAATATTTATATATGTATTTAAGCCATCAAATGTTAATTATTGTAAATTTTGTTTAAGTTTTTTCATATCATTTATACAAAAATACATTTAATTGACAATGTTATACGCTAAATATTTCGAAAACATTTACGTATTTTATTATGTATTATAAAAATAGACCATGGGGTAACCGGTCACCAAAAATTAAAAATCTCACGAAAATCGCCTATAATGGCCTAATTTCTCGTGAAACATAATTAGCAAACACTAATTCACTTAGTGGCACTGGTTCTACGAAATTAAAATTAAAAATGTTGAGTGATAAAATTTAACGTAAGTACCTACTACTATCATAATAATCAACAAACATCTCCAACAATATAGTAGTTAAAAAATAAATCCTGAGCCTTATTAATACATTGCTTAATTTGTTAAACATTAATTTAATATATAGTACGTAAAATCAATTATCAGATCAGGATTTAGTGCAGCAACGACAATTTGGACTTTTTGCTGCAACAAATCGCAACCAAATGGGCAGAAAACCGGCCGATAATTTTTCAGCAAGCAATTTGTAGTTCGGTAATTATCGGTATTTGAATCAAGTTTTGCATCCATTCAGCTTGACTTAATTATCTAGTAACTTAATTATAGTAAAATACTGCTTGTACATGTGTTACAATTGCATATTATTAAAATTATGTTTCTATTGAACACAACACTTAAAAAACAGGGTGTTTGTTAAATTTCCTTATAATGATATCAATCACATTGAATTATTTTTGATTTGTTTCCACATTCATTTCTGCATTGAGTAAAGTAATTTTATTCTTATTGAGCATTTAATCGTCTACATGCACCCTGTATACAATAGATGGCAATTTAATTATTAATTAATTGCTTTACACTTTACACCGATAATAATTTTAAAAATTCAAATAAAATGATTTGATTGATTGTATTTGAAAATGACGACAAACCATTACAAGGCAAAATATAAGGCACACAAAGAAAGATCGACTTTACTTTGTCATGATTTAAAAAACATTAAGTGAGCGCCCTACCACGAAACTAAACAATAAATAAACAAAATTCAAATCATCCACTCACTTCGAATAAAATAATTAAAACTAAACCTTAAAATTAAATCGACTAGATTAATGCAGATTCGATAATTTCCAATAATAAATAATAATAAGCCAGTCTCAATAATTTAATAAACTCAAAAATACTGCAAATTAAAAAAATAGTAACTCTCTCTTGGAATGTATGAAAGTAAAACATTTACAAATATCACGATGAATGCCATTGTACTTTCCAAACTGAACGTCCTCGCATTCAACAAATATCAGTTTAGTATGTAAATCGATTCAAAAAATTAATACGAAACTTGTTTTTTTTTTTGCTATGTGAGGCACATTGAAAAATTCGCTGATTTATTCGCACGCTAATTTGCTATCGAAACTACTGAGAGCAATCGCGAATGCTTGCACGGCGCAAAGTGGGTACCTGTAATCCATTGTGAAGACGTCTTCGGCGACTCGGCCGAACTGCATCACCACGTAGTCGGTATCGCTGTCGTGGACGATTTGAAAATTCTTCACCGAAGCCTGAAAGTCGAAAAAAAATATTAATTTATTATTATTATTAATTAATAATTAATTTCCTCACCTGTGTAACTCTGCCATGAAAATTCAACACATACGATTGCGTGTCATCGTTCCAAACCGGCGTCTTATTATGCAACTCGATCAAATTATCCAAATTCTTCGCCTTCCACGACTCAATCAACCCCTCGCTTTCATCCTGCGGAAAAATCGTAACGCGTTGCTCATCCACCATCCCCGGTATCAAAACCGTCATCTTGCGCGGTCCTTTAAAACCCAACACATTCGTGTCGTAAATAATGCCGGCTAATTCCTGCCGCGGTATAATTCCTTCTTTGAAATTCGCCTTGCGAGGCGAGATGCCGTTGTCGTACACCGTGAAATGAGTGCCGAGCAAATTCGATCGCAGTTTGCCGACGAATGAGTCAGCGCCGCGCGATAAATCGGTCGGATCCGTCGATATTAAGTAGTTGCTCGTGGTGCTTTTCTTTCGCTTGCGGCCGCCTAGCAGGAACACTTTTTTGCCGTAATCGCGTTCGAGGTGTAGGAAATACGTCGGATACAAGCCGCGATCCATTCCTTTTCGGTCGCGGGTTATACGGCATTTGTAGAGCACTTTTAATTGAGCTGGTTGCAGAACGAATTTTTCTACGTTGCCTTCTAAGTCGCCTTCGGCTTCTGGGGTCTGAAATTAATTAATTATGTTAATTCAACAGTTAACTGACTTAAGGTGCGTTCGGATAATAGGAATTTCGAAAGCAAAAAGGTCTGACATACTATCAGAGACAAAATTTTGTAATACAAAAGTATGTCTGGTTGCATAACTAAATTTCAAACTTTTAGTATATACGCGCTCAGGCCATGTAGGCCCATTGCGCTTGACATCTCCTCAGCGAGTCTCCATTGTGCTTAGGCCAGCCACATCCAAGAAGGATAATAGTTTACCCAGCGGCAAGGTTCTCACAGTAGAGGGTGACAAAACTGTGTCACCCAGTATGTCTCTCCTTATTTCGGCAAACGCCGGACATTCGGAGATTAGGTGGAATAGAGTTTCCTCCTCTTCTTCACAGCATTTGCAGGTGCCGTCTCCAATAAGACCCATGGTGTGCAGATGTTTGTTTAGGGTGCAGTGTCCCGTTAGAAGTCCAACTGCGTTGCACTTTGGCAAGTTGACTTTGTATGGTGAGGCGTTTGCCGGCTTGCCACCAGACCAGCGCACCATAGGTTAGCATTGGTTTTACAACCGTAGTGAAAATCCAGTATATGATTTTTGGTTTGAGCCCCCATGAGGGCCCGGAGGTTCTGCTGCACATCCATAAGGAAGCGGTGGCCCTTCTGCTTTGCCTTTCGACATGTTTTACCCAGAGCAGTTTTTTATCTATGATGACTCCAAGATATTTTACCGACTCCGAGAGTGTAAGGGTGTGTCCCGCGAGTTTGGGTTCTTCAAACGAGATTTTCCTTTTGTTTGTGAACGGCAGGGTGACTGTTTTAGTCGGGTTTACCGACAGTCCTCTTGCCTTACACCATTCAGTGACTATCTTCAGTGACCTCGTCATAATCTCCGACACTATTTTCGGGTACTTGCCGGTGACCAAGATGACAATGTCGTCTACGTAGTTTTGTGCGTATACACTCGATTGGTTCAGGGCCCGTATGAGTTCGTCAACGACCAGGCACCACAGTACAGGTGAAAGAACACCACCCTGCAGACATCCTTTGTTGACTTTGACCTCAACGGTCCCCCCCTCAAGTGCAGACACGACAAGACGTTCGCTTAACATCCTGTCAATCCATCTAAAGATGGTGGGTTCGACCGAGTGCTGAATTGCTGCGTTATTTATGCTTTCGAAAGTAGTGTTATCAAAAGCACCCGCAATGTCCAAAAAAGTGCCAAGTGTCATTTCCTTTTGCTCAATCGCTTTCTCCACTCGGGAGACAAAACAGTGAAGTGCTGTGTCTACCGAGCGTCCTGATTGATATGCATGTTGTTGAGTGTGTAAGGGTTGTCTTACAAGTGCCCCATCTCTAATGAACCTATCTACCAGTCTCTCCAATGTTTTTAGTAGGAAAGATGTCAGGCTGATAGGTCGGAGATCCTTTGCTTGGTCGTAACTGGTACGGCCTGCTTTGGGAATGAAGATTACTCTTGCCGTAAGTAGTTTACGTGTTTGCACTCGCATTGTTTGGATTTCGGAGTTCCACCAAGTCACCCTTTCCCCAGTTTTTGTGTCTTCAGTTGGCAGTTCTCCTCATAAGAAGATACCATCGCCTCCTGAACAAAGTTTGCAAAGATTTCCGAGTCACACACTTTGCGCGGTGTCGGTGGAAGGTCACTTAGCTTTGTGCTCAGAGAGACTCTATACTTGTCCCAATCTGTCTTTTTTGGGTTGCGATACTTAACTGTGTTGTTAGTCTCAGCAGCCAGTTTAAAGACTAGGTATCTGTGATCCGACAGTGACGGTTCGTTTGACACATGCCAATTGACAATCTTCTGAGAAAGATTGTTAGAAGCTAGTGTGACATCAATGGTTTCCTGCCTTGTTTATCCAAGGTTCTTGTATAAGGTATAATAATATAAAATCTGAGTATGCAACCAAACATACATTTTTAGATCGTACGAATTTTGCTCGTACGACTTTATTTTAAAACAAAAATGTTTCTATTAATAACAATTAATTAAAACTTACCCCATTGACTTGACTTGTAATAAAATTGGGCTTATCGTTGATTGGATTGATCGCAACATTGCCATTAGGGCTGGTTACGGAAACTGGAGATGATTCGTCGTCTTCAATATCCATAATATCGCTGCTTGCATTGTTCCTTAAATCTTCAATTCCTGCAATAATAATTTATCAATAATTAAACAACACGAATCAAATTAAAGTGACTTGCCGTCAACGCTTTCCGGACTGGAAATAATCGAAATAACTTGATCGGGATTATTGTCCAAACCCATGCTATACTGCAGAGGACCATCGTAACCTAAAAAAGAGCGAACAAATCGATTATTTCATTCCATGTCGTTTGAATAATTGATTTATACCGTGCAATTCACGTCGATTGCCGCTATTTGATCTAATTTTGGCCGAATTGTTTCGCACATCTGACGCTTGAATCATTCCAGAAGTCATACGTTTCTGTTTCAACTTTTGTTCCATAATTTGTCGCTGCAATACACAAATTAATTGTTATTAAATGCACCATTTAATTTGTATTGAATTTTTATTTCGTTTACTCACTTGCTGTTCCAATTTCTGCGTTCTCACATCCATTTCGAGCATTTTTCATAACAGAATCTATTTCTAGACCAACTCGGTTTGTTGATATTTCGATTGTGTTACTCTTGGAGATGAATAATATCGATTAACAATTGAGAACTTTAAAAAAACATAGCGGAACTTTGTTGTTTACGATAGAAACTCCAATTCTACAAACAGCTCGTACGTCATGACGAATTGTATTCTTTTGAGAGCGCCTCTATGGTCACGTGATTATTTAAATGGGGTGGCGCTAAATTCAAATTTAAATCAATCTTTTATTATTTTAACAAATTGTCTAGTATTAAAGCTAGTAGATACAGATTATTTATATTTATATTTTATTCACAAAAACTAACAACATTTATATTAATAAATTAAACAAATAAATTTGCTCACTTATTTGCTAAAATAATAATCACTTTGTTTGCATTGTAAATTTACATTCATGCGTAAAATATGGGAAATTACATAATTATAGATGTCTAACAACAAATTATGTAAATTTACATTAATTATTAATCATCGCGAACAGTCGTGCTATTTCGGTTACCAGCATAACATCCTAAAAATACTGTTGTCTACATAGTTCACAATAATTTAATAAAAAACCAATAACACAACTATTATATTTGCATAAATTATTCAAATTAATATAAATAAACTAATTATTGTTGTAAAAACGTAACTTTAGCCACCGTGACATTTTAATTTGGCCCCCTAGCGGAAAGTCAAATCAACTTCAGTCTACAAGAACGTGTCGTGCTGTCTGTCACTTTTTTTTGATAAGTGTCAAACTACTTCGAAAAATTCCTAATTAAAACACAATAATGGACTCACAACCAAGCAAAGGCGACATGGAAGCAGTTTTCCATCGACTGCGTGCATTACCAGCGAATAAAGTAAGCCAAACCCTCATAAAAAATGTCACGATATCTGATCAAACATTTCCAATGAAAACATTTCGTTTCACACTCATCAATGACGTGTCCCAATATGTTAAGTTTTTCTTGTAGACCTGTTTCGATTGCAATGCGAAAAACCCGACTTGGTCCAGCGTCACATATGGAGTCTTTATTTGCATTGATTGTTCCGCGGTGCATCGAAGTTTGGGGGTGCATTTAACATTTGTGCGATCGACACAATTGGACACCAATTGGAACTGGGTGCAATTACGGCAAATGCAACTTGGAGGCAATAGCAATGCGGTGAGCAAATCGAAATTGGCTAATATTTATAGTGCGAGTGACATTGAACTGGTTTTTTTGCAGACGCAATTCTTTTCGCAACACAATTGCAACACAACTGATGCCCAGAAGAAATATAATTCGAGAGCCGCCCAGCTTTATAGGGAGAAGCTGAATCAAGCTGCATTGAGTTCGTTGAAGACTAACAAAGATGTAAGTTTTGATTATCGGAATGAAGGATCGTGTTTTTGTGAAAACGTACACTTTATTCTTTATTGTATTTTTATTTATTTATAGAATTGTACACCTTGTAGTGGGTTCTTCCTAAAGGAAAACCGAAAGGTAGGCGTTGGAATTTCCTCGCCTTATTCTTTGAATTTTGTTTAATAACGATTAATACGCTTTTTGTGTTAACTGGGCACAATTGTGTGATTTTCTTTTATGTTGTGACACTAATATGAGTGAATGTTCTATTTAATTAGCTGCACGTACATCCGCAAGCCGAAGAGAAACAAGAAGATAAAGAGGTTGACTTCTTTTCGGCGCACGAAAGTTTTACATCGCCCGACTTGCCAGAGCAACATCTCAGTAAAGTAGGATTTATTTTCTAACAATACTAATTCCTCACCTTCTACGTTGATCAGCGATTTAATTATTTCCGATTGCAGAGCGAAAATGTGAAACTATCAGACAGTCTTCCAAATCCGGAAGAAGGCCCCAAAGTTGACTTTTCCAGCGCGAATGTGGAACCTCGCAAATCGACAATAACTGCACGCAAAGCCCCGGCGAAAAAATCTGGCGTAAATACTTCTTAAAAATGTTTCTAAATTTACTAATTAATTGTATTTCAGCTTGGAGTGAAGAAAGGTGGTTTGGGAGCGACTAAAGTGAAGACCAACTTTGCAGCAATCGAGCGCGAAGCCGAATTAGCGGAAGAATCGAAAGTTCGGGCAGTTGAGGAGACGGTGAGAGCCGCAGCATTATCGGCGCAGGAGCAGGAAGATCGCGAAGCTGCAGTGCGTTTGGCTTACAAGGATTTAAGCAATCAACAGCAGAAGAAAGAAGATCAAGTGAGGAAGCAGGATCCGAAGAAAGCGGATCAGATGGAGCGGCTTGGAATGGGCATTACTTCAAGATCGTAAGTTATTATATTTTTTCTAACAACAAATAAAATGTGTATATTTTTCTAGGGGCATTAGTCACTCTGCATTAAGTGACATGCACACCATTGAACAAGAAAACTTACAGTCGACCCCTAGTAGTTTATCCACCATGTCCGATTTGCGTAAAGAAATCAATTTCTTTGGCGAATTTTCTAATAAATCCAGTTTTCAAATGAATAGGAATAGTAGTAGTGGCTTTGGCAGTAGTAGCAGTAAAGACTGGATTTTGGACGATGAGCTTAATAATTGTGCGAAGGACAGTTGGGTGGTGGTGGACGATCCGCCAGAGAAACCAAAGAGCAGTAACTTTAGTAGTTATCGGTCGAAAGGTAATTTTTGCATTTGATTTAATTATAATAATTAAAATTATAATTTAGCGGCAGATAAACCAAGCAGGACGGTGAGTTCGCCGCCAAGTACGGGCGATCAGGCTCAAAAGAAGTTCGGAAATGCTAAAGCCATTTCATCCGATCAGTATTTTAATGATAGTGCGACTGATTATGAGACGAAAGCGAATTTGAATAGATTCCAAGGGTCTTCCAGCATATCGTCTGCCGATTTCTTCGGCAATGGCAAAGGTAATACCCGATTTTGGAGAAACATAGTATATAATTTTTTAATTGTAGATAATGTGCAGTCGAATAATTCGGTGCCCGCGTACGATTTGGATGATGTGCGAGAAAGTGTGCGACAAGGGGTGACAAAAGTGGCGGGAAGAATCGGCTCGATGGCTAACGGATTCATTTCGTCAATGCAGGATCGTTACGGTTACTAACAGCAGGACGCGGATGTAGAGGATAGTAAAATAAATTTTTCAACTGGCACATTTGATGATTTAGATAAATTTGTCTAAATGATGGTTTTAGTAAATTTATTATTCAAATTGTGCCTTATTGGAATTTTACTAAGCGTTTAAGATATGTATACTTAAGGTTCTATATTAAGCTACTTTTAGATTAACTATAGACGAAATACTAGCACACCATGTTATATTCTATCATTTTTGGATTTACATATTATTTGGAAATATATATTTATCTCAATAAAAGTACTATTTTTTTATTATTGCTATTTTCACACCACTTTGTTCGCTTTGTTCCAATTAAAGCAGGACATTATTTGCTCATTAAAACTTCGCACACAATAATAATTGATCCAATTAACACTACTTTGTTCCAGGTTGCGCTCAGATAATTTATGATTTAAACATGTCACACGGCAATGGTTGGGTTTTCCTTCGCAGTTTGCTGAATGGGATAATTTCTAACGGTTTCTATATCTAAATTTGGAAATGGTTTCTAACCAATTTGGTTCAAATATTAACGATGACACTTTTAATTCGACGAGCATTTTTATGCTAATCGAAAAGGTACGTGCAGCTGATCATAAATAATAACGGTAAATTTGAATTGGGAGCTAGTCTAGTATTGCCCAACCAAGACTTTCATTTAAATTTGTTTTTCTTCTATAAATAACAAGTATCGTTGGTTAATAGCATATAGGATGTGAATAAGAAAATCTAGCAAGGCGAAGAAAGTCCGAGTTGGATTTTATCATTAATCTATAACTAGAATTAAGATTCTTTTAGCATCTTGGCGGAATTGGGTTACTATGACGGTTAGCCTCAAGTTAGATTAAGATATCGTATGTGATGTTTTATTAAATGGCTCGAAAAATATTATTTTCAAATTTTCGTCCGTTATTTTGATATAATTAACTTTTATTTATTCGAAAATATTAATTTTTATTTATCTAATCCTCAAAGTTGCTCATAATTACAACATCGTTTTAATTATGAAAAAAACAAGGTCAGATTTTCAAAACCGGAACCAAAAATTGACCCAAAAGCGCTAAAAAAAATTTCAAACTGCATGAATTAATTAACAAAATCATCCAATTTCATTTAAGCCAAACTTGCAAACTGCATCAATCCAAAATAAATCAATAATAATTATTTCAGCTCCAAGATGCACGAAAAAAAATAACTGTACTAATTTAAAAAAAAATTGCGCCAAAAACCGACCATAATTTATTTTCCCAACATCCTTGCCGAAAGGCAAACTTGAAAAAAAGTAGCAAAGCTCCCCACATTCACTGATCATCTGCATCATCACGAAACGAAAGAAGAAGAAATTCCCCTGCCTAAAGTAACTCGGCCAACAGCATTATTGGACTCTGCAAAATCCTCCTTGGTTCAATTAGATCGTACAATGCAGACTTGCTACTACAAGAATTAACTTTAAGCATATAAGTGAGAAAAATGAAAACAAGTGCTATTGGTTCAAAGGGAAAATATTTTTTTGCTGGATTTAAATATTAATAATGCAAATTGTTATAAACAAATTGCAAAGTTAAATGGTGTCGTGCAGTTTGTTCTTCGAGAAAATTATAGTCTACTGGTTTTGTGAGAGAAAAGCAATTGGCATCTGTTAAGGAAGTCGTTGTTTGACTTTTGAGTGGCTATAATTATTATTATTGGGATTACGTGATTTTTTTGGAGCGCTTTTTGGATTTTTTTCGAAAGGATTTTGGGATGCATAAGTGAGTAAAACATTTGTTTCTCGTAATTATAATAAGAATGTGAGTTAAGCGATTTCTAGTACTAATTAGCATAAATAGTAATAAAGTTTAATCGGTTCTACATTATATTATAGTATTATAGAAAAAGAAAAGTACAGTTTGAATTCGAAATTTCGAATAACTTTTTAATTGTTCACAATTTACGGTGTGTAATTAGATTTGCAGTCACGACAGCAAATAAGCGTAATTGTAAAGAATATGATTATTAAACGATTTTGTTATTATTAAGAAAACGTATCAGATAGATAGGAAATATATCTAGATCAACCAGCCTAGAATTATTTGAAAAGTTATTAGAATCAGCTTTCATTCGGATAGCGGGGTATGTAATTTTATACCAAAAAAATAAATAAAATTGATCATTATAAATTATAATTTATTTACAAATTCAGTAGAATGTGAAATTGTAATAGTAACTGGATCAAAAAATTAACAACTACGCTTTATTATTGCTTTGTGTTCGTAATTTTCTTAAATGAAGGCAGGATTAATTTAATAAATTTGAATTGCGCGCGCGCAGTAACTTTACATGAAAAAATTTACTTTACTATTATTTGTTTATCATTTTATTGCTACTGTAATTTTATAAAATCCACAATAACTTAATTACTTACAGCACTACAATAAAGTTAAGCCCAATATAAATTAATTACTAATAAAATAAAATTGAAAGTCCAATTTGCTTTTTTATGGGCCTATTATAAAAACTAACTATGTATCCACATTTATGTAATAATAAGTCTCTATAAAAAAAGTAAAACTTTAATTTTTTAAAAATAATATAAAACTTACACACACAGTAGTGCATCAATATTTATATAAATTGTATTTTTTTGCATTACATGCTCTGTTTATAAAAGAGATGCGCGCTTACACTGTTTTTTTTTTATTTAGTGAAACAAAAGTTTATTCATCCACCATATAATGCCATAATAATGTTAAGTAATTTATAAAAATAACAGTTTGAAAAATGTTCAAAATGACATTAACTATGGTAGTATGACAAGCTCGTACAACTGCACCTCGTAAAGTAATTGTTTAAATTATATTAAACAATAAAAACAAATAGCTACATGCCTTTTTTGAATAAATATGAATATAAATGCATTTTAATACCAGTGTAGAATATTTTATGTAAATGCATTCATTATGATTTTAAGAACAATAAAAGCGCGCGTACGCTCTTTCAACAAATTTTAAAATTGCTGTGCGAAATAGAACGCGCGCACGAATAATACTAAAATAATTACCAAGTTCTCATCATAGCAATAATTAAAATGAAAAAATACCAAACTTAATTACAGGTTGCCAATTTTTGGTCCGTTTTAAATAAGCAACTAACAATTAAAATTTAATTCAATCCTTTAGACTAGGCTAAGGAATAGCGTTTCAAATTTGGCGCGCCAAATCCCAAGCTTGTAATTGGTTCACCGAGTGGGTTAACCAATTACAAGTGTCGAATTTGACGCGCCAAATTTAAAACGCTTTTTCTAATTATAAATGATTATAAGTTTTTGATCGGAGTACATTCAATTGACGCAGTTTTATTTTGTCCTAAAAAGACACATATTTACAACCTGTTACATTCTTCAAGTTGAATTTTCTCTTCTTTCTTCTTGTCTATCTCGAAGCTAGTTGGCTGAATGAATACTTTTTAATAACTGGTCAAGACGCAAGATTTACTTTTACTAGGTCAGTGTTTAGGTGCTAGACAAGTTTATAAACTTGAACCAAAAGTAGCAAAAGTAATACAATAATATATTGTTTAAATAAAGTATAATGCCATATACATGCATGTGACAAAAGCTTTTGCTGGTGCTATGAATATTTAATATTTATTGTATTATTTATGTTAATTTTATTGACAAATTTTTGCAATTGTTTGCTGCCCTCTTTTTTTTAGTGGCATATTTAAGATTAATTACTTTCAAAACCAGTTATATATTGTTTAAAAAATTAATAATAAACGGTACTAGCTTTAATGTTAATTTTACATAAAAATAATATGATGATACTTTCTATAAATAATTTTAAAGATGCGACTAAACAAGTTTTATTTAAGTTAAATATAGTATTGATAATGACTTATTTATTTTGAAAACGGTACTTAATTTTAAGTGCTCTTATGGGATACTGTTTTAAAGTCGCGTTATTATGTTAACTTTTAAATAATAATAATTTATTAATTTTAAATTGACGCGCCTTTCACTTAGTTAACCAGCAGTGCAGGAAAGTGTAAGACTGGTTGCCTAGTTTTAATAGAAACAATTTAGTATATTTTTATTACTCGTTTTATTGTCAATAATTTGTCTTATTTTCTAATTAAAAGTCAATACATAAAAATATCTATATTTTTATAAAAATCTATTTTTTTTTTAATTATTAAAAATTAATTTTTGTTCCAAAATCATCCTAAATTTAATTTATTAAATAAAAACTGCATAATAAATATTTGCAATTATAAAATACCAAACTAATTAAATCTAATTGACTTAAACTTAATTGATAATAAATCTCATTTCAAATATATATATATGTCTACAATTATTATTGATAAAAAATAAAAACGACTAAATTTTTTCGTTGAAAGAACAAAAATTACTATTAAAAATAATGATCTAACCGTAAATTCTTTAAACAAACAATAGATTAACATGTCGAACAAAAGACATCATAAAATATAGTTGATCTTATTCTATACACGATACCTTTCATTTAAACAATAATAATAATATAGTACCCACATAATAAAATATATATATTTTATATTTTTAGGTGTCAGCCATGGGTACCGCTATCCGGAGTACTTCGCTTCTTCGAGACTCCTATTCTCAAGCAACAGTAGTTCTTCAGATGTTACAGTGCCCACTTTGTTTTGCAATCACTCACTGTTCTTATCTAACAAGTAAGTCACGCTCTTCATATTATTTTACAATACTATTTAAATTTATTATTATGAAAGTGATTTTTGAATTTATGGCCGCGATTTTCGATTTTTTATTTGCAATTTAAAATTATTTCAGCGCGCTAAGAAGTACCTATAGTTGCTATTTCCTTTATTTGTTATTCAATAAGCGCGTACCATTTTTAGATTGAATGTAAATGCCTACACGATTAAAATATTAATTTTCCCAGACGGGATATAATCGCAAAAAGAATATTAATCAATAATTATAATTATTATTAGGTGCGTGGTAAAAAATATATAAAAGATCGACGTAACGGTACCATAAATTCTTCACAACCCACCTTAACAAAATTATTTCAAGAGTACTATATTAATTCAGTTATGCTCGGTCGCAATGCAGTACCACTTGATGAGGAGGAACAAATTCCAAAAGCACGTGCTTCTATGCATTTTTTCCGCTCTAGTTAAAAGCATTCAAATCAAAAATAATTTGCACCTCACGATCAATAGAGAAAGTATTTTTGTAAAATTAATAGACTGATGAATTTGGTCCTGTTTGAGAGCATTTTTTCGGCCTAGTTTTGAGGCATTCAGGAATGGTCAGGGAAAGTCATTGACCGTAGCGGTACTACTACAATTCCATCTCATTTCCTCGTATGTTAAACTTGTGTGTTTCGACCTTGTCACTACATTCCTGCTGATTTGATTAATGACGGGGTACCCAACAATTCCATTAGGCACTTTTTCTTGTCAATAGTACCATAACAGTTGTGTTTTTTTTTTGCAGATAAAAATGCAGTGGTTAGTGTTAGTGCTAGTGACGACGTTGTCGCTGGTGACTTCAATGCCGCCGGACTCGACAACAGCCAGGTACACCCTCTTCGAAGATCACACAACACTTGATTTACACAAACACACTGAATCTCAGATTCTTGCTCACTTTTTACCAAATTTTCGCGTCTCAAAACAGCCAAAAAACGACCAATTTTACGCAGATCTGAATAACGGTACTGCTCAAGGTAGGAAACTAAAAAAGCGGCGTAAAGATCCCGAGCAAATTTTTGAGAATTTTCTCGATAAAGTTGACGATTTATTCGCAACATCGGCGCCCAAAAATAAAACTGTCCAAAAGTTACCAGTCAAAACGCCACTTATTGTAACGGTTCCTAAACGGACCACCAAAATTCCAGTTATTTCTACTTTTAGGAAACCAAATTCGACTCTTATTTTGACCACCAAAAAAGGCGTGCAAATTAATACGACAAAAGCGCCATTTAAAATACGCGTAAATAAAATCACCCCAAAATTAAGAACAACTACGAATCGACCTAGTACCAAAACCAGTAAAGTCTCGTTCAAACTAACCAAAACCACTAGACGTAGTACCCTTAAGCCACATCCAAGCACCGCAAGATCAACGACTAGAAAGCCAAATAGCAAACCAATCAAAAACTTCGTAACCAAATGGTCAGACGTTCAACCCTCCATGAACGAAATCAAACAAAACTGGTACGACAACCTCCCACTACCCAATCCCAACCCGGAAATTAGCTCCAACTCGCCACAACCGCCACTTGTAGACGTGCCACCCCTAGTGCCAAATTTCGACAGCGGGGAAGACTTATCGTCCATCGGAGTAGACGCTGCCGACTTATCGCAATCCTCCAACAATCCAATCAGTACGTTCAACCTGGACGTCCTCCCCGACTTGACGAAAGATTCCGCTGGAAGCAGTGGCGGCGGATCCCCTTGTCCGACGGTGCACATCTCCAGCTCGCTGTTATCTCCAGAACAACGCCAGGATTGCTCCGATTTAAATCTAGTGATCAATTCGCATTTCCATCAGAACACCGTGACCACGCGCACTCCCGGTGTTGATACTTATCAGGCGGGAGGCGCTGGATCGGTACCATCGGAGGATGAGGTGGTTGTAGCGGCTGCGGATGAGCCGCAAGCTTTGGCCGACACTCCAGCGGCGTCACCCGCAGCTGGGTCTGGAGGGTCTAGTGGTGGGGCTGCACCGCAAACTGCTAGTCTGCCGGGGCTTGGGTCGCCGGGTTCCGGTGGTACCGGTGGGAATGGTGGAAATGGCGGGAATGGGAGTAACGGCGACGGCGGCGGGTTGAAGTTCCCCGATTTGAAGCACTTGTTTGAAGCGATTGGGTACTTGTGGAACGCGCTTGGTGGCTTCCTAAACTTCTTTAAAAATCCTTACCTATATCTAGTACCCATAGCGTTATTTTTCAGTTTGGGGTTCATTATGGTGCTGGGTTTGTTCCCGTGGTGGATTCCGTTGTTGTTCTTATTTGTCGGGATAAAGAGTCAGCAGAAAGCGACCAATCGGGTGACGCATTATAAGCACATCCATAAACCGATCCATCATCCGGATGGTTGGTTTTGGAACCATCAGACGAAAACGTGGCAGAATGTGGGGCATTTTGTGCACCATCGCCATAGGCGCGAGGCGGTTGCAGCGGTTTCGGAGGTGATTCAAAATTTTGGGAAGCGCTATGAGAATGTGCACTCGTGGCAAAAGCGGAAGAGATATCGGTAGTTGAGGTTTTGGATTAGGTGGTAATTGAATAGGTTTATTTTTGGGCAGTGATAGAATAATGATGTAAATAGATATTGTACTGTGATTGAAAAGTGAGAAGGAATCATTGAACTCTCTACAACTAAACATTTAACACACTATTTAATACTCAATATTGAAAATAAATATTTCCTTTATTTATTATATTATTTATTATTATTATTTATTTATTTATTTTGGCAGTTTTATAGTTATTGAGAATTTTGTATCACTAACAAAAATATCAAATAAATTTTACATACTAACGCATCAACGTGTTTTCTTTCTTGTACTATTTTGCTGAAATGTTCCTGAAAATAATAGTTGTCGAAAATTTGATTTGAATTTTAGATCGTCCCCATTACCGATTGGAGATTCGATTAAAAGACTAACAAACCAACTGATGGAGGTAAATGCCACATCTCCCGATGTGCTCACATACGATACAAGGACACCTCCGAAATTCAAGAACCGTCCGAAAATCAAGACCAAAATGGAAATTGAAAACTCGCATGCCGGTATCGCGATACCCGTCGATGAAGACCAACTTGCTTTGGAAGAAACCACGAAGAAACTGAATTTCTACAAAATCGAACGACCGACTACTAATAGTGGATTGTCGACGTGGATTCTATTGAGTGGGCAGAATTTTATGACGACTATTAAACCGCCGAAGAAACCTGCGGTTATTAAACCGAATAAACCGGCGGAGGAAGATAAAGTTGAGAAAGTTGTTGCTCCAGTTGTTACTCAACCAAAGCAGAATCGTACCATCATTGAAACACCCAATCGGGTTATCAAGCCGTTGTTCAAGAAAAGGACTACTAGTACTACTACAAGAAAGCCCACGACGACCAAAACTAGTACTACTACAGCCCGTACTACTACTAGTAGAAGTACTACTAAGCTAACGAAGATTAAAGCTTCCTTACTTAGCAATGCCGTAGTTAAAAAAGTGACCAATGCCACCACAACCACAAAGGGTACCACTACTTCCCCGAAGAAGACCAAAACTACTAGTAGTACCACTACGGAAATGAGCAATGTCGTTACTAAATCTAAAGCCGATAAACCCGTTGGAAAAAATAACGCAACCTTACAAGCGATTGAAACCAATATTCTACCCGCTGAAGCTAAAGAAGGCGAATTGGACTTAATTATCACTACTACCGATAGTACCAAGAAGCGCAAACCAACGACTAAGCGCAAGAAAAATAAAACCCGCAGACGCAAGCCGAGCAACTCGACTGAGAAGCTTGATAGCAACAGTACCAAAATAGTGAAGCACAAAATCTCCAAGGAAAAACCAATCGGCACTCAACTCTACAACTACCTATCCCGCGAAGTAATGCCAACCGTGGGTGTGGGTTTGGTAGGTTTGGTGGTTACCGCAGGTCTTGCTAGCTACTTCTTGTATCCATTCGGCATCGCACGCCGATCTTACGATATTGATCGCAAGGATAAAGAAGGCGGATATTACTACAACAATGAACAATACACCGGGATAGCCGAAGAAGAAGCAATTGGTAAGGTAATTGCGGGAATGCCTGCGAACTCCGTATATGGGAACACCTACAAAACCCCAACTTCGCGTAATACGTACCCGTCAGGAAGTGGTACCAATAGTTATCCTTCGGGAGCGGGAGTGCGCTACCGCGCAGTCGACCGAAGATCCCAATTGCAACCACAAACTTTCGTCAAAGGATCAGTTGAAACGGTTCAGTTAACTCCGAAGCAGCAAACTCAGACGTATGAAGACACTGTTGGGTATTCTGCGAAGTACCCGACTGATTCTTATCAACCGATAAGTTACAATCAGGACGTGGTGCTGCAGAATGAGGAACCTGGCGATTCGGATGATAAAAAGTACGTGGTTGGGAATATTCCGAAGGAAGCGCAGGTGGAAGAAGCTACCCCGGCGGCAGTACCGGAGCATGGACCCCGGAGCTTGCGACTTCGCAGGGAAGCTGCGTTTAAAAATGAGGTGACTCCGAATGAGACGGAGAATGAGATTAATTTTGATGGGTTTGTGACGGAAACGACTACGGATTTTGCTGGTAGTACTATTGTGGCTTCTAGTACTACGGCTAGTACTATTAGTACTACTATGAATTTTACAGTGGAGGAAAATTTGCCGGAGAAGTATAATTCGTTTTTGCATTTGCTGAAGGATTTGTTTCATATCAAAGTACGCTTAGGATTAGATTTAATTAAAAATGCAACTCAATCCATTTCGACTTATGTGTCGAAAGTGCAAGCGCGAATTGATGACCATTATCGTAATTATACCGAATCAAGGCACTAAATTGCTTGTTTACCTTTAATTTTTAAGATGCACTTTTTCAAAAAAATATTTTTATTGTGATAAAATTTTGAATAGTTTATTAAAATTAATATTTATTTGTATTTTTATGTACTCTCGTGCGTACTACAAATATTTCTAATTAATTATTGTATTGTATGCGCTTTTAGATTCAACAGGTGGGCGTGGTTTAATTTGATCCACCAATTAAAAATAGTAGTTTTGAAGTATCTCCAAAATAAAGCGTTCTAATTGGTTGAAATTCCGGCATACCAACCTGTTGAATTTGAACTCGTACGTATTTACGAGAGTACGTAGAAAAGGCGGGAAGGATGATATGGTAAATTTATCTTTAATTAATAGGAACCAAATAACGATATCTTTTTAGTAATTGTATCATAAGACTGTATAATAATAAATTGTTTAATTAATCTAATAATTGTTTCCTTAGTTGCCTATCCTAAGATTTTTATTTCCCGCTTTACTAGTCGCCATGGGCGTAGGCAAAAATAATTTCTCAACATTAATAAAACTTCAAATATATTAATTAATAAAATCTAATAATTACAATCACTTAAAACTAGTAATCTAAAAAATAAATAATTTTGTACCCTACACACTAAAAATAACCAAATCTTCACAAGTACCTCGGTAGCGTAATCTCAAGTACCGACTCCGGATGACTAGTCACAAACCTCACATCTCTCTTCCTCCTTCCATTCATAGCAATCGGCAGCAACATTGCCATAGTGGCCGGAATCATTCCGGCGCCAACCGCCGCCAAAACTGCACTCGAATCCGACGACTGCGTTTGTCTAGGTACCGTCGCAACAGTGGCCCCATTAACCTGTCGCACAGGTTTATTCACATACTTCAACGGCTTCCTTTTACCCCTCAATCGCTTCAACTTCTGCTTCTTGACAAACTTGTTACGCGCTTGCTCCACTGTCTCGAAAGTCGACTCGACTTGTAGTAGGCCACCATGACTAGTTGTCATGTTAATTTTGGAACCTTTCAAAGGGGGTAGTACCGTTAGACGAACTGCGCGATGAATTCCCACAGATTCCGGTTGGATGTCCAGCGATCTTTGTCTGGAGCTTGGGTACTTGTACCCTTTGGTGGTGGATAGAAGCACCCAGTCGCCATCGCCGTTAAAAGGATGGGCATCGTGGTGCATCTCGGCTCCACGTCTTCTTAGCGGTTCTTCTTGATTGGCGGATGGGAAATCCGGTGGTAGTCCGTCAGTGATTATTTCGTCTTCGTGGTTGCAATTTTCGTCATGGACGTGTTGCTTATTGTAGAAGCTGGACGGCCTTTTATTGTAAGTTGGTCGATTGTTGTGGTGGTGGTCTTCATCGGGGAAGTTTGGGCTTCCGCCACTTTGCAGCTTCTGGTCGTAGTACGCTTGTTGGGGTTTTTGGCTTACGTAGTAGACGTTGTATTTATTGCGATCCCCAATTATTTGTTGGGGTTTCTTGTAAGGTGAAGGCTTCTCGTAGGAAGTTTGGAAGTCGTTGCTCCAAGGTTGCTCATTATAGTTACCCCATGGCTTCTCCGTAGGCTTCTGGTTGGCATGCCATTTGGATATTTTGGAAACCGACCAAGGTACCGGCTCTAAACTCACCCAACCTTTCTTATCTTCAAACGGGTGCTTATGTTTCTGCACATGCATCAAATTCCAACTCTTCGACTTCTCTTCGGGCGAAGGCGCCACTTTTTCACTTTCCAGCTTTTCCGCATAGTTCTTCAGAAACTCCTTTAGCGCCGTATCGGAAAACTCCGAATCTTCCTCGTCTTCGTTTGGCCCTTCTTCGTTTGGGTTGTTCAAGTTCGTTTTGGTGACATCCGTGGTGAAGCTCCGATGTTCAAACAGACTTTTGGATTTCTCCGTGGTGGATGAGGGTTGGTTCCATAGAGGTTCGCCTTCGATGATCCGGATGGGGTTGGAACCTGGGACGTCCAAGTCGTAGGTTTTGGTGGTGGTGAGGATTTCGAATTCGGCTTGGATGAGGCAAAAAGACGCACATATATGGATTAGTTGGAACTTCATTTTAACACACTGATATCTTAACCCTGACTGAAAAGTTCTCGGTCAAGACTTGGTATTATTATAAGTTCCGCCACAATAACTTTAAATCTGGTACATGGCATCCCCCCCATCACTAGCACCTAGGTTTTGGAAAAAATTGACTTAATTCCGTCTTTGTCTGCTGCAGATAGAAAGTTAACGTTATAATTGCACCTTTGAAATATAAATAAGATGCATGAATGAAATAAAAGGCTTTCTCTTAAATGCAGAATCGTGCGTTTTTTCGTGCTATAGAAATTTATCGCTGCAATAAACTGCATTTGAATGCAATTTTTGCGACACTCTTATATTGGACCGTTAGGAACAATAAATTTCACGTGATTGCAATGTTAGATTATTAACATAATAACTGTTTGTTAATTAGATATTTGGCATTTTTGTCGGACTTATCTGATCAGAATGCAAAAACCGTTTTTGGGATTTTTCGAAAATGTTAATAAATTGTTAATTGATTTGTAAGATTTTCAATAAGCGCGTGCGTATGTGGGTCACTATTTTTAATCTGTTTCTGCATTGTTGCATTAATAATAATTAATTAAAACCGATAGTAGAAGAATGATTCCCGATTGTTCGACATTTTAATTAGTCCAAGAAATCAAATATGATTCAGTCATGATCTGAATAATCCGCACAATATAGAATCATATTTTCGTTTTGTTGAGTGAAATTGGATTTACCGAAAGGTGAAAAAATTTCGCATAGTTGGTATTATTGTCGTGACCAAGAAAATGAGAACATTTCTAATTATTGTATGATTTCTTTACAAATTTAAAGAGCCATTCTTCGTTTTGCACATGTTTAGTGCACACACCATGAAATCGTCGCTTTTTAATACTTTTGTTTTCAGCATACAGAAATTAGAAAATTTGTGTAGGGGCCACATCCGAAGATTGGTGCGCCACTGGTTTGATTAAGATTTAAATGATTCTGTTGATTGAATCTGGTGAGAAACTCGTTTCGTCATATTTGTGTGTTGATAAAGTATTTATTTTTCTTAAATGTTGCAGATAAAAATATTTTCAAAGTTTTGATAACCCATTGGATAATATTTGTTAGTGGGGGGTCATTCTCATTAATATTAATAAATCAAGTATTGCTTCAAAATTTTAAATTAGTTTTCATTATCAGTTTAGCAGTACTATAGGTAGAAGTTGTTTGCTCAAAAATAAAATAGCTGTGGTGTTGTTTTCGCGTTTAAAAAATTATTGACGATTAATAAGGATGATCCGATCAGCGGTAAGTTATTAAAAGGTACTATTTCTGGCTTATAAAATTAAAAATAAATATAATTTCGATATAGAGGTTAAACGTTTTTATAAAAATAACAGGAATATTTCTGTGTAATATTAAAATGACCTTCGCGGTGCGAGTATTATAGTATTTAACTAAATAAAGCAGTGGCGTAACACAGAGAGTTTTTTGAATTTTAAATATAAATTAACAACTTCAAACAAAAATAATTTTTGACATTTTTTGACTTAGCTAGAAGGTTAAAGATCAACTAGTTCAACAAACAAACTTCCCACCCCATAAAAAATATTTAAATTCCTAATTAAAATAGTACCGCGCGCACTATTTGAATATTAATATCACTTAACACGCGATCGCATAAATAAATTTAAATATAATGCATTACGACGTCCTTGAATCAAATTAATAAATTCATATAAATAAAAAACTTCCTTATCACTATTTACATAATTCCACAATGCAATAGTACTACACGCTATGACCCCTAACTCAACGATAACGCAAAACAAATTTTGCAACTAATTAAACTACTTATCTCCCAGGCCCTCAACATACTAAAACGCAACTACTCGAACGTAGCCCCAACGACCAAACTCTTCATCGACGGCCAATTCGTCGACTCCAAAGCGACCCAATGGGTCGACCTCCACGATCCAGCCACCAATAATGTAGTCACCAAAATACCCCTAAGTACCCCAGCCGAATTGCAAGCAGCTGTGGATTCCAGCAAGCAAGCGTACGAATCATGGAGACAAACCTCAGTATTAACTCGACAACAATTGATGTTGAAACTACAAGCTGTGATCCGAAGGGACATCAAGAAATTGGCGGCTAATATTACTTTGGAGCAAGGGAAAACTTTGGCGGATGCTGAGGGCGATGTCATGCGAGGATTACGTAATATACCACTTAAAGTTTGGACCAAAGTTAAGTAGTATTTCTTTTGCAGAGGTGGTTGAGCATAGCTGTTCAGCCGGTACTCTTCTTCAAGGAGAATCTTTGCAAAACATCTCGAAAGATATGGATATAGTTTCCTATAAACTCCCCTTAGGAGTAACTGCCGGTATTTGTCCCTTTAACTTCCCGGCGATGATCCCGTTATGGATGTTCCCACTTGCCTTAATTGCGGGTAACACCATGATCATGAAGCCTTCCGAAAGGGATCCAGGTGCCACCATGCTCCTCATGGAGCTCCTCAACGAGATTGGGTGCCCACCCGGAGTCGTCAATGTAACTACTTATCCCGTCTTCCAATTAGGTCTCTAATATTTTTCCTACAGGTCATACATGGTACCCACGATTCCGTAAACTTCATCTGTGATAACAAAGACATCAAAGCGATCAGTTTTGTGGGTTCCGACACGGCTGGTAAATATATCTACGAGCGCGGAGCAGCCAATGGGAAGCGAGTGCAATCCAACATGGGCGCAAAGAACCACGCTGTGGTACTACCAGATGCTGATAAGGATTCCACCATCGACCAATTAATTGGGGCTTCATTTGGTGCGGCCGGTCAAAGATGTATGGCGTTGAGTGTAGCAATTTTGGTCGGGGAGACGCAAAAGTGGATTTCTGATATTATAGCTAAAGCTAAGAATTTGAAGGTAAGTGCTGGACATGAACCTGGTACCGATGTGGGACCAGTGATCACCCCGCAAGCCAAGCAGAGGATTCTGGATTTGATCGAGGCGGGTATCAAACAGGTTAGTTTAGAGAAGCTTTTAAAGCAATTGGTTAAATATTGTGCTACTTTTTTAGGGAGCTAAATGTCCTTTAGACGGAAGAAACCTAGTGGTCGAAAAGTACCCCAACGGCAACTTCGTAGGACCCACACTTTTGACCGAAGTGCAACCCCACCAAGACTGCTACAAGAACGAAATTTTCGGTCCAGTACTATGCGTCATGTCTGCAGATACCATCGAAGACGCGATTAAAATAGTGAATGCGAACCCGTATGGTAATGGTACCGCGATTTTCACGTCGAATGGATCGAGTGCGAGGCAATTTGTGAACGAGATTGATGTGGGACAAGTTGGAGTGAACGTACCGATTCCGGTACCATTGCCGATGTTCAGTTTTACGGGATCTCGGGGTAGTTTTCATGGAGACTTGCATTTCTATGGGAAGCAGGGGTTGAACTTCTACACGCAAACCAAGACTGTTACTTCGTTATGGCGGAAAGGACAAGCTGTATCGAAGTCCTCCGTTTCAATGCCTGTTCATAATTAATGGATTCATTTTCTCGTACTGATTGAATAAAGATTTTTTTTTAATTTGTTGATGTATTATTTTCCTCGCGATGTAAGTTATTTCAAGGTGCAATAAAAGGACGATTTCTTCGTAATTGTATTTATTTTATTTTATTGTATTACAAATTAAATATTTACAGTTCCTTAATATAAGGTAGGTACTACATATAAAACTCTTAATTCTGCTTTGTAAAGCCTAGAGGCAACTTTTGTACTTTTTCTTCAGTTAACATAATAAATAGTTAATTCAACAAACAATACTGGTCCCAAAAATTTTGAGCAACTTTCTTCCTATGGCAGTATAAATAACTATATACACTTAACTTACTTTTTGGTAACTAACGCTATTAATATTACTTTGGTAGATGCCATTGCAATAAATAATTATCTATCTAAACTTTCGGCGAATTATTGACGACCAAGTTCTTCAAAAACGTGACGGAGACATGCGTCTTGCTTGGCGGCGGTTGAGTCTGCTGCGAGTCCAAAATGCTGTTATAGCGGCAACGCAAAGTGTCCAAATACGCTTGTCGGTACTGCTTATTCAAAGTGACATAGACGATTGGATTGACGCAAGCTGAGAGGTAAATGAGCAAATAGCTCAACACGTGAAGCGGTGCCTGTTGCACATCGGAGTCAAAAATTTTGACGATGGTTATCGGAAGGTAACAGACGACGAAGCAGACGAAGATCACGAGTACCATCTTGGTGATCTTCATTTCGCTCCGCTTGTACTTGGTGTTCGTGTTATGTTGCTGAAGTCGCTTATGCGAAGTGCGTACCACCCAATAAATTTTGGCATAGGAGATCACGATGACAATGCACGGCAAAGCGAAACCAATGACGAAAAGCGCAGTTTTCGAACTGTTGCCATTCGCGTCGCGTTTGATCGAACAAGTACCAAGGCGCTTATCGAATCCGTAATAGCCCCATTTGCCGAAAAGCGTGGGCACTTGTAGACCGTAACTAAAGATCCAAATAATCGAAATGTAAATTGCGACTTTCAGTTTCGTGTAGATTGTTTGGTACAAATGCGGCCAAGCGATCAGGATGTAACGGTTGATCGAAATTGTAGCGACACTAAGTAGCGACACTCCCACACTGCCATAGCGGAATGCTGGTACTATGGTGCAGAGGATTTCGCCGTGGATCCAGACGCCGTGGAAGAATTGGCTGGCGGAGAATGGGAGGACCAGGAAGCAGAAGAGCAGATCGGAAATGCACAAGCTGGAAATAATTAGAAATTTTAAAATTAAATGGCCTCCAAAAAATATTGTGAACTTTTAAATTTTTTGAGCCTTCAGTGGCAATTACCTTGCAATGAATGCGGCGGCTACTGTGCGTATTTTCGAGTGTCTCAAAAGAGCGACAATTGTTAATAAATTCCCCATGACGCCAATAATCATCATAAAGATTGTTAGAACTCCAGCTGCGGTCATCATTGGTTTCGAATATCTGGAACAAAGGAAATCGTAATGTTATAGATAAAAACCAACAAATATTTGATTTTTGTTGTCGACGATGTGGATGTGAAATTTTGCGGTTTGCTTTCTGATAATTTAAATATTCGAAAAATAAAATATCTAGACTTTTATTTTGAAAATAAAAAAATACTTAAATTATTTATTAAACAAATATTAAAATAAAATCAACAGGTTGTTAAAACGAACCGAGTTAAGCAACCTGTTGCTCAATTAATAAAAATAATAAATAATTAATTGTTTTGAATAAGCCACTCTTGTTATTGCAAAAGTTAAAAGGGTTAATTAAACTAAAAAATAAACTCTCTCGTATAATTAAGTAAACTTTGCCCTTAGCACTTAATATATTCAATTATCTCAACAAATATAGCGCTCGAAAAGTTGAAAATAAAATTTTTGTCGCGCACATATTTTGTTTATATGTACTGAATTAATTATAAATTACACGATATGAGAAACTATAGTAAACAAATAATCCACTAAGCAAATACCAAACGTCTATAATCATCATCGCTAATTAATTCCAACTGCAACAAGCCGCATAAAACGCATTTTTTTTACATCTCACAATAATAACAATTAAATTCCTAAATTGAAACTAATAAGACTGGAAGATAAATGAGTGTTATTTTGACAAATAGAAGACAATCAAACAACATCTTTTGACACAGATGCGATGCACATGTTTTGTGCATGGCATAGTAAACAACATACGTAAATATTGTCTGAGAAAAGAAACTGAAAAAAATTAGTAGTAACATACCGCACTAATTCGGCAAACTGCGACAACTTTTCTTCTTCCATATTTCCGTCACTTTTTGCGCACAAATCACAAAATTATTCAAAAATACGCGGAGCGCGAACGCACACTCGATGGCTGCTGGTATTTTTAAAATGTGAGGGAGCGCCCCCAATTCTACAGGATGGTTAAAAATTAATTTTAATTGACACTAATAAAAAGCCTGGCCACTGTAAACTGCACAACATCGAATGAGATGATGGAAGAGTCGCATTTGACCAAAAACCCGCATTAGCTTATTAGTCATTTATTATTAATCACTCGGAGTTTCATTGGACGACTGACGCGTGGTGGACGACGGTCTTTCTCAAAAAGATTTCTGTGTATTTTGATTACTAATAGTTTGAAATGAAAAAGTTATCGCAATAGTTGTAGTAGTCGCACCCAAAGTGACAGATTTTCGATAAGAGTTTTTAGATGGGTCTCTAATCTGCGGCTAAGTCAAATTTGCTTAACATCGGCTCACAAATTCTTAAAGTTGTTGATTAAAATAGAATAGTTAAGTGACTTAAGTTGGAGATGACTTAAGATAATTTAAGTAATAAATTATATAATTATTCAGTTTTAGAAATTTTTTAAAGTTTTTTTTTTAAAGTTAATTTTTTAGTAATAAATTATATAATTATTCAAAAATATTTAAATCTGCATTTGTTATATTTTTTTTTCTAATTTGCACTTCCGCCGCAATTCAGGATGTTTCGTACTGATTCATAAATTCAACAATTTGTTTAACAATTGTTGTTGTTCCATTCTTTCATTAGCTACATACTGATAAAATACATACCTTCTAACATTAGTCACAACTTCACTATCCATAATTTTCAAACAAAAATTAATTGTTGCACACAATTCGTAGAAAGGAAAGTGAATTTATAATGTGACTAGTCGTCGTTATTTGAATGGAAACTGAATCATTTGGAATTTTGAATGTGGTACTATTACGAGCGGCTGTACAAATAACAAAAAAAAAAAAAACTTGCATTCAAGTAATAAATTAGTATGAATAATTATGGGAACGCTAATGTTTGCGCTTAATCTACCTATCAACTAAAATACGAATAATGTTTCAAGGAAACTCGAAAAAAATTTAAATAAATATAAGAAACATTTATTTATATGGGCATCTTATCTATCACTTTATAAAGCAAATAGTATGCGTTTATTGAATTAATATTTTTTCCCCATAAATCCATGCATAATATTTGATTTGAATTTTTATTCCGATAGGTGAACGACTTTGAATTTATCGTTTATTTGCAGAATAAACAATATATTTCATAGCGAAAACAAATTGAGTGTTAATAAACAAACATGCTAGGAACAACTAATTTTATTCCCATAAGTTGCAATTAATGTTGTATCGGTACTACTTCGATGACCTCTCTCTTAAAATGACTCATTATTGGGAACAAGCAACGCAAATGTGTCATACCGGTACTACTTTATGACTTTAGGAATTTGCAATGATCCAATTACCACAACAATTTTAAATATTTGGCACTAAGACCAAAATAAAACAAAGGAGCTTTGAATCTAATTTTCCTTAGCAACCCCTATTATAATTATCGACTAAACTTTCCCTTCAATAGAAATGTCAGACACCGACGAAAACGTGGAAGAGATTTTAGAAGATGTTGAATACGTTAGAAGTGAAAAGGATAGTGACGATGGTAGCGAAGAGGAAGAAGAAGAAGAAGAAGAGGAAAGTATTTACGACACCGAGGATTTTATATCGGATGCGAGTATCAGTGAAAAATGCACCCTGCCTTACGATATCCTGCAATTCGAGTAATTATCTCAAAAATTAATTATTCTTTTAACTTATTACGAGACTTCCAGTTTTTCTTTTGGATACGCTTCGAGGAAACTCTACAATTTAACTGTAATCGACGAAAATACCGTGGTGTTTGCGTCTGGGAATTATTTGAGCTTCCTGAATATAGAGACGAAGGCAATTTGGTTTCGGCGGAGTGCTTTGGGTGGAGGAATTGGCCACATTACTGTAATTATCCCAATTATCAATTATTTATTGAAATTAGGGAGATTTTTTGTAGACCAACCCCAACCCGGATTACTCTCATCTAGCTGTAGCCGAAAGCGGAGAAATTCCGCTTATAATTATCTACGATTGGCCGTCTATGGAAATTGATTGCGTTTTGAGAGGGGGTGCTACCAAGCTTTACACCTACATTGATTACAGGTAGTACTCGTTTACTAATTTTCCAAAAATTGCACCATTTGGTCCGTTTGTAGCCCGGATGGCGATCTTTTAGTATCCCAAGCAGGAGAGCCAGATCATCTGATAACTGTCTGGAAATGGACCAAGCATCGCATCCTACTCCGCACTAAATCCTACATAAATGATGTTTATAGGGTGAAGTTTTCGCCTTATGTTCCGGGGCAGCTATCATCTTGTGGTCTAACAAAAAACACCTTCTAGTGTCAATTAATATTAATTTTATTATATCTAATAGGACTATCACACATAAAGTTCTGGAAGATGGCTACAACCTTTACAGGTCTAAAGCTCCAAGGCGAATTGGGAAGATTTGGTAAAACTGAATACTCAGACATCCTAGGAATCCTCCCAATGCCGGACGAAAAGGTACTTTTAACTATCCACCAAAGTAAAGTAGTACCAAATATATTTTAGGTGGTATCCGGCTGCTCCTGGGGAAATATTTTGGTGTGGGAAGCTGGATTAATCAAATTGGAAGTAGTGCGCTCCTTGGACAGAAAATGCCATGATGGACCAATCGTACAATTTTTCTACATTGATGGCGAGTTGTGGACCGTTTCGATGGATGGTCATGTGAAAGTCTGGTGGTACGAAAAAATTGACCAGTTCGATCCAAGTGATGAGGAAAATCGACTACAAGTCGACCCGACTTATGATTTCTATAACGAAGGTGTGAAGTTGATGTTTATTCAGAAGCGCTTTATGTATGATGTGCATGATACTTGGTATATGGCTCAGGTACTACTACTTAATTTAATTTGAGAAGATTTGTTAGTGACTAAAATATTAAAGGACGCAAATGGTGGTATTTGGAAAATTGATTTAAATACTGAGGAAGAACCCCAAAAATCTGAGCAAATCTACAAGTCAAATTCGGGCTGCGTTGTGCAAATCCAAACCCATCCTTATGGTCCTTACTTGGTTACTTTAGGAGAATTGGGAAAACTACACCTTTACAACTATATTGAAAGAAAATTGCTTCATGAGCATATTTTTCCTGCTAAAGGCTCTTGTCTCTTATGGCTTCCAATTTCAGTAAGACGTCCATAGAAGATTTTGCTTCCAAGATGTAATTTTATTTTGTAGATCCAGAATAGTGGGGACGAAATTTTGGCTTCATTTGATGATGGACAAATTCGAGTTTGTCTGATTTTGATTTCCAATTTAAAAATTGAGTTTCAAGTGGTGCAAGTTATTAAACCGCATAGCAAACCAATAACTACGATGTCATACAATAAAAGTGGTACTATTCTGGTTTCAGCTGGAGAAGATAGTACTATTTTTATTTTCGAGTTGGATAAATCTTCACCAAAGTGTACCTTATTGAAACCGATTGGTTTTATTCCATCTCCAGCTAATGTTACTTGTCTTGAGTGGCATTTTGAATTGGTACCATTTGGTCAAATATTTTTGATCTTTATGTTAACAATTTTCTTTTAGAAGAATGTTATTTTGTGTGGATGCATGGAAGGCCATTTAATGGAAGTCGAACTTCCACTGGTACCACAAGATTACACGGAAGTAAGCTACCGATTGCAAACGGAACCACGTTTCAACCAATTTGTATCATACAAGTCCCAAATTCGTCGCTTCATCAAACTGGAAGAAATCGCGAAATATAAAATGAAGAAAGTGGAGGCAAAAATGGTGGAACTGGAGCAGATTAAACGAGAGAATCCCGGACTCGAAATCGATGAAGATATTTTTCTGGCGGATTCGGAAGATGAGGAAGAATTGGCGCCACTTTACTACCCGGAAGTGCCCAATAAAATTATCTGGTTGAAGTATACGGATAATGAAACTATTTGGTTGAGTATGGCCGGATATGACGCGGGGTATATTTACGAGTACTCTATGGATCAGGAAAGTGGAGCTCCAATTAACTTTAAGATGGTGGAAGATGCGGATGATGTTGAGATAAATAGCTACTTATACAAGTACTACTTTTATGTTTTTGTTTTGGTGGTACTTATTTTGAATTGACGTTTTCCAGCCATACAAACGACTACCTAATTTTTGCCATGCAAGACGGAAGTGTGCGAGTAAATCGCGTAAACCCAGAAGACTTTACAGATTTAACCGACTATTGGATTTTGACGGTGCATGATAACATTAACGGATTTATACCAAAAATGTGTTTCAGTTTCGATGAAAAGTACTTTTTCACGTGCGGACATGATGGAAATATTTTTTCCTTCAAGTTCCAACCGGATAAAAGTACTACTAAATTTAATAGGCCGGCTTCAATTCGTACGGCGCAGGTAGAACCACTTCATGATGTGGATGGCTACGAAAAACTGAGTTTGGAGCAGACCAAAATTAAAGCAGAAGAAGATCGCATAGCAAAATTGGCGTTCAATCATAAGACAATGGTGCGCGAAAAAGTAGCAGTACTAAAAGAGCGCTACTTGAAGGTGTTGGAGGTGAGCAAGTGTCTTTTGGACAGCCAAAAGTTGTTACCTGAAGACATGGAGCTGGATAGTCGCGTAACGGAATACATCGATACGCAATTCCAAGATAAGTTGGATTTGGTTAAGCGGAAAATGGCATACGATGTGGAAAAGTCGGCGTTACGGATGCATAAGTTGAATGATTACCTTATAGGACCTTTGGATTTTTTTCCAGTTACCATCAAAGGGATTAATAGTCATAACAAGATTATGACGGTGAAGCAAAGAGTTGTTGCTTCCCAATTTGTGCAGATTAAAAAATATGTGGAGGAGATGCTTTTGGAGGAAGAGCTGAAAGGCAGGTACATGAGTTTAGTTGTAGTTAAATAAATTATGTTTGTTATTTTTGTTAATGCAATCAGACAGGGAAATTGTAATCGAAAAGTAGGTATATATTTTGGATTGATTTGTTTTTGAGCGATTTCTTCCTTTTGCTAGACCTGTTGAACGTCCTCAACTTGCCGTACCAATTCCTTTAGCAAAACCCGTTCGAATGGCACCGTTGGAATACTTTTTGATGAGTCTATCACCTTCGGTGATTGAATTCAAATTGGGGCCGAAATTGAATCGAGTTTTGGCCAAGTATCGAAAACGTCGTGAAAAGTGGGAAAAAAGATTGGAAGAGTGGGATCTATTTATCGCCAAAAAGCCGAAACCCGGAGTGAATCATCCACAAGATGAAGTTGAACTGACGGATGCAAAGCAGACTATTGGCGATTATAAATTGAAGTCGAGTGACGACTATAAGATTTCCCACGAAAAGCGGGAAACTACCTTAAAGAAGTATAAGACTTTATTGGATATACGGGAAAAGGTTGCCTATTTCAAAATTATTTTCTGGCTGTAACGTTTTTTTTTTGTGTAGCAATTTTATTTGCGTCACGAATTTTGTGCCAAAATTTACGAGCAACGTGAACGGAAGCAACGGGTTTTGCAATTTCTGAATGAGCAAAAAGCCAAACTTGACAGAATACATACAGAACTTCCGTTGACTTTGGTGAAGTCGGCTCCTTTTATACCGGCGCCAGATGATTCCGAATTTCCAGAGCGCAACCTCGAAGTTAACGTCATCATTCCAGAAGATGAGGAAGTTTTATCTGAGGACTTTCTGGATGTTGCCAAGGAGCGTACGTATCTTGAGGTAAATAATATTTCTTCTTCCTTGCGGGATATTTTTAATCAATTAATATTAGCCGCCAACTGAAGATGAACTGGAGTTCCAACTTCTTCCATTTAAAGAAGATTTCTTGGAGTTGGATGAGGAGGATTACTTCCAATGTCCGGTGGATTCAAATGTTATTAAAAGTGTGGCGGATATGACGTTTGAAGAGCTGGTGAAGATATCCGAGAATGAAGATGAAGATACGCCGTATGAAGCTGAGTTGAGAACATTGCGGTTGAATAGGAAGAACTACGAGCAAACGCAAATTATCAATTCCATGGAGGCGGAAATTGAAGATTTTAATGATACGATCAAGCAATTAGCGGATGATCGTTTGCAGATACTGGTTGATGGTAATTTTGTGGATTTATTCATTTTGACGTTGCATCAAGAGTTGAAGATCCTGAAGGATTGTGAGGATCATGAGAATCAGTTGAGCGAAGATGTCAAGTTGAAAATGAATGACATGATGAATATGCAGGACATTATCAGCACGTTGCAGAGTAATATGAGTAATAGGAACAAGCAGCTTGAAGAGTACCATGCGGAAGAAAAGCGGATCCAGGAGAAGTTCAATCAGTCTACGCAGGATAATAAGTTTTACGACTTTTTGAAGAAGGTTTACAGGAAGAAGTTTAAGCCGCCTAAAGTGCATATTGAAGGAGGTGAGTTGCGTTTTGGCGGGGAGTTTTTGTTGGTGACTATTTTGGTGTTTAGAGTCCAGTTCTGAAGAATCTTCGTCTTCCTCGAGTTCGGATGAGGATGATGACAATGATGCGCAAAGTATTGATTCCAGGGATTTTGGCGTGATTAAGCAGGATATTAATGTTTGTCCTAAAGGATGCGAACAAGCGTTGTTTGATTTGACTATTACTTTGAGGACTCAAAGGTTTGCCGTCAAAATTTATGAGCGCTTTTGTATTTTTGATGTTTTAGGCATCAAATTGAGCAATCTGTGCGTGAGTCCATGAAATTGTTGGAAACTGTGAAGAAAGAGTTTGAAATTAATTCGAAGAAGATGATTTTGCTGCAGAATTTATTGAAGACCAGCCAAAATGATTTGGAGATTTTTCAAGTTACATTGGTTTGGTTTTATTTTGGGGAAGGTTAATTATTTTGGTTTTTTTCAGAGGCAAAAGCAGAAGCAGCTGAACCAAGTCAGATGTGCTGTGGTGCTAAAATTGGACCAAATCCAATATTTTGACGATGAGACGAATATTGTGACGGATGTGAATGATATTTTAGTTTTTTCGAAATCGACTTTGGCGAATTTGTATAGAAGAGTCGGGTTGTTGCAGAACGAGACTTTACAGCAGAAAAATAAGCATGAGTACTACGATTTTGGACAAACTTTTACAGTTTGATTAATTTTCTTCTTTGCAGAATTTATGTCAAACACATTATGCGTATGAAGAAAGATATTGAATACATGCAAAGGAAGATTGTGACATTGAAGAATCAAATTGCAACTAAAATGATAGAGAAGTTCGGTAATGTGATTGATGTGAACGAAGTGGAAATGCAAATTTTGCAGAGAAAATTCAAGAAAAGTAAATTAAACGATTTGGAAGAAGTGGTGATTAAGAAGTTGGTGTTTGATTTGCGATTGAAAATTGTCGACATAGAGAAACTGTTTCATGAAGAAGTCGTTTTGTGGGGTGTAAGTGTCTTCAATCTTTCTTCGTTTGGGTTTTTAGATATTTCTTTGGTTGTAGAAAAAAGTGATGGTCACTCAAAAGGAGCTGGCCAACACTTATCGAGAGAACACCAGAAGATTGGAGATTTTGTCGGTGATCAAGAAGGAGAAATACGAGTTGGAGCATTTGCTTGCCGGGGAACCAAAACGCAAGGAGCAGTTCAAGCGGATTGAAGCTACACATAGTAATAATATGAAGAGTTTGCAGAAATTGCAGATTATTATTGATGAGCAAGATCACCATATAAACGAGCTGAAGGATGAGATACAAAAATTGAAGACCAAAGGCTTCACTGTTGCACCAAAAGCCGAAGGTCTGGGAGCATTGCAAAAAATAAAAGAAGAAAGTGTGGACGAAGAAGAAGAAAAAGATATTTGGATTGAATATGACCACTATGTTGACCAACTACAAGACCAACATCGTCAAGAAATGGCAATCGCCAAAGAACTGAAGGAGATTAAGCTCCCAGAATTGTAAGATATTATCTTCCAATGATAGTCAAAAATTTTGAGCAATTAATTTCTTGCAGTTTTGGATCGGAAGTTCAAGATTTAGTTGAAGAGTTAATCAAACAAATGCTGTCCGATTTGGACACTAATCTAACCCAGCGATCAAATGAAGAAATGGTCAAAAATATTTTGAGCAACATAATGCATTGCGCAAGTATTGCTGATATTGTTAAAGAAATAGTCGACAATTTGCCTATTGAACCTTCCGAAGAACAAATTAGCATTGTTGAAGATGTGGCTGAACGAATTTTTCTGCTACAAGAACCAGAGGTAGTGTCAAAAATATGACAGCTGTCAAAATTTTGACAGCTTATATATTTTCTGATTGCAGATAACTGAAGATGACGTAGAAACCTGCGCAAAAGAGCTACTTTCCGATATACTCGATGAGGTGCTGCTCACTGTGGGCGAGCCACATGACGTCATTGCCAATTTGGTTGAAATGTTGGTGGATCATATTCCCGTTGACTATCTAGAGAAAACGGAATCAATTCATTATATCGTTCAGAGATTGTTGGAATCTGCTTTAAATTCTGAACTGGATCGCGAATGTTTAGTGCGACGCATTTCCAGTTCAAATTGTACGAAGATTAATGAAGTTAAAAGCATTTTGAATCTGGTTTTGGAGCAGGTTTACGGCCAGGGAATGGATTATTTGTTTTATATTAAAAAATAAGGATTTGTTATCGTAATTAAATTATTTGAATTTTGCGCGCTCGCTTTTATGTTGCTACCGTTTGGTAGATGGCGCTCATAAAATACTGCACTTGCACTTTGCAAAATTCTAACCTCAAAAAGTGACAGAATGACTAGTGACAAGTTGATCAGCAATTTCAACGAAATTCCAGTGTAAAAGTACGTGTTAAATTGCAATGGCCAGCAGTTTATTCGGTTGGGATTTGCTCTACAAAACGGTGGAGCAAGACATCAAGAACAATCAAGATGTACTAGTGTGCTTGACGCACTTTGTTTTGATATCAAACGGCTTCAAGTGCATCGGCTTGGGCGAATCCAAAGTGCTCGAAGACAGCCCCAACAAAAGCGAAGTGCTACCAAAAGGATGGAACGACGATTACGCATTGCGCTACGTCTACCAAGGTCGACTTTACAACTTGAAAGCGACCAACTTGGAGGACGGCGTTATGATCAATCTAATTCGCACTGACGAACGCACAGTATCTTTAGTGCAATTGGATGTACGTACCGTTTCCAGCCGATCGGGCACTTTGAGCCAAATGATTCCCACACACGAGAACGTCATCGATTTGATCCAAAAGCAGCTAATCGACAAAGTGGTGCAATCGAAAAAGTCGAAGGAGACATCAAGTCAGACTGAGACGGCTGCTCCGCGAGAACAAATTCCTCATAGTAGATTCGTCGAACCGTACGGAATCAGTCCGCAGTTCCAAAATCCGTTTCGGCAGGGAGGGCCGGAACGCAATCCGGCATTGGGACGGGACGATTTGGATCCGCTCGGCGTGCGTGGAATTGGACCGTTCCCGCCGCGAGGTGGCTATCACATACCGCCCGGCGGCGGTGGCATGCTGTTCGAACCACCGCGTCCGATGTTTCCTGGAGCAAACTATGGTATTCCACCCGGATCCTTGCCGCCCGGCGCCCGATTCGATCCATTCAGAGCGCCAGACGAGCGCGTCAGACCACGACCACCACCGAACCGACCCGATAACGATGAAATGCCGCCACCTGGATACGATGATATGTTTATGTAGGTTTAAGATACGGTACTAAATTTTATATTTTTATTCACACATTTATTAAAAAATATATAATCAGATCTGTATATAAATATTTACTGGTTAGTTATTGTTATCCAATAGGGCCATATATTGGTTCAGGAATATTTCTTCCTGGTCTAAAGTTAGGTCGAGATGGTCGTCGTCTTCGATGGAGATGTCTTCGCTCAATCGCTTGAACGCTTCCTCTTTAGCTTCCTGTTTCTTTTTTATTTTCTCCACACTATCAACCCCAACTAAAAAAGAAATATACCAGCTAATTTAATTAATACGAGTCGATTTCCTTACTGAAGCTCGATAAATCTCCAAGCACTACTCCGTTGTTGGCCAAAAGCTCCTCAGCCGCTTTCATTACATCGCCAAAGTGTTTGTGCAAAGCTAGCTGGGCCATTCGCTTATCGAAACCAGCAGCTTCCAACTACAATTAATTAGATTGGTATAGCGAATTAATTATAATTAAATATTAGCTACTTCGGGAATTAGGTCTTCGATTAAATTTAGCAGTTCTTTGCTTTTGGTGTCGCTCGGACCAGGAGCGGGATTCTCTTGAATATACTGAATACTATCGGAAATCACATTATTCGATTTTTGCAGAGCAATCCGAGCCACTTCTTTGTTGTAGCCCATGTTTACGAGGATCTTCACGAATTTGGGGTCCACGTATTGGCCGTCTAAGCACTTTCCCAGTTTCTGTCGCTCTCTAAAAAAAATTAAGTACAAAATAAATTAATCGTGGTACAATATACCTCTGCAAAATATCATCCGCAATCGCCTTCTTCCGGCCTTGCACCCTCTTCTCGCGCGTTTCATTGATATAATTCGCGGCCCTATTAACATCGCCTTGCGCCACCCTCAACCCCAATCTGGCTTCCCCCGACGAATACCCCAATTCCACCAAAGCCAAAACACTACCATCATCCACTTTCAAATTCTGCAATTCCTGCTTAGCAGTTTTCAGCAGATTCAAAGCAGCTTGGCGCTTATTTTGGTGGTACAGCACGATAGCTTGCAGCAGGTGCAGACGCATGTAAAGGGCCGCTTCAATACCTTTACGATAAATTAGATTATTAATTAATTTTTCTCAATTATTTTATATTGTCTAACCTGAGGATCCTTTAACTGCGATCAGTCGTTCTAAATTATCGCCGTAGATCGATTTGAATTTGGTCTCGCAGCGGTTCAGTCGTTCGAAAGCCTCTGGAAGGTGGACGAAACTTTGAAGGCATAAGTAGCACCAGGCTATGTCTAAATCTAATAAGGCGTAGTTGTCGACGGTTTTTAATAATTGTGAACCACAGCGCCTACAGAAAAAATAAATATACTCTAGCAATATTAATTTATAACAATTACTTATATTCGGGATCGGATTCGAGTAGAAATATTAAAGCTTTAGCGTAATCCTGCTTCTTTAAAGCGGCCTTTCCTTTCTCGTGCAAAGCCATCGCTACAATAAGCGCTTGCTTTTCTTTTGCGGGGATGTTTATTCGATTACCGAACTGATCTTCGAGCTAAACATTTTTTTATAATTCTTGTAGCTAATTTTTATGGTTGAAAAATACCTGCATGTATTGATTGTCAAGTGCTAGTAATTTTGAATCGGTTTTAATGCCCTCGAGTTCTTTGGCTTGATTTTCGCTCTCAACGAGTTCTTTTGAAGACTCAGTGAGTACGATGGCGAGGATTTGTTGTCCATTCTTTACGCCTTGGATGCTTAGCAGTTCGTTATCGTTCAAAATCTTGCCAGCGCAAATTAACTTTAATCTAACAATTAGGAAAATATTCAAAATTCTTTTTTTTTAAGTATTATTTTAATACCTATCGCCAGACAGCTCCAATTCCCTCAAAATAATATCCTTCAAACCAGCAGCGGTCAACGAAAGCATCAACTCCTTCGTTAAAACAGCCGGAGGACTATTTTGGTGCAATACTTTAATTTTCAAAGTCGCAAGCCCCGATTTTTGATACAAATTCTTTTGTTTCAAATTTTCCAGCGAACTTGTTTGCAATTCATTTATAATATCATAACAAGTATTGAATTGCAAATTTAATGCGGTGCTGTAATCTTGTGCAAGTTGCTGCACCAGCAATTTAATTTATTGTTAATTATAACCTATAAAAATAGTTTTTCAAGAATTACCTTCACATCAGCGATTGATTGGCCGGCCGTCTCATTGTAATAAGGGTTTAACCACAATTTAATGCCATCTTTACGCAATTTGTCACGAATTTGTATTAGATTATCTTCTTGTTGCAATAATTGCGAACTCATTTTCAAGAATTTAGCAAAACATGTACTGTCAGTGTCAAAAGAATGTAAACAATGGATGTATATTTGGTTGCATACTTATGGTACGCCTTTTTGCTTTTATCTTGCTGTAGTCGCCTTTCGAATTTTATCGCGGCGAAATTTTGAACTACAATTCAAATTTGTAAAAGGACCAATAAGTTAAATTAGCAATTAGCGCTAATTACGGAATATAACTTAGTCATTAAATCGGTAAGTACGTATATACTTTTCTTCTAATAATTACTATTAAAAATCGGTCAGCTGTCACTTGTCAGAATAAAATCCACCAAATAGTAATGTTTTTTTCGTATGGCCCCGTATAAAGACCATTGAAGATATGGGTATTGATTAAACGTACTAGAAGTGAAGTAGGTGGGCATATGATGATGATGTCACGTTAGTAGTCCAATGGAAGAATGGCCGGATGGACGCAAGCGTCATCTTTGCTAATAATGTACGAAAAGCATAATTTTCCCAGAATGAAATGCTGACGTCAGTGGACCTCAATGGGTTACCAGGGTTACAAAACTCGAAGGTGCATGTCCCGAATTTTCCGGCTGCTCCGCTGCTGCAGATTTTTTTGATGCGGCCCCGAATTATGGGGGCGGCTTATGATTATTATTCCTCGTAGGTGTAGGTAATTTTTTTTTATCAAAATGTAAACATAATTTATTTATGGACAAAAATATTATTGATTGAAATTTGAACTTTTTCGAAATTTTAAAAATTAGTCGGATGGCTAAATTGACGATTAAAAAATTTATTTAGAAATTCAAAAATGTTTGTTCTATTTTGACCAATTATTTAAACCTAAAAATACGCGTTCAAAATATTTCTTTTCATTTTTTAAAAATAAAAAACTTAATTTTGAATATTTTTTTCAAAAATTATTAAAAATATTTAAACGCGGTTTTTTTTATTTTCAAAATATTTCCGCACATTGTAATATTTTATATTAATAGCCGTGAATCGATTGAAAATTCGTTATCTCCCGTAATAAATAATAAAAAAATGCGAAAATCGATAATGCGACTGATTATAGCAATTGCGAACATTTTCGTTTTTTTCAGTGCATTTTAAATGAAGCAGCATCATTTAATTAGCAATTTCAACAAATTATTATACGATGCATATCTAGCGACGGGGTTGTTTGAAAAACAAGGGCGCAAGTCGGTGACGTCAACCGCCTCCACATTTAGTCTGGTGTGGAAAATACAACAAGAATGTATCACAAATGGGGTTGTTGTCAGTTTTCAGGAAAAATCGCGCCGCGACCGATAAAAATGTCTGTGATAGTGTTCTTTCCATCAATTAGTTAAAATTCAAATTAATTCATTTTAATCAGAACGGCACACCGATACTAAAACAATTTATTCGAAATAGTACTCAAAATTGTAAGTTTTTTGAAAGTGCGATTGAAACTACTGCTGTGCTTTTCGATTTTCGATCATTTTGGATTTGAATCAGGAAAATTCGAATTCGTATCGTAAATGTAAGAAAGAGGATTTTTTCGATTAATGAAAATGCATTTATAATTTTGACAGTTTGTGCCCATGTTGCAAACAGAGAGGGAATACTTCGTGAATGAACATTGGGGGTAGAAAACGCTTTTTGGTATGAGATGTAGGTGAAAGAGATAGAATACGCGATCAATATAGAGAATGCTGAGACTTTTAGATAATACGGTTTGCTTGATCTACTGCCTCTCTTTCACTTTAATTTTCCTTTTGTTTTTCACGAGCCAAATCATTTTCTCCCAATATTTTCATTTCACTTTTTATTAATAGAAATGTTGGTGGCGAATTGCAGTCACAAAATGTTACGTTTGCATGACACGTTACGTTATTGCATATTAAAATGACATCATGCTTGGTTTGGTGATAATTTCATTCAAGATATTTCCGATTACTAGCAACAGTTTATTTTTTTTTGCATTTTATCATTTCAATCAAAATGTAAACACGTCTTTTTCTTGCCTGTTTTTTATGCTACTATAAATCAGAAGGAAATGTACTAATCGTCAAATCGGAATTAATTCCACTTTTCTTGACTAATTTTTATTCTTGTTGTCATGCAATACTTGAGTTTTTCTAAACGAAAATTAAATGTTGTTAACACTCTTTTATCTATTTTTTATTGATGTTAAAATTAATTAATTTTTTGCAAATTTGATCAATACTTTAATTTATGTTAAACTTTTTAGATATTCATGAAATTAATTCTTGGCGCGATATAAAAAATGTTTTGAATAAAATCAATAATATTAATTAATTCGTCCGGAAAAATATTTTTAAAAATTGTTTCACAAAGAGTTCTATTTTTTTTTGTCTAAAAAATTAAATCTTCGACTAAAATTCAATATTTTTGATAAAAAAAATTAATCAAAAATTAACCAGGAAATTGTACAAAAAATTATCTTCAACTTTGAGCGACTGTACAATTAAAACCCCATGAAATTTTAATAATCCGATAAATATTCTTCCCGGAAAATTTTATAAAAAGCTTTTATTCCGGAGAATAATCATTAATAATAAAAATATTGAATAAAAAAATATTAACTTTAATTCACAAAAAATTAGTAAGCTCCAAAAAGATCTTCAATAATTAAAACCCTTTACAAAAATAAATAATTCAAACCACTTCCAGTCAATTTTGATCAAAAAGCTGCTAATTAATAAATCAGAAGTATTAATTATTTATCCAAATAAGTTATTTTTAGTTCCAACATAAATTACTAATTTTCCTAAAATTTTCAAATATAAATGGATTTTCAATTAGTGTGAAGCCGTTATTCAGGAATAATGAATAGTCCTTTGTCAAAGCAGAGTGTCTTGATTAAGTGGTGATGAAGAGGGTGGTTTCACCATTGAAGATACTCACTTGTCGAAAGGGTTCACTGTCACAATTAAAAGTAAAAATATATAGAAAGAACGCGTGGTTCTATTGATTCTAATATAGAAAATATATAGGTCATGTATATTTGTATAACAATAATTACTAATTCAACTAAATAATACGAATGGAAAATAAAATAAACACCTGTAGAATCTATATTATGCAAATGAGTTGAACCCCTCGTAGAAAAAGTGTGCTAATTAATTTTCCAATAAAAGCGGCAAAATTGAACATAAAACTTTGTTTTGCACACGTTCGACCCATAACTTTTTTGCAACAGATGTTAACAAAAGATCAATGAAATATTAAATTGCCTGCCTTCTACTACTATTTTCCTATCTACTACGGCATGTTACCAAACCGAAACTAAATCCGATCCATTATTGATTTTCTGCACGAATTAATTACGATTACAGCCATCAAAGTGAAACGGCAAAAAATGCCGGCTGATGAACGAGTAGCTCGGAGCGTGGCTTTGGAACAAACCTACGTGCACGATGTCTACGAACAATTCTACGACAACCCCAGAAGCAAACCATGGCCAAAAGTCCAGCACTTTCTCGAGGAACTCGAACCGGGATCTCTAGTCTGCGACATCGGTAAGAACTTCCCGATCTTTACCCCTTCCACTAAACTAACATTTTTAAAGGTTGCGGAAATGGGAAGTACCTAAACCTGAACACCTCGATCTTCAACATTGGCGGCGACAAATCCAATCGACTCAGCGAAGTCGCGCGCGAAAAGGAAAACGAAGTGATGGTGTTGGACAACTTAGCACTGCCCTTCCGAGACGAAAGCCTAGACGCTGTGGTGTCCATCGCAGTCGTCCACCATCTAGCAACGACCGACCGACGAATTTGCGCCCTAAGAGAACTAGCCCGAGTCCTACGAATCGGCGGCCGCCTAATCATCTCCGTGTGGGCCATGGAGCAAAGCCACCGCAAGTTCGAGTCGCAAGACGTGTTAGTTCCTTGGCACCAAAACCGAAGACATCTCAGCACGCCCTCCTTGGAACTCACCTCCACCACGAACACCTCGGAAGACGACAACATCCCCGCCTACAACGCCTACACGCAAACCTCCGATAGCGACTCGAATAAGTCGGTGCAAGCGAGGAACTTGGTGCGGAAACGTGGAAGGAACCGTAAAGGGCGCTCCATCGATCCTGGTGGTAATTCTTCGCCGAGCAGTTCGAGTTTGTCGAGTCCCAATGAGACGTGCTACAGCTTTGTGCGAAGAGCTATCCAGAAATTGGCGGGAGGACGAAGAGTCGGGATGCATCGGCCTTGGTTCTTGGATAGTTGGAGTGCTTGCGCTAAGGAGCCGCAGCAGAAGCGCTACGATCCGGATGGGTGCGAGTGTTGCGATTGCATTGAAAACGTGCAAGATTTGCCGATTGAGTTGCGGAGGATTGATGATGAAGATCAGCCGCAACGCAGGCAGACGTTCCCGTCATCGCAATTGGTTAATGATATCTCGAACAATTTGAAATCGAAGAGTATGACGAATATTAAAACTGCGGAGAACGATAACGTGGTAGTACCCCAATTGGAGGAGCAAGCCGAAGTTGTTATTGAAGATGCGAAGGTTGAGGAAGTTCCGGAAGTCGTGGTAGCAACGACTTCCTTGAACAAACCGAAACTGATCAAGCAGAAGAAGTCGATTTGCGAGGAAGATATGGAGGACGTTTTGGAGTCTTTGGATCAACCCACGGATATGACGATTTTGGTGAATAATTTGCCGGATTTTAAGGTGGCAAAGCGAGGAAGTGTGTTGAAGCAGCGCTCGCTGAATGAGGAATTAATGTCGACTGAGCGACTTCAGGAAAAGGAACGCGTGCGGCAAAATATTCAAAAGCAAGCGTCTTTGAATGAGGATTTGATTTATCAAAGGCCACATGCGCTCGACTCCATAAAGGACTCGTTCTTCTCGGTTTCCACGTCAAAGCGGTTTCAGCTCATCAAAACTGGCTTCACCAATAAGATTAAGAACTCCACGACGAATATTGAGAAAGTTACTGGAACCTCTTTGAAGAACGGTAAGCGCACTTTAAGATAGTTAATAAAATTGTATTGTTGTGATGATTTCCAGGTTTCGTGCGGATGTTCCAAAACTGGAAAACCTCGGACTTGATCTCGCCAACGATCCCCGAAGACGAAACCATGGACAACGTGAAGATCCTGATTCCCGCGATCGAGGAGCGTAAAGACAGTTCTGGTGCCGAGAACGGAGAACGTCGTCCTTCGAAGGAAGACGGCTCGGACTCCTCGAAAGACAGTAGTTTGCAAAGTGATACTAGTGTAGATTCGGAAGACTCCTTCGCTTCTGTAATTTTCATCCCGAAATCCGATCCCATGTCCCCGACGACTCTTTCACCCGGTCCGACTTCGCCGCGCTTAAAAAACACGTCCGTTCCCAACTCGCCCCGTATCAAACAGTCATCGTGTCCCACCAGTCCGCGAATCAAGCAAATGCCGCTCACGCTGTATCCATTGACCAAACAATTAAGTTCTCCGAAACCTTCGACCGAAATCATGTTAACAGACAAATCAGACAGGGACCATGTAATTACGGATAGTACAACACTTAAGGAGTCCAGCGATCGGACCTTAGCACAAAAGTATTCCGTACCGCAGATTCCGCAGTTTAGGAAAACTAGTTTAAATTCGCCACCACCCGCTGTTAGTCCGGAGAAGTCGCCGGTTGTAGACAAACCCGAAACACGAACTGAAAGACTGAAAAAAATCAAGGAACTCTTGACGCAAAAGCCGGGTTTCGGGGTACGCGCCAGCAAATCGAATTTCCCAATCGTGCGCCATTCTTCAGTCGCTAACGGCAAAGTGGAGGCGATTGCGAAACCGTTGCCGAAACTGCTGACCCTCGAACTGTTCAACCCCGAGACGGATGATAAGGATAGCGATTCCAGCTGTGTGTCCTCACCAGACTCAATCGATAGTGTGATCAATGTGGCGGGTCGGAAGTCGCCATCATCTCGCACCAGGTTCAAGTTTCCAGCACCAAGTAGTAAGATGAGTCTGCTGGAAGCCGCTGCCGATGTGGCGAACAGCTTGGACGTCGCTGTTGATAAAGTGATCAAGTCCAGTCCGCGTGCCAAAAGACGACTAAAAACGGGCGAGGTGCTATCGGTAATCCAGCGATGTTACTCCACCGATACGACTCCGCTACTTAGCGAAGATTTGAGTGAGAGTTGGAACGAAGAGTGTCATAAATATTTGACGAACTTCGCGGATAAGCTGAGTGAGAAGCTGCTCCAGGAGATCGATCAGTATCAGGAGAAGAGCAAGGAGCGGTCGCTTTATAGCACGATTGATAATATTGACGATCCGTACATCCATCGATTGAGCGAAGAACTCCACGACTTATCGAAGTTGAGTGCGGAGATCCAGAAGCAGAACGAATATTTGGCCAAATTGAGTGCGAGCGATAGTGTGTTCCCCAAGAAACCGTGTGATAAGTGCAAATTGAACGAATGTAGATGTAGAACTAAGAATAAATCGGATCCAATTGTGAAGAAATTGAATAATGGTCTTGATAGTGCTAAGATTAATAGTGACAATTTTAAAAAATCCTCAACAAACGATTCTTTACGTAATTTAGATAGTGATACGCGAATTGTGGATGGATGTAGCAGCAACGAATCGGAAACGACCACGACATCGAAGTCGACGAAGCATAGCTTGAAATTGGGGGCCTCCACGGATTCGTGCGACTCCGAAAAAGGTGAGTGCGAAATTTTTGGCGTTCAGTTTATTGATGAGGTTGTTTAGGTAGCAGTACGAATTCGATGATTTCGAGCATTGCGACCTCGCTGAATTTCGGGCAGTCGATTGACGGCTCAACGGACGGCTGTTCCGGGGAATCCCAGAAAGACTCGAACTCGATTAGTCGGTATAGCGATGGTGGGAGTACCGCGTCCTTGACTTCGTGTCCCGAATGGAAAACAATCAACAAGATGAAGAACGAATCGCGTTTTTCCAAAGATAGCATTAGTTTAGATAGCTGTACGTATTCGTCGTCGAATAAGCGACGAGATAAATCAATTATAAGTGATACATCGCAGGATTCTTTGCCGTCAGATAATATTGGCGGCGAGATCACTTATCACCGATATTATCATGTTTTTCGAGAAGGCGAATTGGACCAACTGATTGAAAAATACGTAGAAAATTTGCATATTATATCGTCGTATTACGATCATGCCAGCTGGTGTATCATTGCCGAGAAGGTTCAAGTTTGGACTATCTGACCTGTTATTGCGTACAGCGGCAGCGTAGGTCAGTTTCGCAAGGCGTATAAAGCACAATGTACATACATATACTTCTTTAAATAGTTAATCAGATATTAATATAGAATGCAGGCCTTTACTTCTTCGCTGGACAGCGGCGCGCGTTCTCTTCTTGGCACTAATTTTTTTTTTGTTAATTAATTTCCAGACTAAATCAAGGCAATAAAATTGCCAATATAACTTTCATTTCAATATTTAATTAAATATTTGTAAATACTATTAAACCCTTTAATTAATTTTTATATATTTTTTTGAAGCCAATAATATAAACCCCATTCGTTCTACTGCTGCTTGTCCAGACGAAGATAATTTTAGTGTTTCACTACTTAAATAATGAAAAAAAAATCCCTAACAATAAATAATGCTAAATTTGCCTATCTAATTAGAATCCTATATAAATATAATAGAATTCTTTAATTAAATTGTTTTAATAAATGAAATGCTATAAACTACTACTATACCTACTACAATTAATAAAAAATTGAATTCTGATTTTCTATAACTGTTAAGCTCAAAAAAAAAATTTAATTTGAAGGATAAACAACGTAGTAAGAATTTGTGTGGATGTAGTGCTAATAAAAATTAGTTGTTATATATTTTTTATACAAAAGAAAAATATCATTACTGGTTTCGTTGCAAATCTACAGTTTGCGATGGGACTATTCGAAGTTTACAAATGAATAATATATTATCATTGGCAGAAAACGACGAATGAAATGTGTACGAATATCAGCTGAACGAAAAGATTTCCTTAATAGTTTAAGTTTTCCCTTAATTATTAAGGATTTACGAATTATAAACGTGACTTGAATAACATACTATAGCTTTAGTCTAGCTAAATTTTATTATGCTATTTTTCTTGTCTTAAATCAGTGTAATTAATTACTAATTGGACTTCAGTTCGCCTTCAAACCAACAACATTCTGTCCTAGATTAGAAACAGACAAATAATATTATTCGTTTCCACTTACTTCGGTTTTAATGAAAGTATTAAACTTTGTGCCTGTCTTGTATGAAAATTTTGATACTTAATAGTATTCAACGAAAACAATTTGATGTAAAATATAATGTGTAATATTTCACTCTAACAAATTTATTAAAAACTACAAATTTGCATTTTGACTTGTTGTGTTTAATAAAATATACTCAAATGTTCGGATGTGTTTCAATCAAACGCCCAACTAATACGAAAATAGTAGTTTAATTCACCCAGAAAAAAGTGACAATAATATTGTTATAAGAAAATATAAATTCTAACTTCAAACAGTTTTTTTTTGGAGGCACCAATAGCAACAAATGTTTACAACTTTAAAACAAAATCTCATATAATATACATTAAAACACTCGTTAAAACATAAATACTCGTCGTTTAGAGATAAAAAAATATCTAGTAGAATGCTACTCACATTTGCCACCAGATACTTTGGCATAAACTCCCAGAAAAATTAGTAAGGATTCATTTGGTAGGACTTAAATAGCGCCCGCGGGGAATTAGCACCAGTGATTCTCAACCAGGATTTCGAGGGTGTCGAACTATGTGGAATGGGAGAATGCGGCTGAGTAAATGCAGGACATGATACGTTCAGCGACTGGTCGAGTCGCTTGAGTTTCGCTTTATTCGGACTGAGCCAACTGAAAGCAAACCAATAAAAATCCATTCATGAGAATAAGAAACCACAATTACCTGTTCCTTTCACTTTCGGGGAACATACTAATATTATGTCGCCACTTGTAGACGTTCGGATGCTTTTCCGGGTCGAGGAAAGAGTCCGATAGTTTGAGAGCGTTGAACACGGCGCAGTCGGTTTTGGATGGGAAGTCTCTGAAAGACAATTACTTCACATTCTGTGTAATATTTTTTTAAATTATTATTACCCTTCAATAAAAACGTCACTAATCGGCAGTTGAGTGTCATTAAATTCATCATCCGAGTCGATCGGCTCTGGCGACGGTATACTCGACGGAGGCGTGAAATATTCCTCATCATCCGACATCAGATCATCAACCAAAACCATCGGAATAGTACCCGTAAACCCATTACAATTACTATCAAGAATTATTCCTTCAACAAATAAATTACAACGTATACTTAACGGCGCAAACCCAAACCCACCATTCATTTTCATTTTACAGTCGTCGTTTAGATTTTCCTCGTCAAACACCAACTTCCGCGGAAAACCCTCCCCCTCATTCTTGAACGACTTCCGCAACAGACTATTATTCCGCTTGATCCTCCGCAAATGGTAGGCACAAATGCACTCGTCCGTCGCATTCCATTCCTGCTCGCAATTAATATCATCATAATGTTTATACGAATTAAAATTCTGCACCAAGCAAGTCAATACTGCATGAACCAAACAAGCGATCTGCTTCTTATACGTCGTCGGCTTCCGACTCACCACCCGATCGCCCACATGACTCGTCTCATCGTCCGACGAAAAGCAATCGAGACTTTTCCGAATGCTATCCAACAACGCCTCCAATTTCTCGCAGAAATTCGCACGCGCCTCATCGTCCTTCATGTGGACGAACAATTTCTGGCCGATTAACGCGCCCAGTCTCGCATGCACTTTTTGGAAATTAATCCCATTAAAGCGAATGTCATCCATATAACTCGTAATCAGCACTTCCAATTGCTTCATCTCAGTTTCCAGCACTGATTCGATATTATTGTAGTCCCACGAAATGTACAAAATATCATTCGAGATGCGATTGGCGAATAAATGAACTGCTTTCTCAATATGCAGCAACGGATCGAAAGCGCTGCGAAGCGGCGCTTCCGACGAATCATTTATTCGACAAGCCTGCAATACATTACATAAGTTGCTAATCGGACTCTCATCAACAGAAACATTGTTTACTATAATTGCACTTGGCGAGTAAGTCATGTTGCCACTCCACAGCGACACATTACTCAGACTCTTCACGTTCAAATGTTTCTCAAGCAAGTTCAGACCCTCCGCCGATGTGATATCGACAAAACTATCCAGAAAGTGCCAGTACTCTTTCCACGAGACGGCATGCTCGTTCGCTAACTGCTTCCCGATTCGCTCCAGACCTTTTTCCGGATCGCCGAAACGCAAACGATTCAGAATATTACCGCTGGCGTTCCGCGGCGGCGTTCGCCACTTCTTGCGGAACTCTTCGGCGCCTTCTTTATTCATCGGGCCGGCGTATGCGTGGATTTCTAAGCGAGGACTGAGCTTGTTCTGGTTCAATACTGGAGGACTTGTCGGTGAGAATATTTGGCCTATCGTCGGCGGTAGCGTGTTGTCTTCGGTTCGCAGCACTGGGACGTAGTAGCTGTTTTCTAGAAGGGTTCTGATTCGCGATTTGGCGGCTGCGGGGGTGTCCGAATCGATTCGCGAGCAGATAATCTAGACGAAAGTATGTAAAGTATATTTTTAACGCAAATGTAATAAATAGTTACCTCTTCCGCCGTCTGCTGGAAGCGATTCCTCAAAGTCTTATCACATTGCGGATACGAGACCAAAACCTCCACCACTTCGTCCGCACCATGTTTGGAAGCGAAATGCAAAGGCGTCTCGTTCGTTCCTTTATTTGGCGTGTTTAGATATAAATCGAGCAACATCTTAGTGCGCTCCTCCGCGTTCAAATGATTGTCATCGCCATAGAGCAACTTTACAAAATCCACACTCGAAATCGTATTCAGAATTAATTCAGTTATTGCGCCTTGCTTCGATTTAGCGGCCACATGAAGCGCGTTATATCGCGAGCCTTCTTGCAGGATCGAAGGCGTATCGCCACTGCTTACAAGGTACCGCGGGTTCGTCCATATGGTGTTTTTCACACTCTCGTAATTGCCCACCTCGATCGCTTTCCGCAGTTCGACCAATTCTTGCGGCTTGGGGCCTTTGAACGGGCTGCCTTTCTCGCCAACAGGTTGCGCACTTTCTGTGCCTTTTTTCTGGAATAACGGACCGTCCACGGTCGTATTATTGTTGGGGCATTCAGAACCGTTGGTGGCAAACTCGGCGGCTTCGTGATAAAATTGGAATGCTTTGAAACGCGATTTCTTATTTTTCTTTACCAATTTCAATGCTTCGTTTTTATCCTCAAACACGCTGATAGTATTGTTAAATTCCTTACTGTTATCGGTTGGTGTGTAGACTCCATAATATAGCGGTGTTTTTATCGGTTCCATTTAGTATTCGAGTGCAAACTCATTTAAACTGAATGCGTTCAAGAGTGTGGATGGTTGTGTTGCAATATTGTGACGTAAGTTTCGTCGACGTTGATTTTGAGTGCACTATTGTAGAAAATTGGTTCAACTAATTGGTTTATCAGTAAAAAAAGTAACAAACTGCCACAAATACGTCTTCTTGTTTACAACCTGACAGTAATTGTTGCAAATTAGTGAGATTATTTGCGTTGTGTTGGTGCGACTGGTGGTAGGAAACAGCAACTTGGTGTGGGGTGCGTTCGGTAATTTAACAAGTCCAAACGGCTAAAATAATTAGTATAAAAATTAAAAATAAATGAAAAACAGTTTATAATTAGTAAATATATTGATCGAAGTATTTTAAAATAATTGTCAGTCAATTATAAACTAAATATATTAGTGCTTGTTTATTGAACGCAATTTTCTGTGTATTTTGTTGGTCACACTGGACTGTTAGCCAGTAAACGTCAAAAAATTGACAACCTTGGTTAGAATATTGAATATTTACAGTAAATATCGATAAAAGTTAATAAAAAAGAGCGATATGCGTATTTGAGATAGATAAATAAACAACAACACACTTCAAATAAAATTATGGATCATATTAAACAGCCTAAGGTACTATTTTCTAATTAACGTTTAATAATCAGGTTAATTTATTCTAAATCTTGAATGTAGATTGCCAATGTTCGTATGCTCGATAGATATTCGAAAACGCCATCAAAAGGAACGCTTTACCTAACCGCAACTCATTTGATTTTCGTCAATCCGGACGACAAGAAAGAAACATGGGTACGTCACTTCTAATTCATTAAAATTGAATATTAATCAAGTTAATTGTTTGTTAAAGATCTTGCACATGCAAATTGCAAACATAGAAAAACTGCCTTTAACGACAACGGGCTCGCCACTGCTAATTCGTACAAAAACGTTCCTTTCCGTCACATTCGTCGTGCCGAAAGAGCGCGACTGTCATGACATCTACACGTTCTTGCAGCACATATCGCAACCAATCAGCTTTAACGACTTGTACTGTTTCCATTACGCGATTCCACCCGAAGAGATGTCGAAAGCGACCGGTTGGAACTTCTTCGACTTGCAGTCGGAATACCAACGACTGGGCGTGCCGAACGATCAATGGTGTTTGTCGAGTGTCAACAAGAAGTACCAGATTTGTGATACGTATCCCGAATATTTGTACGTGCCCTCGTCCGCCAGCACGTCCACTCTGATGGGTAGCTCAAGATTTCGCTCCAAGGGTCGCTTGCCGGTTTTGTCCTATTTGCACAACAATAAGGCCAGCATTAGTCGATGCAGTCAGCCGTTGTCGGGGTTTAGTGCTCGTTGTGTGGAGGACGAGAAAATGTTGCATCATGTGCTCAAAACGAACCCGAATTCGAATTTAATGTATGTGGTCGATACGAGACCGAAGGTAATTTTTGATTGATTTGTCGAGCTGGATTTGATTGTGCGATTTCAGATTAACGCGATGGCGAATCGAGCGGCAGGGAAAGGATACGAAAACGAGGCGTTTTATGAGAATATTAAGTTTCACTTTTTGGGGGTTGAGAATATCCATGTTATGCGGAATAGTCTTTCCAAAGTTATCGAAAGTATGTGTATTATTAATCCGCTAGAATATTTTTTTAATTGTTGATTTGTGCAGCTTGCGAGCAGCGAAACCCCACAATGAACAGCTTCCTAAGCGGTTTAGAGTCGAGCGGATGGCTTCGTCACATCAAATCCATCCTGGACACATCTCAATTCATTGCGGAGGCGGTTGAAGAGAAAGGTATCAGCGTTGTGGTGCATTGTTCCGATGGTTGGGATCGCACGGCTCAAGTTTGCTCCTTATCTTCAATTCTACTCGATCCATTTTATCGAACAATTTCAGGATATCAAGTACGATTCGAACCCGTTTTAAAGACGTCAACTAATAATTGTAATTGTAGGCTTTAATTGAAAAAGACTGGCTGGCGTTCGGTCACAAATTCTCAGAGCGTTGTGGACACATTCAGACTGACACCAAGGAAGTCTCTCCGATTTTCACGCAATTGCTGGACGCCACCTGGCAATTGATGCAACAGTTTCCTTGCACATTCCAGTTTAATGATAGTTTTCTGTTGACGTTGCATGATCACATTCATTCGTGTCAATATGGCACGTTTGTGGGCAATTGCGAGAAGGATCGGCTTGATCTCAAGTAAATTTATTTAAGCTGTTAAAGTAATAATTGCATTTATTTAATTTTTAGATTGGCGGAGAACACGTATTCGTTATGGGGTTACATGGCAACGCATCTAAGCGAGTACGTAAATCCGCTGTACAGCCAAGAAGAAACGCCCGGCGTTATGAAACCGAATTTATTCCCGCAGAATATTAAATTCTGGCGCGGCATGTATTGCCGATTCGAAAGTGGGGTGCATCCGCGCGAGCCGCAAGCCGATTTGTTGCTTGCGACTTGCGATCACACCTTTTCGCTGGATAATCATTTAAAGTTCTTATCGAAACGCATTTCATCCGTGAAGTCGTTGCTGACCAGCTCGTCCGATAAGAGGAAAAGTAAATCGCGTAATGAGGATTTGTGCAACAATGTGTATTTGGATAATAAGTACGTTTACGAAAAAGCGACGATGCGAGAGATGGAATCGGCCGATCATGATCATCCGTTGCAAGCGGATAATAAGCAGTTGAATCAAAAGGAAAACGAGTTGAAATCGCAGCAGGATTTCCCGAAAATGGACGATCTTTCGAAGGAGTTCGATTCGGTGGCGATTGATTGGAAGGCGTTGAGGAATACGCACGAGTGCAGTTGTTCCTCGTCGTTTGATCATCTGAGCAAAAAGGTGCGTGCGATTTTGCGATAGTTTTGAGTTGAATGCAAGTTTGTTGATTTTTTAGAGCCATTGCAGAAAATGTGGGGACATTTTTTGCGTGAGATGTATAACGAAACAAGTTATATTGCCTGGACACATGACACAAAAAGCAGTACCTGTTTGCAAGCCTTGTTTTGATATACTTGGCAATTCGGTGGAGTCTTAATTTATTTCTAATCTATTTAAGTTTTAAAGCTTTAGATTAATCACTTTATAGCGAGGATGCATCACATTTAAATTCGATGAGGAATTTAGTATTCAGTTGGTACCTGATTGTTTTCCATTTCAGCTAGAAGATTTGGTTTTGTAAATTATGCACATTAATTAATTGATTCTTGGATTCACAATAGTGTATTGTTGGTTGCAGAAAAACTAGTCGAAAGAAAGTGACCATTATTTTTACTGAGAAATTTAATCAAAAGTATTCGATATCTTTTTATATATATTATTGTATATTTTGCACTTTATTTAGAGATTATATTTAGAGCGATGTTAATTTTGGAAAAGTACGCATTGGTTGTGTCTTTGTAATATTATTGTTATAAATTATATAAATGTATTATTCAATGGTAGAAGATATAAATGCAAGTTTGTTTTGACTTTCCTAGTTTTATTAAATGAACAAAGCGGTCTTACCGAAATTAAGCTATCGTTTCTTGGTCGGTCCGCCCAATTCTTCCAATTCATGCTTCAGTGTATTCAATGCTCCGTCCGGAATATATCTGACTTCTTCTTGTTGGTCATCGTGTTGCACTACGCGCACTGTTACGCCAACCGGAGTACTTTTCTCCAAAGCGCGCAACAAAATTGGAAGCTAAAACTAAATATGAACAACTGCGATCTTACATAATTAGTTTCAATTTACCTGTATCGAAGAGATATCGGTAACTTGAACAATCCTTTGATACACCTTCAAATTAAACTGCGAGTTAACAATTTCGCTGTTCGGTTTAAACGTGGTGATCTGCATATCTTGCGCGGGCAAAGCCCAACATTCCTCCACATCTATTTCCATGTTTTTAATTAAATTGTGGATGAATTTCTGATAGCTTTCTAAAATTGGGAAATCGTAGCCACTCAGTTGGATGTTGAGAGTGTCGTAGAGTGGGATTTTGGATTTCATCCCCTAAAGTTAATTATTGAGCAAAATTTTGTGGTGCGATAATAAACGTTGTGTTACCTCTAAGTAATCGGGCTCGTATAGTTTGCTTGTAATGTTGCGTTTAGTAATTGGTTGTTTTTGCAGTTTAGGTAGCACTTTAAAGATTCCTCGTAGTTTGTTCATGTTGATTTCGTTCAAAAAGTGAGGTTAACGATAAAATTCTGACGCGACCTTGAGAGCGCTGCGGAATGGCACTAATTCCATAGGCGTATCTATTTTTAATTTTTTAAGGTAGAGTTTAACATTGCCGTCGACTTGAAGGGGTGATAAGGGATAATTCATGAAAAGTTCGAATAAGTTTTATTCTATTTATATAATAATAATTGAAACAAAAAAAATTAAACAAATACTTAGGAAACAAAATACAATTTAATATAATATATAATTCTAGCACATTATTTACATATTAAAATTAATATAGACAAATGTTATTTAATATTATAAAGTCTTTAACACCATGAGTTTTGAGTAAAGTTCAATCCAGGACTAGTATTTCTCCATTTATATATTATTATATTTTATTCTTTCTTCTGTATATGTAAATTCAATCTTTCTATTTAAATACTATTAAGTATATATAACCATATAATATGAATAATTAATTCTATTATATTTTTCAAAATGAACGTAGTAGTATTAACTTTTTTTTGATCTAAAAAAATGAGTATCGTTGTTCATATTATAGATGTTAATTTAATCTTCTATTGTAGAATCAATAATATACGGGTGATTGCATTCTTTCCATTACTTATATAGTACCATTAAAAATAAATTTATATTCAATTGATTAAAATTTTGTCGAACAAATCCAAATTAATTTCAATTATTACTGGTCCAGGGACTGTTTTTCTTTTTGTACTTATATTTATACGAAACATAATAATACATTATATAACATTGTATAAATATCTATTTCGTGAGTTTAGTAGGGCCACCCTGTATATCTAAAAATGCGAATAACTGTTTATTTTACATAAATTGTTAAAATAAAATTTTTGTCAATTTAGTTTTCTTCATAAAAAATACGCAAAAACTATTTATATATATTTTTTTTTTATTTCACAGCCTTCCTATTCTATTTATTTTTATGATTAGCATTTGCATATTTTATTGTAGGTTTTTTGTTTCAGTTTTTACGTAAATTTACAAAAAAAATCCTATTTTTTATTGTTAAATATTTTTTGAAACTAAATCAAATTTGGTATTATTTGTTGTTTGGAACTTGGCACTCACGCGCAAATTGTTGCGCATGCGCAAAGAACCAGCAACAAATTTTAAAACCATTCTTTTTGTCCAATATTGTACAAATTTAAATAATTAAAATATTTTTTTAAAATAATTACACCAAATTATGTAAAATAAACAGTTCACAGTTCGAAGATGAAATTAAGTATTTTGATTTCTGGAAGGACTACTAAAGTTAGCGATGATTAAACAAAACAAAAATGTTAAAAAATAAATAATGAATTATAGTGGAACACATGGAGGGATGAACGTTTTGGGCGTTGAAGATCTTAAAAACTACGAAAACATACTTTGTTGAAGAGAAATGTACATGGTTTAAAAAAAAAACGAAGTGCGTCACGTGTTAGGTAACTCCAAATATAGCCTACTTAAGTAGTACATTGTTCTTTATAATTATATAAATACATATATTAGTCTATATTTGATAAAAAAAAAAATTGATCGATTTAAAAATGAAATTACAGTCGAGTTAATTAATTATAAAAATAAGGGTTTCATTTTTTTTTTTTCTTGTTAATTCCAACTAATACTGATTCGATCGAAATTTAGCACAAAACATTGATTTTGAACAACCCTTTGATTTTTGTTTTAACAAACGTTACATAGTTCAGATACATTTAGTAGTAGTAATAGTGACGATGATATAATTATGTTTTTTTTTACAAATTGTTACTAAAGTAACTCTATATACTCGTATTTATAGGCTTAAAAATTAGTACTTTATACACAGATGGATATGAGAAAATGATTTCGCAAAATCGGCTAAACGCTTCTTTATTTATGTGTTTGTTATCTTAGAATAATGTTTCCTCTTTCATTATTTAATTTAATTTCTCTACTAACATATAAAACAATATACATAATTATTTATATAAATACACTAATAAAATTCAATTAAAAACCGAATCATAACAATGATGATCGCAATGATTCAATAATGTGATTTGTCTCATCTCACACATTCACACATCACTCGCAGTTCTTAAGTCTGGCACAAATGAGTATCGATTTAATTCATCTTTTTCTTTTAATATTTATACACTGATATATCACAACTTTACTGAAACTGGTTCGAAGTATTGTTCCTTGCCTTCAGTAACAAAAGCAAAATAACCGCATCTTAGATTACTATTTATCAAAAATTCAACATAAATTTTATTACAATATTACACGAATCGAATGTCAAGCAAAGATTCAGAAAATTTAGTTTTGTTGCTTGCAGTCCTTTTGTTTTAAATCTATGCCGCTAGGTTTTTTATCGTCGCTTTGTATAAAATACTGTGATGCTCCTCTGATTTTAGTGGTGGTACTTTACAGAATGCAACAGGACGCTGAACAGCAACTACTATTTCCGCCTTTACTCTTTTGTCGTTGATCTGGAACAAGACCGTATTTAGAGCACACATTTTACAAATTTTTTTCGAAAAACAAAATTTAAAGCGCGCACACAGAAATTAAAATTTACCTTGCGAATTAGGCTCCGGTAAGTTTTCTCTAGGGACCAAATGCATGACCGTGGTTTTTCCAAATGGCAGTCCTAAAGCACCTAAAGTTACGTTACTATGAAGGAAGCGGCCCTGATAAATGAGTCGCAATATTTCGGCTTTCGAAACCGCCTCCTGGCACCAATCTAAAAAATACACATTTACAAAAACTGAGCGGCGGCAAATCGATCGACGAACACCTACCTTCCGGCCAATTGTCGAAGACATGTTGGGCAATATCACCAGCCGAATCGCTAGGACTGAAGAGGAACTCTTTTGTTTTTCCACTGACGAGGATCAGTCGCAGGTTTATCTGGAACAGACGGGAAACACATTATTTAGCGCGACATTTCCCCAACACATAATAATAATAATAATGTCGAGCTATCAGCATGTAATATTGATTCAATTTCAACTTGGCGAAAACTAAACTGCTTTTAGTTTAGTGCCTGAGCGAGCATTCCATTTGTAACCAATTATTACTTCCACTCCCTGAGGCTGAATTGGGTTTGGATCAGTTAAGATAAGTTCAGCTAAATTATGTATAGGTAAGTTGTGTTTAATTAATTATGTTAGAATAGTTAAGTTTGGGTAAATGGGATTAGTACAAACAAATCACGTATTTTGGTATGTTTTTAGCGTCTAGTGCGCAGGTCTTTTACAAAATCATAATTCTACCAAACCGCCATTAAATTTGGTTTAAACAAATTTTAAACTAGTTTCGGATCGAGTCAAATTTCGAACCCATAATAACATGTTCAGCAACTATTGATTGATTGGATTGCAAAGTTTGAAAACTAAACTGCTTAGTTTGGCGGCAAAACGAGCATTTTGTTTGCATCCAATTAGGTTTGCGGTTTTGTATATCGAAAATCGAGTACATATAATTGTATTATTTGATCTCCCCTTTTGATTCCCATTTTTCTCCAATCCCTCCGGAATATAAATGATTATTTGCATCGCCTGTACGTACCAAGGGAATCTCGTGCGCTTTGATCTTAAAATCATGTATAACATCTTCCACATATGTGCACAAGGCTATCAGGGTTGTTTTACCAACTCCAATTTCAATGCAATTTTCTCCGCCAGCTTTCATTTCACACAACATGTAATAATTACAATAAATTCAATAAAACGAGCGGGCTACTAAAGAAGATTAAAGTGCAGAATAAACGACCTCATCTTAAGCATAATAAATGGAATTTAATAGTTTTTCGCGTGAAAAAAAGCAAAATAAACTGTCGCCGTTTGTTACTTAACTGCTGCGATAATTCTAACTTTCAACTTTGCCGCAATTTTTTCTAACTCGAACAATATGATTAATGTTGCATTAAATCGCATATATTCCCGATGTAACGCAATGTTGGAGTATAATGCGTCAAGAGGGTTGACTCTGGAGACAAAGTAGCAGCACATACACGAAAATATTGAGGGTGAAATTCAATACAATTAATCTCCCCCTCACATATTCAACGAAAATGGGAATTCTGTTAGCGACAACTCAGATACCTTAATCTTGCTCAAACAAATTGATGCTGGTTTTAAGTGATTTTTTTTCGCACTCAGATTGGCCATTAATCACATATTTGAATCCAGAACCTTTGTATGTCGGATGCGCGCGCAGAACATGGTGCGCGTTCTAGAACCCCCCTTTTATTGGATCCATTCAAATCTCTCGTATGTATTTTAATTATAAAGAAAAAAAATAAGGCTAGAAAGGACTGGTACGGTGGTTTTTGTGGGTTATTAGCACACCGCATCGTGTTTTATGACGTTCTAACTGTAGTAAATAATTTAGTAGACGAACAAGCTCCGAGAAGAATCTTAATTTCTAGACTTCACTGGAATACAATTGCGGTAACAAACAATAATAAATGAAAGCGTAACAAAACGATACTTTTTGCATCCCCAATGCAAAAAGCGATAGATAGATTTCCGAAGTTTTCGAAAGCAAAGATTTGATGGCAGCTTTAAAACTTTTCCTACCAATATGAAAGTACCCGTATTTGTTTCGAGATATTGAAATGCATAAAGAATGCACGTTTATAGCCATCATAACTTTCCAGGAAGGAAAATAAGAAGCATTTTTCCCATAATTCAATGATAACTTATACCCCTATTCTTCTGCACGGAATATTTTCGAAAATTATAATAATAATAACATCGGAGATATTTTTGAAATATGACGCCAAGAACACATTTGGGACGAAAAAAATAATACTTATCGCAATAAACACTCTCGAACAATATCCGGTTAAATGCGACCCCTAAACACTTTGAGGCTGATAAACAAAATGTGTTAATCGCTTTTCCAATTTAAACAATAAATATAATTATTGTTTATATAAATTCGAAAAGATTAACAACATAAAGTAATTTGTGGATTAATTAGTACGAGTTTACATATTTTTTTAATTGAAATTATCGTGATAAGAATTGTTTACAATAAAACAGCAATAAAATTGCTGTGATCGTTAGACTAATTACACGTTTTATTTATGCATATCGTCAGATTGGAGCCAAAAAATAAAAAGCCAAAATCTAATAAAATATATTCTTCTCACAGATTCCTATTCCGCATTAATCTTGCACGTAATCCAACGAGCTTATTAAAGATCTAGACTTAACTAAGTTGAAAACGTTGTCTACGTGTCCGATCTTACTCTGTCAGGTCTTACGCTAAGTCCAATTATCTCTTAGTTAAAATCTGGCTTCGTCCATTTAGTCAAACAAAACTTCCAAGCATACGGAAAATAAAATCGAACCGCCAAATCGAAGAACACACTTTAGATATAATAAGCTAAACCTTGACAAATAGAAAGGGAAAAAATAGCGATGTGGAACGCGTACGGAAATGCCAACCAAGTTTTATTTTTCCAAACTTTGGTGGTCAAAATAAAAGGAGGCGGAAAAAAAATAAACGAAACGAAATTATCAAACATCTGATGCATATTAATGAAGTTCAGCTTAGAGCTTTAAGCCGCCACAGATGGTGCCATATTTTTTCCATTTGTTTATACCTCCAAATAGGATCATTTTCTAATCGCCTTCTCTCTACCGAATTCAGTCTCGAAGCCTATTCTATAAATACGTTGTTGTTTGCGGTCCAATTTAAAACTATTTTGTTAGGGAACTGCCAAAGGCCGAAATGACCCCACGGAGCGCAAAACAATCGCGTGCGCAATAATCGCGTCGTGATAAATGGATTAGTTTTGGGCACAAAATTATAAAAATATTTTTAAAATAAAAATGTTATCTTATATTGCAAAATAAATTAATATACGTTGTAGTACATAGTTTCTGCATTCCATTGAATAATTTCCAAGTCCGCATATAGAGTATAATTGCCCATATTCTTCAAAGGCGTACCACACGTACCTTTGCTAACAATGTTTATTAGTTCTTTGAGCGTAAAGTGCTTCCACGACAACGCTGTTGCCTATAAATAGACTAAAATGCACGATTTTGTGTGGGTTAATTGAGAATAATAATAATTGTTGTTGAGAAGACTCGACGAAGAGAAAAAAAAGTCGTGAAAAGTCCAAGAGTTAAAAACAAGTTAATTCTGGGCTTGTGCATCGTCGTCTATTACGTATAGAAAGGCCTGCAATGAGGCTTGACCTGGGGGCCAACACGCCTACGCCTTGTCTCTCGGAGGCGGTGGGAAGATATTTCATTGCATGTAGTACATACTATGTATTAAAATAAAATATGTAACCTCGTAATATGCACTAGTATTTTCATTCCTGTAAATGCATTAGCCGGCATTCGCTCTCCTGATGCACCATTGCTCAACAAAGAGGAGTGAAGGAAAGCTGGAGTGCCATGGCTATACACACAACTATGCATTATAATAGAGAGTAAAACAATGGACCATCCATTTCGCCAGCGACAGCTATTCTTTCCAACTATTTTTACTTTACTTTTCTACAGAGATTTATAAATAATAGATGTGCGATGTTGAGTAAAAATCAATGTTTTTACTAATTTCGAAAACCGGCAACTGGAGCACCATCAATCATTTTGCAATCGGGGTTTTGTTAGGAAAAGGTAGAAATATTTCTAATCTTTTAGAATTTAAACTCGCGCATGTGACGTAGATTATTTGTAAACAAACAGCGCCATCACAACTCGATTAAATCCACTATTACTTCTAAATTTCTATTAAGTTAAATTGAAATTTAATGCTTTTAGAGGAACATAAATTATGCAGCTATTCTCGAACTATTTACTTTCGTAAAGAAATAATTAATTTGCTCAGCAAACTTGAATGTTTTTCCCGATTAAAATTACAAGATTTACTTAAATACGATCGTGAATTATTGAAGGGTTCGGGGTAGAAAACCCTCATCACGAGTACCAGAGTGACATCAAAGCCGGAGGAATGCTAAATATTTAATAACCCATATAAATTCTATTTATAAAATAGTGGAAGTGGTAGAGAGGCTACAATGATCGATAAAAATAAAAAAATAATTAATGATCGTTAGACTTGAAACCGAAAAAAAAAAACCGAGGAGTAAATGAAATAAATTAATGTGAGCGATGCGGTATGGTAATAAATTACATCCGTTTTGTAACTTACATTCTCCGTACTATAAAGTATTAGTATTTATTTATTTTTAAATAAATTACCGACGAGATGGCACTACAAAAAAATACGATATCTTCTTGTAATTTGCGTGCAAAGTCACAAAGATAAATTCTTGTACTAAACCATAAAATATCTTGAGCAGTATGAGTGACACAGAAAATCCACTTTTCTGACAGATCGCAAACAATTAATTATGTTTACATAATCTCATTTAAATTGCACATCAAAAATATACAAAACTCGCATTGTTTATCATCATCATCATCGCATATACCGGATGTTCTATTTTAGTTGCATTAAAAAGAAAGTCAAAGATCAGAATGTTTATTCTTTGTTGTAAGCAATTCAGTGCGAGAGCAATTAATCTCATAAAAACGCCTTTTCAATATAATAAAATATTTAAATAAAGGGGTCGTTGCACCCTCTTGATTGATAAAACTGGTATTAGAATATACTCCCGTGACTCATTCCCAAATGACAATACGAGATAATTGAACTACACAAACGAGAAACGACACTTTTGGTCCAGCATCAGACAACCGGAGTCACTCGTCGATAATGCGCCCCAAAAACCGTGAATCATGCTCGTGTAATTATTGGGGAGACAAGCGGAAAACCGATATAGGTTATTGGTCGCAGCTGCATTCGATAGAGTTGGCCCTTTTTCAAAAATAAAAAAAAATACAACAACTTTGGGAATAATAATTCATAATACAATATATAATTGACCCAAATTCGGTTGTTCATTAGTTTAGTGCCAAACGCATTTAATTTATTGCGCTTTCCTTCGTACCGCAAAACTACCCTTTCATTACATTTATGCCAATCATTTTCTTGAACTTCAGTGAACAGACAATTTTGCACAATATTTTTAGCAATCCATAGATGTTATTTGTATTTCAGCAAAATTCTTGAGGGTTCTAAATTTCTAAATTTTTTGTAAATAATCTTACACAATATGACCTTAACGAGAAGAGCAAATATTTTGCAATCGAAGTCAAAGTATATTTTTAAGCAGAATTTCCTCATCCAGAAATGATTTTTGACTGTATACTTTCATCATGTTAAATGAAAGATGAATACGGCAATGAACTGTGCGCAAAATCAATTTGCGATAGTTCATTGAGCATTGTACAATATTTAGTTTCCACTTGCCAACGCAAAATATGCAATGCAAACATGCCGAATGGAGCAACAATTCCAGGCAAAGTTAAAAAACTGTAATTAAAGAACGCAAATAAAATTATTGGAAGATCCCAAGATTACGCTAATTCTCGACATTAAAAAATACTAATATTTTTCTCACTTATCATGAATACTTATTGACATGGGTATTTACGATTTACCTCGACGGTATTTACAATGACTTAAAATGATTCAAGCAATCTAAAAATAATTAATTGTTTATGAAATAAAAAGCGTCTTGGAAATATCATTTTCCGACTAACAAGGTAAATGCGATAAAAAAAACCACTTCACACCTTCACGATACGTAAAATATAAAGAAAATTAACTTCCGGCGTAGCATTTTGCGGTAATAATTTTATATGTGCGCGCCCTGAAAATGTCGCATCCACAAAATTTCAAATTCAAACTTAAAACTTGAGTTTGAAACTTTTTTTATTATTATACATACACATCTTTTCGGGCTGCATTTTTTCCGTTCAAATTCAAATTTAAGACCACAAAACCGAATGGATTCGAAATCCAGAATTTATACTGAAGGGTGTTGAGACATTCGGACCAGATGTGGCTTCCCGGCCAACGTGATTTTAAGGTTTCCTCGTTTTCTTCGACTTGTTGAAAAATCACAAATGTGACACAGAAAAAAAAATCGATGCCTGAACCAACCAGATAAAAACGTTGATAATTAAACCACCACAAAAGTCATTTAATTTAAATATTAATTTTGTTCAGCCAGATTTGGAAAGAGTGTTGTAATTTATATGCGTGGCGTGCAGGCAAACGAAAATCGATTTTGGGTAGAAGATGTGAGACCCGAAGAAAAAAAAATGCGTTAACACCTTCCAATATTTCAGACGTTGGGGTCGGTTTCTGAAAAGAATAACAAAGGACCGACAGAAACGTATTAGGCATGTATCTTAATAAATTCTGACTTCGTTTATTTTTTTCAAATTATTTTTGAATATAGATGTTAACATTTCATCAAGTTTTAATTAGATTGTCAAATATATTTCATCTAAAACGAACCGAAATATTTTTGTATGCGATATAATTTCCAAATTCTAAATATACTTTGAGGTATTTGAAATTAGAACACAAAAGTTCATCTGCTAATCAGCTACAGTTGATCTAAAAATGTGAATTTATTTATTCGAAACATAAAAATCCAAAACTTGGTTTCGTAAATTATGTAATCATTTGCTCTTCTCTTTTATTCCATTTGTGTTGCAAATCTAAATATTTACATAGTAAAGTGTAAAACACATCGCAGAAAGTATATGAACACTGTCCAACTGATCTATTAGAATTTAAAATTAATTTTATTCTTTGCGCAATATTAGTTGAAGATGTGCACCAAGATACTTGTTCGCTGTTCTCCAAACTTGTGATACCCACAAAATATTCAGAACAAATCTTAATGCAGCATTTAATGAGGATGTCTGAATCATCACTTTGAATTTGTGGGCGACTTGCAGTAGTACACTCCAAAACGCAAATATTTCCTCCAAACGGAGTGAAATTTTGGAAAAGGAAAATATTGCTCCCCAGATCCCCAAATCTTTTCCTTATAGCAACAAAGCTCAATTGAAATTTCGGCCTATTGTTCCTAAAGCCAATTCGTATGAGAATCCACGTGCCTCCCAAAGCCATAACATTTGCGATTTGCGCCCCGAAAAAGACACCCCTGTGAATTACAGATACATAATACTAAGTTCTCCAAAAGTCCATATAGAAAATATAGATGGAGGAGACGCGTTTACTGAAGGGTGGCTGGGTATATGACACAAGAAACCCAGTTCTAGGTCAAAACGAGGTGGGGTTGCGTTGTGCTGCTGCTGCTTGTGCCATACTAGTCGAAAGATCGATAGCCTAGCAGCAGAAAGCGCGTTGCACTTATCAAGTTTATGCCCTTTGATGATGATGATGGCATTCGCGATGTCAACTCGTTTCATTGCCTATAATTCACCGCTTTTAATCACTCTCTGTCATTCACTTTAATATCACTAATTACATAATATAAGAATTTCTATTTACAAAAGTGCGCTAATTTTTCGAAAATATGTTGTCATTTTCCTCACGCTCAAGAGAAGAGTGAGGGCCCTTTAATAACACCTAGGGCATTTATATTAGGTTTTAAAATGCATGACGAGCAGTTGAATTTTCAAATTTGTCACTTAATAACGTGATTTACTCAAACACAGTAATTGTTCAATTTTTTCAGACAATTTTTCTTCAGGATTAGATTTTATTAGGTCGTGACGTAGAGTTCAAGTTCCAAACGTCAAACTATAGATTAAAAATTGCAAATTGCATAAACAGCGACAGACATACACAATACAAATATTTTCCATTATTAATGTAAATATCATGTTTGTTTAATTTCGTTGTATATTTAAATTGGCATGACAATTTATATTATGTACTTAACTTTACAATTTAATTTGCATATAGAAACAGACAATTTAAAAATATTTAATTACTAGAGAGTATTTTCCCTCGTTCGTCAAACATTTAGATTTGATATTAAAAAAACGCATGTAACCGTCAATTTCAATTAAAATAAAAAATGCTCCGATAAATCATTCGTCACACTATAAATAGTTAATCATTAAGTAAAACATTTTATATTGGAATTATTCAACAATTATCGATTTCATCATCATTACATCGAGTTTAGTAAATTGTTTCACATCATGTAAATTCAGCCTTTTTCTCATTACAAATTACATTCGTCGCATTTTTATTATGGTAGTTGGTAATGATCTCGGTAATGATTCAAGAAATAACGTTCATTCTAACAGCGAGTAGTGAGTCAATCAAACAAACTTAATTAAAATCTTTGAATTATATGGAGTTTAGAATTTATGATTCATTTAAAAACAGTAATATTTCCTTTTATAATCAGCTTTTATATGCGACGATGAGAAATTGGATGATTACAATAATTCAAATAATGAAGATGAAAATTTCTTTTATGCTTTTATTTCTATAAAAGCATATATTTTTAACATAATAACACACCGTAATAAATGTTCAGCTTTCTGAAATACATTTCGCATTGCATTAATGCGAAATGAAAGAGCTTGTTATCGCTGATGCTTCGAGAAATCTTAAGTCAATATTATTATCTATATGAATATAAGCGCACTATTTAATAAAAACAATAATTCTAATATCTTATCATTAAGCGGAAGTATTAAATTATAAGTGGTACTTATTCATATAATAGATCAGCAATCTTAAGAAAATCCCCTATTTAAATTTGTTTACGTTTTTCATTCCAAGTAGAAGAAGCTATGATAAGATTCTTGAAACGTTAGATTATGAATAAACAATTTTTTGCGTCTGGCAAACTACCTACTTGTACTTTTTACTTCAATTTCCTTACGAAAATTGCTTTTCACATTTGCGAATGTAGTGCTTTTGAAAGGATTTCTAAAGAAAATCCAACAAACGTGAATAAATAAAATTTAAAAGCATTTAGCGACATTGTTATATTTCATTTTCCAATTGATACACGTGCAAAACAAGAAAAGCGTGGGACTTTTGACAAAACTGTCACCAGTATTACGTAAACTAGCATTTAATAAAGAAATATTAAACAATCGAGCTATTGAATGGAGAATTCTAACCTCAAATACATCCGCGGTTGTTTCGGACCGGCTATATTTTCCGTTTTCAGCTTCAAATACACAAGAAAAGTCTTTTTCCATCGTAGGGATGTTTTTTCTTTCATAGAGAAAACCTTTCACAAATGTTTTATTCACACTTTTTCACTTTTCAAACTGAATATTATGACAGTTCCCACTTGTAGCTTTCGTGCACTGAAATTGCCTATCGGTCGGGTATTGTCGGCACCGTTCGGAAATTCGCTTCAACGAGACAGTCAGCCGGCCATTGCCCTATGCGCACAACAGCCATTAGTACGTGCATTGGAATGTGCGAGCGCATCGTTTAGTGCAAATGCATTATGTAACTGAGGAATGCGGCGATGCAGCTCTTAAACGGTTGGGAATTCCCTCGCCCCTTCAAATCCTAAAGTTCAACCGATCTCGATGAAATTTGGTACACAGATAGAGAAAAATCCGGTGAATCCAACCGAGCCATCAGAATTTTAATTGGGGGGTATGGTTTAGAAGTTATTAATCGTTTAATAAATTATTAATAAAATAAATTATTAATTATTTTTATTCATTATTAATAGTAATAATGGTATTAATAATTTAATTTAACACTAAAACTTCTTAATAAATAATAAATAATTCTAGACACGTTATTTTAACGTAAAATAATTTGTAATCAACCATTGAAAAATTAATACTGTCGATTTTTTCCACTTTACAGCCGATTTCGGATAATAAAAGTAATTTGAATCATGTAATAAAATAGTCACGCTCGAATAGAAATCGTAGAAGTCATAATTACAAAACGTAATGAGCAAAGCCATCCTTCGTGGCCAATGTAAAGTGAAAACGATACTTTAATTATTCGATTTGCATAAGAAATCAATTAATCTAATAATGAAAATCAACAAGTCGAACGCACACTAGTCGATAATTACGCTAAACTATTCGAATAAAACTGTGTAACGCTATTTACGTAGATGCATGTTAGATTTCTTGAATATATTGATTATTTTGTTGTTTAGTACATTTGGCGAATTTGTTTTTTCTCTTAGGAAACTGGCTGGCACATAGCCAGGCAACTCCTCGGAGTCCAAAACATCTAAAGTCTAAACCATTGATCGCTTTCTTAGCCTCGCAATAGATCACGTACTAACCTAAAAATGCTATTTACTGCCAATGAAATGGAGCAGAAACAGCAAGTAGTTTTTTTTATAAGGACATATATAATATCATGTTGTCAGTAAAAATATTACACAAAGCCTCAATAAACAACATCAAGTCATTATAGACACTTTCATTACATTGATTGTTTGCTCAAGCAGATGCATCATAAAATTCATGAGCAAATTGTATGATACCTGAACAATAAATAAATAAACAAATTCACAAGTTGACTGTAAAAATAATACTAATGGCATTGAAATGTAAATATTTCAGCAATAACCTTAAGATTTAATTATTTATAATAAATCGGCGTGTTGCAAATTTTTTAGACGTCATTTACCTTTATAATTATATTCCTAATATTTTCAAGATCATTAATTTTGGCTGGAAGCGATAGGAATTAATAGAATAAGACCAGGCCACGTGAGATGAAGCCAGTAATTACAAGAAATTAACATGCTAAACTATTACAGCATAAACATTTATTGTTTACGCTATAAATAATGCTAATCAAAATGAGTAGCAGTAGTATTCCAAGAAAAATTGGCCTTTCGACCTTAGGCACCTCTAGTTCCGCATATAATGTTTTCATAGAATCCCGAAAACTAACATCAGATGCTATCAGAAAATAGCATTCTATTTAAACATCATCTTTTCCAATAAAAAAGTCAGTTGACATTCAGCACACGAAAACGCAGTCGAAAAACAATTCAACTAAAATATTTTCAAAAGCAAAAACAAACATTTACATATTTTTATATTCAGTCGACTTGCAAAACATTCACTCCGCAATTTAAAAAATATTCCACTTTTTTATATAAGATCCTGTTAGTGTTAATAAATCAATGTAACAACAACAAGAGCGACAATAATTGCGGTTAAGCCGGACGCACACTTGTTCGCGCAACGCTCGCCAGACAATAAAAATGTTATCAAACCCGTATGGAAAATAATCAATGTAGAGCCTTGTTCGTTTCAGTGCTCCAAAGACACAATTTTGCATATAAATAATAAAATATCGTCAAATCCTACAGCTCTTTTCCATTTCGCTGCGGGTAATAGAAGCACACTCGATTAAGCAATATTGTAACTGAATCAGCTGTTCGCCTATAGTAATACTTGCATGACAAACACCCCCCAATTCGCCGTGATCAAAATTGAGTCCGTACACATTTTTCTTATCTCCACCTACCAGCATATCCTTTAAACATGTTTTTTTTTCCCGAGGCGTAGATTTTTTTTCGGCGTTCACAGTTTAATGCTCCTAATGAAACAATGCGCGCCGCGGAGGATCGATCGAACGTGTACATGAAGCTGAAGCTATTCAATGGGCAAAACGTGAAAAGTTTATTCAGCAAATTTGTTACCAATATTAATCCGTTTATAAACTAACGATTCTATAAAGCGCGGAATAAAAAGCGTGCAATTAATTTAAAACGATCGAACAATCAAAATGCATTAGCAGTTTCGTTATTAGAGTGGGAATCGAGTAGGAACGGGTCGTGTAGCATTCTACCGGAATAGGAAATGATGAAGAAATTCATTGTTAATAGAAGCTTTCACTGTTTCCAGTAATTGAATTCCAAATGCAAGTATACCTAGCGACAATGCTATTGCACTCTTATTGTTGCTTATTTAAAATCGAATTTAAAATTCTCTACGCCACGGCACGCCACTGTCGCTGTGACGTAGAGCGCAAGATTCAATGTTTTTTTAATAAAAACTAGAAATGCATTTCGGTTGTTTGTTTTACTGCATAAATAGCACTCCATTAAAACATAATATTTTATTTAATATTGCAATCACACATATTGGGTTGGATGCCATACATAATGCATTAGCAATGCAAAATATTCATGCCCAAAAAGGCAACATATTTTATGTTTATTCAGAGGTTTATTCATTTATTCTATCAAATACACCGTGTTTTATGAAATACAAAGTTATGACACAAAATATCCTCAAATCTCAATGTGCCCTACAAAAATTCTTAGAACTTTGTTCCGTACGGAATCTCTTTTGAAACTTTTCATTCTAATTTACTAGAAAATTTATTAGTCCACGCTGTATGAATAATTAAATATTTTCGTTTTGTATTATAAATAATTTCGTGCTGATTTTCAATTTCCAAAAACATTAATGCATACTTAGGACAAAAATAGAAAAATCCTCGTCGCTTTTCTTTGAAAATCTCTATTTGTATACGTGACAAATTTTATTATATTTCGTCGCATAGTTATTGGTTTTAATCCCGCACAAGCTATGCGCTATTTTAATCATCAAAAATCAAAATATATAATATTAACAATGCACAATGACATACCGATCTTATTGATTGATAACAATTAAAATAGTTGCTTCATTAAATACGATAAATTGCTATATAATGAGTAAGACAAATTCTCCTTAACAATTTGTATATTAATAATATAAAAAGTATCAGGTTGCTTTTAATTTTATAATTGCTAATTAAACGGGCCCAAACAATAACTGTTCCTTTGAACGATGGCTCTATTGAATAGAGTGGTAGTTTTTTGTTATTTCTTTTTAATTGGCATTATGGTTTTTATTTGATATAAGGCATACTATATCGGTATTGTTTGGATATTATCCATCAGCCATCTGGTGCAATGTGAAGTAAATTACAAAAACGTCGAAAAGAATTTAATATTATTCTATTACGATATGACAAAGCGGTAATATCGGGACTAATATTTAATGGTTGCCCTATTACGGTGCAATAATCTATCTAATTTCGTCTTCAGAAAATCGAGCGCTTTATAAACTAAATTCTAATTGCGATCCATCTGCGTGCAAAAAAAAAAATGCGAAATCCAATCCAACAAATATCCTAATTAAACAAACTTCACCCTGACCTAAACTAATTAACTTTATAATTAGTTGAAGGAAATTAAGGTAACCCTGTGATGCCATCCCATAATTAAAGATGTAAATCTCATTGAATAATTCAAATGGCAAAACAAGCTTTTCAAACACAAATCAAACATTAATTTCCTAAAAAACTCGCTATTATAATTGCATTACAAAAAGCAAACACAAAGCAATTGCTTTATATGCACCTCTCTGTGTTAAGGTATTTTAAAATTCATTTAGGCTAATGGCAGTGAGAACGAGAACATAACAGCCAGTTGCACAATTTGTTTCACTACCATGGACATGCAACGATAGAAATTGTACATCTAAATATAGTCAAAGAGCACCCCTGCAGTAAAATTCACCATCTCTCTCTCTGTGCACCAGATGTGATAAATTAATTAAAATTATATCAAGAAAAATGTTTTACCACTTCTGTTCTCGGTGTTTCAACCTTCACATATGTTCAAACAATTGATGGTGCAAGAGCATGCTAAATGCGATCATTTACGATCCATACAAAGCACTTTATCGCGTGGTAAATTTCATGACAAGCATTTTGAGGTAGAGTACTGTAATAAGCTCATTATGGTACTAGTGCTGTAATCATCTCATTACGGTACGCATTGCCATTCGCATCAAGGTACATTTTTACTAAATGTGGGATATCCTTAATAAATAAATGCAACATCCGGCAACACTTAAGTCAATCGTCCTAAGTGATTTCTCAATTTATAAAAAATATTGTCCATACCAAGGTTCACAACCAAATAAATTTTAGGAAGAGATTATTCGATTGTATGGTTTTGAAAGGCATCAGTAATAAATTAAATCCTTGAGTAAAATGGTAACATTTTTCCTTTGAAAACATGTATCATATTGTATTATAAATACACATAATACAGGTACGTTAAATTTATGAGCCGACTGTACACATCGGAGCCATAGAAAGTTGAACCCATAACAAATCGGGATGGGGTCAGTGATACAACGTAAGTTTCTAGCCGACAAGAACTGGCTGCTAAAGCTACATCTCGATGGTGTTACAACTTTAGATATGTATTCTATAACACGGCAAGGCTCGGACTTTCAGCACAACACAATTTAGATAAATATGCGGAAATGTTAGTGATTTATGATCGATAATTGCATTGCTGTACTTTCAGTATTGCTTATACTAGATCGACGAGACAAAATGCAAAAAGACTGAGTGGGTGAGGCTCGGGCCAAAAATAAACGTATTTTTCAAAGAGGCAACAATGATAAACAATAATTGTTTTATGTACACACAGATGTATGCGTTTAAATTTAAGATGTCACATTTAACAAACATGTGTAAGAAGTGAATGTTAATTTTAAACCAACTCGTATTAATTAGCATGTACACTTTCAACATAATAAAAATAATAAAATCATAAAAAAAACACCACACACGGTTCGTTTCGTTGAAATTGAAACCGACAAAAAGGCTTTTCAATTAAATCCCAACATATAGACGTTTAATCAATTCACTGATGTTGAGAGCCAAGCTAAACAAATGCATTAATAAAAAAACGAGTTTTCAATAATGCTTCCTGTATCAAAGCGGGATTGGAAATTTCGAATTCGAGTAAAATGTGACACCCCGTATAAAATGTATGATAAATATCGTAAAATAAGATGATAATTTCACGTTTAACCGTCCATATAGTTGCAATATATGTGCAATGACGATCTCGTTGGCATTGATCATACATTAGTAGGATTTTTCAAGGCAAGGTTAATTTTACCAGGTGTTCTGTCTTTTGCCTCGTAAAGTCATTCATTTTACACATTAGCCCAGCAGGTTGTTTCTTCTGCTACAAGAACATTCCTTCAATGTTACATATTCTTTAGGCGAAACGAAAATACCTTCAACGCAGCAAATTGATAGTTTTTGTGCAACTATTATCAAATCACCACAATGCAGATCGGTTCGTTTTGTGTGGACGTTTTATTTGACGAAGAATGGATTTCCGCTTCCCAAATAGTTTCCTTGAATTTTATTCAGTCGAAACTTGAATTTATGCAGCATTAAGAAAATTTAATTAAATTGATATGAGTAGAATCAAACTGGAATTGATTTGGATGAAATGCCGCAATCCTCCGACATTCATGCTAATTATTTTATTGAATAAAATTAATCAAGTGGTAATTTTGGGCAAACATTGTATATATCTAAATATTTGAACAAGTGTTGCAATTTATGTGTTAAATTTGTTCAAAGTCAAACTGTACCGCAGGAAAAAAAATTACCTGTTATAGTAAAAGCAATGTAAGGTGGACGAAAAGTGGTGGGAGACCGAGCGTTGCTATAGAAACGAATACGTCAGAAGAAGGGTTCGCGCTAAGGTATCGGTGCGCGTCCCCACCCTTTGACCATCATAAATTGCTATTACTATAGGAACATACTATTAATTAATTTACCTGAATTTCATCAGCATTGATCAATAAATAAATATGACATCGAATTTATAATAAAAATCTAATTGGTATAATAAAAATCGGATCAAGTTGATAACATTGTGCTCGAAAATCTATCATTCATGTTCAGGATGTTTAGAATTACATTGAACATGAAATTTTAATCAAAAAAATATCAATTGATTGAGTAGGAAATATTTAATCAAATTTATCCGGTATGGGTTTTCTATAAAAGACCAAGGGTTTTCCCGTCATACTAATTTAAAATTTGTTTATAGCTGAAAATATGTAAATAATGATTGCTCAATTATCATTAGTAGAAACTTTGCCATGCAATTTAAAACTGGCAAGTTTATGTAGAACTTTGTTTATACTTAATAGAAGCAGTCAAAATTCAATAAAGTTTCTCTCGTATCGTAAAGTTAAATTACACATAAACTATTATCACAATTAGTGTATCTAATAATATAAGTATAAACAAAAGCGTAGCATATTTACAAAATAATAAATAAAACATTTATTAGTTCTGCGGATTGATTTGATCAGAACAACACTCAATATGTAGAGCAGCTTTTATTATTAATGACATGTTTTTATTCATGTAGGTAAATTTCATGTAAAAAAAACATTATTATCATCACAATGCAAATGTTTGTTCAATATTTAATTATTTTGTTTCACTATAATATGCTAGGTACGTGCTAATTAAAAAAATCAATTGGATGTACTTTGTAATCCAATTATCTAAAAATAAATAAAGTGCACGTTTAACCTAATTTAACCTCTACACACACACACAGAGAAAAAAAAAAGTAATCTCGTATTGTATAAAATGTAATTTATTACAATTCGAAGAACAACCAATTCGAAGAACTGCCTCAATTAATCAACAATGATAAGAATTGTATTTAAATAATTATCTTGTAGTTTAATAAGAAAATGTTTCAAACACCTACGCCACTGTATCCAACACAAAAATTGATGAATGCTAAACAGGCCAGCCCCCAAGCCACCTGAATAGATTCGACTACCATCATCTACCTACCTGTTCTTCTTGAAAGTGTTGTTTTTATTCGAGCCAGGCATTTTATTTTCTACAATACAAGTCTGGCTTCGGATTTTCTCCTCTCAAACAACACAAAAGGAACAAAATCGAACCAAATCTTACTCATTTTTTTTTCATTCTACGATACCAAATCCGCGTTGTATTTCATCATGTTATTAAATCTGTTACAGTTATAATTTAAGTAGGTGTTATATTTCGTTTCGTTGTTTCCAATCCTATGTAGGTGGAAGTTCAACAAGATGATTCATTTAGCTGATACGAGGAAATCGCTTTAAAATTGCTGTCGCGCTTAAAATTTCGAATTTTTGGTAGTGGACAAAATAATCTTCTAACAAACAAACCCAGACGTAGTCAAAGATTTCTCAAAGCAAATGAAATAAAAGAGGTAAATTGATTCCTTGTAGGTGGAAAACTAGTTCGAAAAAGCCAGCAGCAAATCACAATCAAGAAAATCTGATACTCCCAAAATCCTTGCCAGTATGTGATAAATCCAAGACTTTGCGAAATAAGAATAGGCTACGAGAATCTACCGTCCCAAAGGAAATTCCTATAAAACTTTCAAATACTCCCTGATAATTTCCAACTTAGTTAAATTACTGTTTGGGAAGTTTCGCAGGAAGTTTTAAAATGTGTGTAAGTTAAGCCGAAAAAAAATATAGATAATCCGTTCAGAAGATATAACAACAGAATATAGCTAATAAATATTTTAAATTTAATATCGATCGCCGTAATTTATTGATTTCTTTTTGGTCTGAACAGCGAACAGTATAAATATGAATTGATTGCTGCAATTTAATATTATTATTTATTGCGTATAATAAATTGAGTTTACTAATTCAAAGATGCATTCATTATTGATTGCATTGTACGGGGTGAGTCAAGCGGTCGTGTCTTAGAATCCTTGAGGAAAATAAAAGGAATTTTTGGGTCAGTTTTTAGAAATTCTTTCTTGTAAAAAAGTTACGTCAAAATAGCTGTCAAATAAATTGGATTTTGAAAATGATCGAGTAACCTTATATGGACCAAATTTCCAAGACCTTTCCACAAAATAAACTTCCAAAAACTGTTCCGCAATATTTGACTTCATTTTTAGCAAGGATTCTCCAATTGCCCCGCGGGCACGACCTCGGGCGCGACTTTCGACCCACCCGTACTATTCATGTTGCAACTTGCAATATTCTATTTAAATAAAGATTGCATTTGTTGTGCATAAAACAAATGCAACGTTCGTGTGACGGCTTGCTGTTCAGAATTATTGATCATCGATGATTTATTGACTAGCATAGTACTACCATCTAATAGATAATTAATCAAATCGGATTTTCGTCATTTGTAGCGCAAAATAAAAGAAACAAAGCCGAGACGAGCGTAGATACAGTTACTTAAGCTCATTCTAATTGGCAACATTAGAAAGAAAGTTAGTTGTGTACGCTGTAAAATAAACGCATTGACGAAATAACATGTTCGCGAGAGACGTTTTGTGGGGTAAAAAACTAGGTCGCCTTATGTCTTCGCCAACCATAACAGAGAGAAAGGGTGCGGTTACTACACCAAAGAACACTCACCTTATCAGCTGGAATATGCCTGCTAGACATGGTTGTCCTGTCCGTGCAAATTGGTAATCCAAAATCCCTCGGATCTGGTATCGGGGACGACGCGCTTTCAGCCCTACTAGTGCCAGAACAAAACAGTCACCACAACATTACTCCATACCGATGTTCGTGTGCACACAAATCATTTGAAGTTGTTGGAAGACGGAACACACTTTTCGCTCCGGTGGGTGGTGGTTGGTTGCTTGGTGCACTCTCACTGCGTTTTAGCTCAGCATTAGGGTGATATTTACAAACTGCACCATTGACAATAAGCGATCATAACAATGGACACTGCACTTGCACAAGGTGCACAAACAACGGCCAAAAGCACACAGGTAATGCAAAATGTATAACAATGCAGTGAGTGCAGCTACAGCCCCTAACCACAACGCGACTGCGCTACCAATACAGCTGAACTGCCTTCATTCTTCATTCTTCCATTTCCATGTCGCCCCATTCGCTTTCCACCCCCGCGACATCTACCAGCAACATTACAAACTACATTACAGGTAACTACGATTTATTTCAAACACTAAAAAGTTACAATTTAATTACTTCATTGGTACATCTAGTAATTTTAATTATTATTCCTTAATTAAATTGTAGTGGTTACATAATATATATTTTATAATAAATAATTATTTAAATTTTTGGTGGCGGCGCCATCTCTTCCAAATATCCTGCAACACTTCATTGTTTTGTTTCTTTTTGACAGGTAGTGTGATCTAACCTCAAATGTTGCTCCATAAAATGTAAAACGGCATTTACTTTAATAATACCGCGAAATTAATCATGAACAACGAAAAATTCGTAATTTGTGACTGTGGAGACGCCCATGAAGATATAATCCTGTTTTTAAATGTAAGCAATATTTATTTAAACACTAATTACTAACCAGCTGCATACTATGCCCAAAAGTTTTGATTATGCGAAGGAGTGGGCTTAAACTGTATGGTTTTACAGGATAAAGTCGAGTCGGTCTACTCCTTCCGTGATCGGTACTTTGAAAACCACAAAATTGAGGAAGCCATAAACAAGAATTGCGAATTGGAAAGTTTGGTGGAAAAGACCTTACAAGTATTCGATAAACACGAAGGTGAAGCTATTAAAGCTTGCAAAGCGAAATACAACTTTCTCAGAGGTCGTTTATTGAATGCGGTGGCCAAATATGACAAACACGCCGAGGATTTGCTGTCGAAAGCGATCAAACTAGATCCGAGATTAGTGGCGGCTTGGAATGAGCTCGGCGAATGCTACTGGAAGAATGACGAGTTGGAGAAATCGGTGAACTGCTTTGAAGGCGCTATAAATGAGGTTGAAACTAATTTATCTTGTTAAGTATTGAGTTTTATTATTGATTGTCGTAGGAGAAGAATAAAATATCGCTGAGAAGTTTGTCAATGTTAGCGAGACAAGAAAATTGTAAAACGAAAGAGGACCGGATAGCAAACATTGAGAAAGGGTTGAAGTTTGCGAAGGAGGCTCTGCAGTTGGACCCGCAGGATGGAGTGTCTTGGGCGATTTTAGGGAATGCGCATTTGAGCTCGTTCTTTGGAATACAACAAAATCCGGCGACTTTGAAGCAGTGTCTTAGCGCTTATGCGCAAGCGGTAATTATTTCTTATTGTTAACTAATTTATACATTAATTTGTGGGATTTATTAGGAAAAGGATGTTATCGCGAAAAGCTCCTCGGATTTGCATTACAATAAAGGAATAGTAAGTAAATAATTTTAGTTTTGAAGTTAGTTAATTTTGATTCATTTTATTAGACACTCAAATACGAAGAGGAATTTAAACTAGCACTGGACTCGTTCAATGCAGCATCACTTTACGATCCAACGTGGGAAGCGCCTACAATTAAAGAAAAGCAGCTAATACAATATTTGGACGATATAAGCGATTTGGTTGCGACTAGCGGTAGAACTAAAGCGAAAAAATTACAACGAATTTTAAATGTACGTCTCTCACAACTCCCCTCAAATAATTTACTAATTTATTATTTAGTCCATAGATTCGAAGCAATTAGGCCCTTACGGCGGCGGCAGTTACACATCCACGAACAACCAAACCATAAAACTAAGCGAGTCGACACTCAACGACTTGAAAGCGGGAATGAACGAGGAAAAGGTCGTATTAGGAAAAGTGGTGTGTTCGATTCGAAATGAAGACACCGTTCCGTTGTAAGTTTTTTATTTTCACTTGATTATTATATTATAAATACTACATATTAAAAATACACAGAAGTTCACCCTGTAAACACAATTTAATAGCAAAGCTTTCAATTTCTAGTACGTTTTGTTTGGTGGACAAACTAGGAACTTGCGTCGTGGTGACGGTTTTCAATTTGGCTGACGGCAAAGGTGTGATAATTGGCGATTCAGTGGCGATTCCCGAACCGTACGTCACCAATGTCGATTTTAAATACAAACAAAAGGTATTCTAATTATTAAAAATATTGCAAATAATTCTACAACATAATATCGCTTACAGGAGTACAAATTCCAATTGATCCGAGTCGAAACACCAGTGATTCTAGTAGTAAACAGTAAAAAGCTAAGTAGAGATCTTCAAGCTGGCGTTCAAATGTCGATTTTCCGTAAGTTTGACTGACCTCAACATTATCTAAGAACAGTATTTTATTTGGCAAATTCCACGAGACTAAACAAGTGCAATTAATATTTTAAGCACGTTCGGTTATCTCTCTCGCACTCATTGTTTTCAATGTGTAAGAGAGAGACGGTAGAGAGTTTAAAAGACTCTGAATTACCGAACGCACACAGTTTTGTCGTTATTTTTGGCTTTAACAACTCAATTTAAAATAGTATTAATTTATTCGAATTGTTTTAAAGTAGCTTAATTAATTTTAAACGTTTAATGATAAAGAATCAGCTTTAAAATGTGCTCGTATCGTATTTATAATTTTTCTAATGAATAAATTCTTTACATAATTCTTAAATAACGTAAATTAAAAAAAATGTTAGTTCATTGCTTGCAATGTCCTGAGTCAAGGTTTTTTTTTAATCACTGGGTAGGCGTTAAATAATCACAACGCGTTATCACAATTAAACGGGATATAAGATAATGTGAATCCTCTCTTTATATAATAGTTATTATAAATTACTCTCCCAAAGTTTCAAAAAATTATCCAAAACTTCCTCGAACCAGAACCGCTTCAAGGGATCCTTGAAAGCGGGCGCCAGCGTTTTCATGTCCATTTTCAAAACCGCCTCGTTTCGCAGCAGTCCGTTCAATTTGCCCAGCAAATGCGGATCGCCGTGAATTTTTAATAGCGACGCATAACTGAAAATGTAATAATTCAGACGCAATTGATCGGACGCCCACTTCTCCACCGTTTTATTGCCACTGGCCACTTTGATGGAACCCAAATGCTCCGCGTTCCACGGACTGAAATAGCGACTTAGTTCCACATTGCTGATGTGCGACAGTCCTTGCGTTTTCAGTCGTTCTTTTATCTGTAAATATATCGAGCGTTTGAAGACGAACACCTGAAACAATTATTTAAATTAAATTAATTTTTTTTTAGTTGAAATTATTTTTTTATTAACAAAATAATTAGTTTAAAAATAAATTTTATTAATTTTTTATTCTATTGAGGATTTAAATATATTTGCGCCACCATTTCGGAACTACACTAGGAAGCCATATTAATGCCGATTTTTTCCGCACTAAAGCGCTAAGCGGAATTTAATTCCAAGTAAATTAACCTGTGTAAAAATAGCAAATTCCTCGTTGTAATTGCGCTAATATGGAATAGGTTCAAGAACACGCTAGTCGACTTTACATTTTATAATCCACGGTTGCGAACAAAGAAATGATTAGTTTTTTCATTACTAAAGCAACTGAGGTGTAACGCAATGTATGAATTTTTGCAGCCTCTATATTGCTGCAAATCGTGACGCTTTGTACCCTTTCATATTTTTCTATTCAATATTTATTTAAAAAGATTCCCATCAAGCCATTATTTATGGCGTAATGCTTTTTATGATTAAAACTATTCGGAAATGGATTTTATAATTATTGTTGCAATACATTTCTTTTTTTTGCGAATTCTCGCGCCATTGTATGCAGATTTTAATTTGGTGTAATTTATGTAGTATTTTGAATTTCGACACAATTGTGTAAATTTGTATAAATTTGCTTAATCAATCAATCAGTACGAAAAAAATCAGAAGCCACAATTTAACGACGATTTTGCAACTATATTGTTTAATAACCAATAATTTGCATATTTCAATGCAATCGATTAATAGACAATTAAACATTTCAAATTATTTTTTAAATTGTATAGTATTTAATATAAGGGTTAAGGTTAAAACCAGTTTATTATGGAAATTATTTTTACAAGTATATCGCGACACACATTACTATTTATTTCAAATGTTTAGCTCGAAAATTATGAAATATTGTTTTAATTAATGCATTAATATTCTGCAACCGAAACACAGTTATGCGAAGAAAAAATTTAATATAATAAATAGCACAATAATAATTATTTGGTGGCATTCGGAATAAATTATTATACAAATCTGATTTATATAAGTAGCTCTACGGTTGAGGTAATTCAATTTAAATTTGGGCAATCATATCTATTAAATGGGACCATAAAAAGCGAATTAAGCGCGATTATATTCTACACACAATTGTGATCGTGGAAAAAATTGTTTTCCAAATTTTCACTTTTATTTTAATTTAAAAAAAAATGTTTTTTTAATTTTATTTATAATATTGCTCAATATAATATTTTAATTAATTACAATTTTTTATATTGAATATTATTGCATGTTAAAATAATTGCCATAAATAATATAATAAAAAAGCAATTACAGAATCTAAAAAATTAATAATATTAATTATTAATATATTACTTTTTTGATTTCTATATTTTAATTTCAATAAAATTAATTAATAAATAATTTAATGCGTCTTTAAAGTTTCAAAAAAATATTACTAAATTTTAAAATATGAACCAAAAAAAAATTTCAAGAAACCCTTTCAATTTCCAATTTATTTCCTCCGATACTGCTATTGAATATCGCCAATTCTATCATAGAAAATAAATAGGAAATTAAAACTGCTACATTTTCTATTACATTGAAGCGAGCTTCACACACAATTTATTTCTTTTGTATCGATATTGAAGAATTTCTAAAAATTCAGTCTATAAATAATTTTAAATTTGATAGACAATTGCAAAAAAGCGAATTAAAGAAACTTGTAAACTGAATTAATCTTAAGCCATCGAGAAGAAAATTGAAACAAATGATGGTACTTTACACAATCAAATTACAAGAGAAAACGAATGCTTTCTATTCCATCCACAACATCTACCATTATTCTAATTAATTAATTGAACACCACCACAAAAAATTACTGGAATTAAATTTCAAAAGTTACCTGATAGAGTGAGTTCCCCGTAACATACGAGTCGATATAATGCGAGCCATACTTCCTGATAAACATCAACACACTGGCAACATCACCAATTTTAATATTGTTAATCTCCCGGGCCACCAAGTCCGCCAGATTTATATTATTCGGAATGCGAGTCAACTTAACACTATCGCGAAAGCGCGACAACCGCACCAGCACATAACAATGTTCCCTATGCACGAACGACGCATTAATCCCCAAATTCCGCGCGATCGTGTCCGGCGTCCAACTCCCGGTGAACGCTCTCCAAGACTTATCCAGCCGCTCGAAATTGAAATCGCGAAAATACGCCTGGACCAATTGCTTGACATCGTCGCAAAACTCCATATGAAAGTCGCCATCGAACAGGCGCTTCTGCTTCTTCGGTATCCGGTCCGGATGGACCGCATACCGATCCAAGTCCGTGAAGATGTCGATGGTGGGCTCGCGAAAAATCCAACTGGACTCGTTGCGGGGCACCACTCGCATGCTGAGACTCAAATAGCCGTAGCGCGTGAAAATATCAATGGCCCGTCCGATTTTCAGCTGGTTCTCCTCCGGCTGCTGGTGGACATCGTCTCCATAGGCTGAGAGAGCGGTCAGCAGCACGAGCAACTGTGCTCGGCCCCACATTCTCGCCGCAACTGACACCTGGAAAACAAAACATCATGTAGAAAATATCACGTATGGAAGAGGCCTTGACGGTGCGCGCACTCGATGATGGTAATGTGACCTATCATTAAATTTTTTTTCGAAAAAAAAATAAGCTACGATAATCGAAGCTTTTTTATTTTGAAAACGAGCTTTGAAGATTGCATTTCGATGTATATGGGATGGATTGGAAAAAAATCGTCGAACGCACCGTGTGAAACTCAAGCTGATTTACTTCTCTCGCCAAACGGTTTGCAATCTAATTATTTCTTAATGGTTTTAAACCAGTATTGTTAAATGGGTGTTTAAAGCGACGACTGAGAAAAATGTGACTTGTGAGCATTGTGTTATTTAAGTCTGTTGAGAAAAAAATTAATAGTCGTTCAAAAGTATAGAGAATTCAAATGACCGTTTCGCGCGCTTCTGTAGTTCCATATTAGTGGCGCATAATATTTTAAATCCTCAATACCTACATTTTGGTTTTAAACTATTGCAATAATGTAATTGATTGGATTTTGATGTTATTGGCAATAAGCTTAGATTTCAGCAAATAGTCGCGATTGCTGTTGTAAAATCGTTTATTGTAATCCAATATCCATTGCACCGTTAATGGTATAATATTAAGTAACAATATAGCCGAGCGCTCTGAAATAAATAGCAAGATCGTGGTTTTGGTGTTTGCAATACTAGAGTTTTACTTTGCTTGTTAGTCAATATAATACTACTTATTTTTGAATGTAGAAGAAAAAAGTGGTTATGCAAGCCTTGAAAAATTAATTAGAAAAGTGCATCCTATATTATGGATTCCCTTGAGAAAGGCACTAGTAGATCGAAAAATGACAGTTAATGGCATTTTTTATTACCTCTAAGTTACATAACATCGTAAAAGTGAATTAAATAAAAATAAATAATTGTTGTTTACAAGCACTTTAAAACATCCTTTAGTGACACTAATCGCGAGTAGGTCGTGTCGCGCAACTTGTCATCAGATGTCGTGCGACTTGTTATAGAACAGACCAATTTTGGAATTTATAAAAAGAAATTATTAAAAATATATTAATAGAAATTAGAAACTAATTTAAATTTAAAGTTATACAACCACTGTAGGCAAACCCAATTGGTTTCCTATTGGATTTAATTATTCCAAAACTACTTGAATAACAATAATAATAAATTATATATTATTTATTTTATAAGTGTCTTAAATTATTTTCTTCCGCAAATTAAAACAATGCGAACCTTGAAAATCAAAAATGTCTTTTGCGGTAATTTTTCACTAATTGCATGTTTAAATCTTATTATTGCAATAAACATTGTTTCATACACGGAAGAACCCTGAAATGTATTTTTAATTATACTACCGATTGTTTCAAGTCTTCTAATAGTTCAACAACATTTTTTTAAATTTATCTCTAAAAGTCTAAAATCTTATTGGACTTAAGTACCATCGTAAACGCGCATCTGCAAGATTTTAAGTTAGTTTCAGCATGTGGCAATTTTAATTTGTTTAAAATTTGTTTGAAATTTTTCAAAAATGCGCCGAAAATTGCAATTTAAATTTGACCGATTGTTATTATGCAAAAATAAAAGAAAATTAGTTGAATGGCTTCAATTTACAACAAAATAATAATATTATAAATAATTCAACAGCGAACGTATTTTACATAATATAAATTTATAAATATTCATAATTACATTATTAATATGAAAGGCAAAATTAAAGCGAATTTATAAATAAAAATTACCTCTCATTACTCCACAAAATCACAAAAAACTACCATGTTACCCAAAAATAAATCTGGTAAAATAATTATAAACAATTTAATTATAAAAAAAATTAATTTGAATTACAAATGTTGGATACTACACTTTACTACGACTTTTCGATGTAATTGCAAGATGTAGTAAGAGTATCGTATCCCAACTGAACTGACTGGTCTATTCGTAAAGTGGACTGGGACATTATTGACCAGGTTGCTCCCCTTGAATTGTAGCAGGTGTTTGTACATTTTCCATTCGGAATATCGTGTGTGTAAATATACTCATAGAAGGGGGCCCCCTAGTACTACACTAAAACCCCAGCATCGCCAACACGACCCGATACAATAATAAAATTAATCGCGTTCACTTTCACTGCAAATATCACACACCGGATTTATTGTTATTATTATTAGCGCCAATATTGTTGTGAGTCATTATTAACATTCTTTCGTAATTAATTTCATTAATCGCAGCAGCATAAGGAAGAATTATCATTATTATTCGTGATAACGTGCGTTGAATTATTTAATTTCGCTATTGTATTTTCCTTTCTTTTTCCACGTGCACTTGCATGAAATGAAAATCATCTCTTATAGGTAGTGGAAAGTGTCGATGAAGAAACTTTCAAAGGCTAAAAGAAAAGTTCGTGTGGAGATATGTGTATCAAGGTGCATTTTATTGTATTCTAAAAACGGAAATGAAATAAATCTAGTTGTTTTCTAGACGAGCGAATTTATTCCGAAACGAAAGTGAAAGCCTTTCTAGAGATCAAAAAGTTAAAGTCATTAATTAGCATTATTTTTGGTAAATGTACAAAGATCTGAAAGTTTTTCGAAATAAAATAAATATCTTGGAAAATAGCAAAAATGTCTTTACTATTTGCATTGAACATAGTCATTATCTGCAGATTGTTTTAACCTATCGGAATTATAATGCACATATATCATTAATAGGTTTAATATTAATTCCAGCACAGGAAATGCATGTTTGTGCACTAATCACTTTACAAAATAAATCTACTTACCAGTAATTAAAGCGCTATTCTCAAATAATCCACTCATTCAATAGCTTCAATAAGCCCAATGATTAAACAAATATCACAAATATCAAAATTTAGTTTAATTAATCCGCATTATTTATTCACAATTAATATTATTTATTTAAAAGTACAAGCAAACATGCAGTAGTTAACTTTTAAAAAAACTGACGCGACTTAATTACTGCGTTGACTAAAATTAATTTTAGTAAATACTTAGATTAAAAAAAAATCTTATCAAAAGTTGTGGGCGCAAGCACATGCGTATGTAATTATTTTTGAAGCAAAAATGGTTGCACTATAATAATTAAATTCGTTATGAGATTTTAATTAAAAAGCATAAATTAAACTGTCACGTTTTGAAGATAAATGTAATTAATACATGTAAATGGGTTTTTTCTTTTTTATTATGCATTATTTATGCAGCAGGGATAATGCGATAACATTGCGAATTAAATAAAACAAACAATCTACTTGCAGTTAAATAAAATAATGCAATTCTGTTCATATTTTAATAAAAATTAGCATTTTTATTATTTATTAATTTAATTAAATTTTAATAGACAATTTTAACGATACAATCTTTCCTCATCATCTTTGAATTACCAACTTGTAATTAAATAATAAAAAGATGCTTGATTAAAATAATAAATTACTGCACTTAATTTGTTTGTACCAGATTTTCGATATTTTAAGCTCAATAAAATTTCTTAATAAATATTTTGTAAACTAAGATTAATCTAATATTTATCCCATAGAGTTTATAATTAAAAAAATTAAATTAGTAATTAAATATAATTTAACAACCGGAAATGTTGGATCAATTTTAAATTGCACTACAATTTTTGATTATCTCATCTGATTATAAAATATATCTGTTGCACCTATACAATGTAATTATAATTTGTAAATCACCGAAATAAAATTGAAAGTGACACTGACCCACTTTTAATTGCTTGGAACACTTAATAATAGTGAGAGCTAAAAATCTTTGCACATTTTTTTTGAGGTTTTTTTGATTCATTACTTTTGTTAATAAAATAATATAATAATAAATGTACGAGGAGACAATTAAATGCAAGGGCAACATTTGAGCTTGGACAATAAAAAATTAATCAAAATTTGAGCATTTACGTGCCTAGTTAAGTCACTTTGTAATAGTTCAAATCTCTTTCAAAATACACACTCAATTTGGCCCTGACACTACATTTTTATGTTTACTCGAATATTCATTAAAGGTTAAACTGATAATTTATAGTTTGAAGGAGAGATTCTTGTGCTTGCACCTTTATTTCCATCGAAGATGAGTTTAATTTACTAATTATATTTCGATAAGTTGCGTTTCTATAGAATTGATGGTATTTTATTAATTCAAGGGCGACAAGGTAAGTTTATAATAACTATTGCTCAATTTTTCTAATTACTATTAATTTTGGTAGAAAAAAAATTAGTAAAATTACCTTGAAACCATAATATCGTGGACGATATCTTTTTCTTCTCATTTTCGCACCGAATAAAAGTGCATTTTAAATTCAACTGAAGTTGTTTTAAAATAAAATGCGCTCAACTTTGCTGACACCAATCATGTCAATGCTCTTAACAAGAATTGTATAAAATATGTAAATAAATAATATCAGAAGTTTGCAAAACAGACTTTTTTTTGTAATATCGACGCCTAATAAGGACACTTATATAACTATTTTAAACAAAATAATTACTATTGCAAATTAATTAATTTAAGACACTTACTCATCGTTTTTGTTGGAAATATTCCATATAATGTGTAAATGTTCACTGCTAAATAATTTAACTTGATAAAATATGTCAAAATGTTGCAAATAGTTTTTGATTTAGTCAAAATAATGTCACCGCCAAGTTTAAATTCGAATTTTTGTTTGCAGAGCCATCTATTGCAATGCGCTCTGAACTTAGAATAGGAATTTAATTAATAGGTGCAATTTTATTTTTATTTTTTGCTATTAATTAAACTTTAAAATAGAATAATTATTTATCGTCACAATATAATTAAAATAATTTGTTGATTAATTATTATAAATTGTTTTATTTAAATTTATATTGATTTATGCGCGTTGAGTCCAGCTACTCGATGGTAGATGGCGGCACTGGGAAATTTGTTCAAAAAGGTTATTTTAAAAGCGCTTTTTGTTAATTATTATAATGTTATTAAAATAGGCTGCTAATTTTTTTGTTTTTAGTTTGGAATTATTAGAAAAAGTTTGTTGTATTGATAATTTAAATTATTTTTAAAGTGTTTTGAAATTTTTTCAGGAATAAATAAATTTCCTCCCCCTGTACACATTTTCGGGAAGAATTGAATAAAGATCGTAGGAGGAGGTTTGTATGTACGTATATATATAGAAGTTTTAAGTTGACAAGTTTCCATTCAAATGCTGTAAACTTTATTCATAAGGCACTTGTGAAAGCAACAGCATGTTGTATTGTTAAAAGTTTTTCAAAAGACTAACGCCGAACGTGTATTGATATAACTTTTTCAAACAAATTGCTACAATATATCGGTTCTGTTCTCTTTTCCTTCCAACTAGTATAACAATAATACAACTGACTGACATTTTGCTTTAGCAGTTTTTTCTCCTCGAGTTGGATTGGAGGCGGCGCTGTTGATATTATTTACAACAGCATCACAATGGACACAATGATTTGACCATCACATATCGGTTTCTAAAGGAAATTTATTTGGGAGTCCAACAACATGAGGTTTTGATTATGTAATATTCCGAAGAAGAATTAATTTTTGTCCAGTTAAGCCGCCACTGTACTTAGATTAGAGAATAATTGCTGGTGAATAGTTGGCAAGTCGGACATGGAGTGGCGAGCTTTGTCCATTCCGTGTTTGAAGTCGCCGCTTTTAAGATATCTCTATTTACAATAAAAATTCGTGACTCGTCTAATGATATAATTAAAATAAGTATAAATTAAATTGAAAAAGGAACATAATTCGGAGAATGTGATCTGATTATTAAATTATGGTTTGATTCCGACAGATGATATATTAGAAGTTGAGTGAACTTTGTTCGGATAATTATTAATAATCAAAATTTTCCGCCCCAATTCGCATTTTATTCGTTTAAAAATTGATGTTATAATAATGCACGAATTCTGCAACTTGGTACTAATTAAATTTCGGGAACTTTTCTGACCATAAAATCTAACTTTTCCATTTTCGAATGCGTGATGCGATGTTTTATTAAATTCGCCTCGTTAGTTTTTCTAATTAAAGTTAAATACTATGTACTTTATTTGTTTTGCAAATTACATTTAATAATTTATACAACAAAATGTAATTATGTCCCGGCTTTAATAATTCATTATATTTTACAAATGCGACTCTAAAATTTCATTTTATTTGTTTTAATATTCATACATAATTAAACGTTTATTTAATTGTTTTTATGGTGTAGCAATGTATAATTAATGCAATTATGTCAAACATTAATTTGAATAAATACTGCTTCGCTATTAAATTAAATAATTATTTAATCTTAAAATGACAAATTCCAAATATTTTGCAACTAAAATTAATAAACATTTTTTTGCAACAAATTTAAATTTGCGACTTGTAAATCCATCATCATAATAAGCAACTGCTTAAGCAATGCTATTCTTAACACCTATAATACCCAATAGTGATTATTGTAATCCATTCATTTCCATACCATCCCATAATCTGCTGAAGCAACATTTAACTGACAATAGAAATATCATCCCATGTGGATTATAAGCTTGCGCTAATTATAATAATAATTTTTGCATCTTAAAAATTGTTACACAATCTCCTAGAAAATCTAGACATAGCTTAATTAAAACCTTAAGTGAATTAAGTATGTAATATCGTAAAGCAATATAAGTTGCACTTATAGAGCAACCCATGTCGTTTTAATTACTTCCTACACGTTCAGGGTGAAATGTACCGGAAAAAACTTGATAGCACATGAAATCATCTACTAGACGTAGTTTATTTCCCAGAAATCTGCATCAAAAAAATTCGTAAAAAGATTATAATTTACAGTAATAACTAGTACTTAACTTCTTACAATAAATATCCTCCGTAATCAAAAATTTTGCATAGGATAGCAAATCCATAGTAACAGTAATAGAACAATTTCGAAAGCCACAACAATTGAACATGCATAAGTATAGCTTTTGTAAAGGACCTTCTAACAGAGAGTAATTATACAAGCAGACCTCCCCTGTACAATTTTAAACTGATAGCTCAGATTATCTTGGCTTTGAAGAGTGGTGTACACTCGTTATATTGCTACCTGTTCAACCCCCTGTCGCGCCAAACAGCGGCGTTTGAAACAAACCACTCATATAAATATATGTACACCAAGTCACTCATCCGGAAGATTCGACCAACTAAATGCTACCAAAAATTTTAAATTCAGCTACCGAAAAAAAGATTTTCGGTAGTCCAGCAAGGTTTGAAGTTATTGGAGATCTATTTTTTCATTTTTTCAAAATTTTTGTGTTTTTTTTTTGTTCCCAAAATTTTTTCCCATGCACTTTGAGTCCAAAAACAAAGCACATTTATTAGAAAAAATCTACATTGTCCCTGAGAGACGATAATCTTCGTTCAATATACACCCTAGTGCATAAAAGGGCGGCTTGTTTGAAATCGAACCATCTATAGACGGTACCACCATACTGGGTACATAAATACATAAACCATTGTCTGCTATTATGTGAAAAGTAATTGCTAGGTACATTGTACACTTATAAAACCACACACCGCCCCATTTGCTCCTCGAAAAGTTGCTGCTTGCTTGGTGGATGTCATGTAAATAACATCTTCATACTTATGTCCACCATTATAATGCGGAGCACCCCACAAGTAGTTTTTTCCTGTTTAGTCAGTAGCTTAATTTCATTATTATTACTACCATACAAGTTTTTCTCTTTCCAGCATCAATTTCGGGGTCCCTAATTTGTCAAGCCGCTCACCAACTGCTGTTTGTTTGTGCTCTCAGGATGACATCTTTACTGGAAAATTATGGTAATCAATAGAATTAATGGCTCTTGTAGCACTGAATGACATTATTAGTAGCCACTTAAACTGTGATATTTATTGCGTGTAATTAATTAATATTGATTTTAAATAACTTTATCGCAATCAACATATTATACAAACATCGGAAAACGAATAAATTAATAATATATTCCATCAGCTCAATGAAGAATACAACTATTCAAAATAAATGTTTATAAAAGAGTTTAAACTTAAAAATGGACGGGAAAAAAAATGAATAGCCAATAATTTTCAATAGACACAATAAAAATTTTTATTTACATGATGATCGTGGTAGCTATGAAGATAATTCATATAATGAGCTGCCTAAGAGAAAAAAAAAAATAAAATAAAGAAGCATCTGAAGAAAAAGAAGTGTAGAAGCCAGTAGCTGAATCCATCCAGATCAAAGGCGGTCATCGTTTAAGAAAGGAACACAGTGACTGTTGGAATTCCTTGGAGCATTATAGAAAACATACACCGCCGTCTTTCATTTATGCATATAAATAATATACACAGGGTGTATATTATTTATATGGAAGTTTGTCTACCCTAAAGCTACTTCTATTGAATGTAAGGAAAATTGATAAAAAATTGTGGACAATTAGCTAATAAATCTGTAGTTTTAATAGTAACAATTCAAACTTCTAGCGCTTGCTTAAAATTTGAATTGCGCGCGCTTTTATTAGAGGGCGCCTCAACTGCGACGACAAAAGAAGTTCACTGTAAACAACAATGGCGACTACTACAGTTTAAAAAAGCGTGTGATTTCTTTTTGTAGGCGATTAAATGATAAATTTGTGCCATCCGACGTATATTTCACGTCCAAAAGACGATCTTTGCAATAGGAAACTGTTTTGGAGAGGAATAATGACTGGAGCTAAAGGTAATTAAACATTTTTTGATCGTCTCCCTGTATATGATTATAAGTTGGTTGTAAAATTCAATTAGCAAAGTATAAACTGTGTTTCTCCTCCTCGCAGACCGCAGTATAGTCTGTTTTTTTGTGTTGCTGGTTTGATATCGGAGCTTTGTGAGCTGTTCAAAGCAGTGTTACAATTAAAACGGATCAGGTACTATTTGCCATCTCGACCGCAAAGATTCAGATAAATGTTGACACTAGTATCGTTTATGCTTTTCCGCAAAATTATCCATTCGAATTTTAATGATGCACATTTTCTTAATAAGGATTAGATTTAATTTGCTTTCATTTAGCTTCTTTTCAAGCAGCAACCATCTGACATTGGATTGGATGGCGTAGGAAATTAAAAGAGCATATGTGCGAATAGGAACAATTGTCATAATAGCCAACTTATTAATCTTATTAGAGAAGGCTGAATGTAATTCCTTATTAGACACCTTCTTTGGAGTTGTACCGTAAGTACATTTCTCATAGATTGAAAAAAATCCGCTTCGCATCATACAATGTCGGCTTTTCGAAAAAAGAAAAAGCTAAGCTAAGTTTCTTTTATTCCCGGGTAACAAGTAACATGTCTAACAAATCTATAGCTATTGAGTCGGCATCCTATTGTATTTATATATGCGCTGGTTTGTTATTGCCTCATGGTTTGTAATGACCATCTCGCTACTGTATGTTTTACCTGGGTGTTACATTCAATTTCCAACCATTCAAACAGAGAATCATTAAAAAAGTGCTGAAAATCACAAAACACATATTTATGTTCTCTCTTGAACGTGTCCTTTTTCAACAAGTCAAATAGAGATGCAAACCATAAAGGGAAATTTATTACAAATTGTGAACCTGTAGGAGGATTTATTTTCATCTAAAGTGTTCACACCGTAAATCATCTGACTTGTTGAATGGCTTTTAAGATATTCGTCATGCTCATTAGGGACAAGCTTTGATTAATTGTCTCATCTTCAACTCGACCAAACATAGAATACAATTTTCGTCTATCATGCTTAGTCCTCAAAAAAATATGTAAAAGAGTTACGCGAACCAAAAGAAGAAACTCAGGATTTCGAGTATCTGGAGGATAAATCTGAAAATGTGTTATTTTGAAGCATATATGGAAACAAGTATTTATGTTCCGAGATGGACCACCAATGGACCTTCAGACAGAGATATTATAACTTGAGGTACGATATCTTGATAACAACATGTCATCCATCATAGTCCTGAACAGCGACATTTCTTTAATGAATCGACAGCCGCCTGGTACTTCAGTCATGTTCAAGATAATGAGAAAAATATTATCAAACGCAACATAATTATCACATGACCAGAACGTTTTCGGTCTCAAACAAAAGAGATGCTTTACATACAATTTTTTGATACATCTCCAAAAAAATTGATAGCAAAAGGTTGTTATGATCCTAGGATGAGAAGAATGGACAAAGAAAAAGGTATTTATTTAGAGAAGAGAACTCTTTCGTATCACACAATTTGAGGAGGCGAACTTATTGACATTTCAACGTTCCCTGGCTGATTTCTAACACAGATAGCGACGTATGAAATTACCTGGTCCGTCGTATCAAAAGCCAAGATATAAAAAGGCTTTGGTTTCACCTGTCCTTTGTCAAGTGAAATGAAGGGTGCTGTCCGCAGTGTCGATTTCTGGGGCACTTAACAACAAACGTCTTCCTTTTTGTTTTTTAGTTTGTGCTTGCTTTTTTCCTGTTCGAAGATTTCTTGCCCGATTAATTTTCGGGGTTTCATGTTAGCCGCCAAAATTACTAATTGGATGCCAAAAAAAAGAACGCATGCTCGCGAACGTTCGCTTTATTTACTATTTCGACCAAAAATAAAAATCCCCAAAGGACTAAATATAATATCTACCCTAAATATGATCAAAATAAATAGAATTATTCGTCCTGCAGTCAAAATATTGACGTACAAATTAAATTAGGCGCTGATTACAATCCTGTTACATTATCCTGTTATTTGCTCGTATGATAATGTAGTTGTAATGAATCCTGTTACACATTGAGCATTTATTGAATCAAACCGAAACTTTTGTCGTATATTATTAGTTGCGTAATCAAGATTAGCCGCTCCTCTTCATTATATCGTTGCTTTTAAAATGCTGGGGCACATAACACCCCTGATGAATTTTGTACTTATCTGCATGTACAAAGTCGATATGAACGCCCTTGTATATTTACATTATTCGTATAACGAATCAATTTGTATTGCTTTAATGAACAAGGGTGCGTTTTTTTTTCGGTGCCTGTTTATGACATGCAATAATAATAATAATGCTACTACTACAAGTGCGGAGAATAAAATATGACGTCTATCTTATTTATTTATTTTTTGTTATAAAGGAAGATTTAAACTTTATATAACACTTTTGCGTACAAGTAAAAATATAAGTGCTTTTCGTATAAGTCTCTTAGATAAGCTGTAACAATCTTTTTAAATCCCGTAGCCGCAATATTGACGCGGCTCGATACCTGTGTAATCCTTATAATGTAAAATCCTCGTCCTTTCTTTAGCCTTATAGTACATTTTTATTCTTCTACACGAAAATTTCAAAGACTCAAAGGTACCGGCGATTATGTAGTTCATAAGCTATATCATATCGATGAGTTCATCCCTATAGCTTTTTCTCATATGTGCAGCATCTTCTCCCTCTGCAGTCTTTACACGATTTATTTCTTTAATTTTCTGTATGGGGATTTAATCAGAGAAATTCTTAATGGTGGTTTGGATTTTGCTATAATACGTTAGTATTTCTTCCTGTTTACAAATCGGTTCCATTTGATACGGCGGTTTGCGTCTATTTTACTTTTGCCGCACAATCAATACAATTGAAATTCGCGCGCTTTTGAACGAGGCGCGATATTCAAATGAATTGAATGCCACCCGCATTTTATTAAATTTCTCTCAACCCTAATCAATCATTGTTCGTTTATGAATGAACATTTGCGGCATATATAGAAGAGGACTAAAACAGAAAGTGTTATCTGTAAGATTGATCTGTTTAATTAATTAGTATAATTGAAAACATCCACATCATAAAACGGCTGCGAGCTTGGCGCGGTCAACTGTATCTTATTTCACTTGTCATTTGTTTCTGTCTTGTTATTATGGATGCATCCACCGCTTTACGTTTGAGATAATATAAAAGACTCGTTTGTTATATGACCAAAATCATTTGAGCAATTTTATGTTAAAATACAATGTATTTTTTGTTTTGCTAAAGATATACAATTTGTCGCCGATTTATTTATAAAAATGTTTATTTTTGTATTTCTTGTTATTGTTGGTAGGGTGGTCCAGTCTTCCTCTTGTCTGTGAATGACATATCCTTTGGATTTGGCCCTACGGGGATACGAAACAGGTATTCTTGGCTCGTCAACAGTATCATTTTAAATCAATAGATGGTTTTGTTTTGCAAAAGGATATTTTGAATTTAATTTGATTATCTGAAATATTGATCTTGATATTAATAGGAGCGAAGCAAAGATTTTTTAAGATCAACATCTTAAAAAAATTATAAATAAAATATACAACTCAGAAATAAATCACTGAATAAGCGTGCAAACGGAAAAAAAATACATGGCATCCAAAGAAAAATTAAATATTCAAAATTGTCCAATTTAAAAATAATAAAAATCTATTTTTTATTAACAGAAACTATTTACCAAAATTAAGAAACATCTTTATACATAATAAATCAAAATTCACAAGACAAACGAAAAAAAAAAAACCATCAAACACGCAAAAATCTATACCAATGAAATAAACATCTAAAAATCCACGACATACCATCAGAAAAAGTTATCACACACCTAAAATTTCGAATCGTTGAACAAAAACTAAATGGAAACTATGGAAAATGAGTTCGAAGCGTCGTCGTGAAGTAGCAGACGTCGGGACGCTAATGTTGAACCGATGCCGCTGCAGGCAAGCGTCTTTTTGAAATGCGCCGTCGCGATGGTTCAGAGGAACAATGGCGTCTATCTGTCTACCAATCAAAGCTGCCGATTAACGCAGCCAGTCACGCGAACCTAATCGTTCGATATTATACCGCCTCTCTAATATCTACATGATGTATATCCGCGACTTCAAATTTCTTATGAACTAAGACTTTGTTTCTACTTAAGTCCAAAATTTTGGTTTCCGATAATTTTTGGTAATGACAAAAAAATGGGACCAAGAAGTTCTATTTGGTCTTATGGTCTTTTGGGATAGTTAAGGGTAGTTTTAGCATTTGGTGGATAAATAAGATAAACTAGATCAAAGAATCTGAAAGGATTGGGATGGGTATAAAATAGAAAGCATTTGTCTACCTACATGTTTATGTGTATGTTGTGAAGCTGATCTGAAAGCTTTTCTTTTCAGCAATGCACATCTCAACATCATCCCCTCTAAATTTCCTATGGGCGTGTTGGATGTTGTTGCCCGCCCCTTTGTACCTAGATCAAGTCACCCTTGAACAACTGAGTGACATGATGCTGAAGCCAGTCTTTGATACGCTTCGCGTGGTAAAACACATATACAGTCTTACCAACATTTTCTCTTAAGCACGTGTCGTTGTGCCGAAAGATCAGTGGACCACGACTGAACGCGTAATTACCGCTAAATCAAGCGTAATCGGTAAACGCCCGTGAATTTAATCAAGTAGAACAAGAGGTTGTTGTGCAAAAGTTTTTCCTTTTTTCTCGGTTTTGGTTTTTTCATTTTCCAAATCAACAGACTTTTGCCTTTTTTATTTTTTGGACATTTTTATTGGGGTGCTTTTGTTTTTTCATCTCTAACCAGTGACTTGTTACTTCCTTTTGAATCACCATAATATTATTATTGAGGAACAAATTATAATCATCGAGCTTTCAAAGGTAATTTTTTTTCGTCAAGTATGTAGGATCTTAGCGGAAGGAATCTGAATATTATTGGAAGGACTAGTTTACGAGGTAGTTCCTAACAAATATTGACCATATTAGTTAGTATAGAGTCAAAAATGAGGAAATAGAGAGATTCCGACGATATCTGGAAAATGGTCTTCACAATTCTTGACCAAAGTTGATCTTCCAAGCTGAATTGTTTGTTAAAATTAGGAATTGAGTTTCAGAAGCTCAAACCAGGACCAGGTCCTTTACAAAAACCCTCAAAAAAATTTGGTCCATCTCAACTAAATGAGAAAACGTCATGAGAACTTCTCAAAGTTGATCTTCTACTTGGAATTGTTCAGTAAAATTAGGAATAGGGTTTTAGAAGCTCAAACTAAGACTATGTCCTTTACAAAAAACTTGGAAAAAGTTATTGTCCATCTCCATTATCTAGATTATATAATTATTACAAAATATTTGCGTTGAGTTGTTAATGCCAGTTTCAATTATTTTGCATTGGTTGGTGTAATAATCGATTAAACATTTGATATGGCTTTCTAATTTGCATATAATATTGTGCAAAAAAGTGCATAGCAATGGAAAAAAATTATAAAATTTGCCGGTATAGAAAAATAAAATATAATAGAAGTTCAAGTTGGTGAATAAGTAGGATCTTAGAGAAAGAAGCGTATTACATAAAGCGTGCACTATGTGCAAAGATTTGAGTAAAAGTCCGCTTTGCAATGAAACATACATATATAGTGTCTGGTTTCTGGTATAATACTGCTTTTCAACATCTCTTGAAAAGTTGTTTTCCGAGTTGGAAAGCTTTCGTAAAAATGCAAGTACCCGTTTGCTCCTTTGACGACAAAATTCCTGAGCATAAAAGTCGTTACAATTTTATAGCAAAGCGTAAAGCCTTTAAAAGTTTCTGACATAAAAGCAATCTTTTATAAATCCGAAGAGTTCTAAACTCGGGATACATACCTATATATATGATGTGTAGATATGCGCGGCCTGTAATATTTCCTTTTAGTTAGTGCAACGAGATTTAGAGAGAAGTGTATTTATATGCATACAAGAGGAGAAGGAAAAAATGTCAGACCTTTGATCTTCTTTTTGCCTTTACAATTATATATAAACCTACATCATTAACTTTAAGCTGTTGCAAGAAAAAAAAGTGTTTTTCAATGCACGCGGTTTCTAATTATGTGTCAAGTGTTTGACTGTGCTTTGCCGATTTCTATTGAATTCGAGTTCCATAGCCGCCCGCCGAACATAAAATGCACCCTTTTTGCTTTTGCTCCTCTATCGGCCACCAGGAAAATGTTTTCACCATTTTTTTAATTAATGCAAAAATCAAAGTCATCCCGCAAAGTCTAATCAGATCTCACGATTCGAAGATGACCCGATTACCGTGCATTGCAACAAAAGAATCTGATGTCTCTTTTTTTCTAAGAGTTAATTCAGTTGTCTCGATGAATGTTTATTTATAATAGTAGTACGGAGCCGTCAAGCGCAATCAGCGCCCAAATAGAAAAAAGAGAAACGTAAACGTACACCAGATTGTAAATTTGTCTTCATTTAGTTATAACCAGTGGTTACTGACCGCCTGTTGAGAACAATAGTTCTATCTGGTGAGCATGTCATAGATCTTTTGCTACTCATCTTCGAGTAGATTTATATTTCGAATACCGCCGCGTTGATGCAACAAGACATTTTTTCATATACATATTGTTTAATCGGCGGGCTACCATTAAACAAGATGTTCATATATTGATATTTGACAACTGAATATGATTTATTGACCATTCTTTATGGTAATTTTTTCAATCTTGCACAAAAACGAATTATCATGTATCGATGACCTTTTTGCCTTTTCATGTAGCAATCAATTAAAAGTTGTTGTGTTTCTTTATTTGCAGGATTTCTTAAGAGATCAACCTGGGAGCCACATCCGGACCCGTCCCGACTCCGGGCGGGTTTTCACCAGTACTTTCAGCAGCTAAAACGCTTTCCCTACGAGAATCATCCTGCGCTGAGGCTTTGTGGAAAATGCCCCACAAAGGTAATTCAAATTATTTTTTATATTCGGAGTAGATTTATGCGGTTGCATTTGCACACCCCATCTCAAGTAATAATCGCGTCTATATAATAAAACGCACCCTCGCACTTCTCTTTAATCAAGCAGCAATTAACTGGGAGTTTTTTCTTTTGTACGCTCCCACTTGTAGTTTTGTAATGATCCGAGTTAATAAATAGGCAACACGTGATCTACTTGCGGTTTCTATATTTTGGTGCTGATTTGGGAACAAAGGACGACAATTGATTGGAGAAGCTTAGAAAAGAGCAAAAACATTTTTTGGTAGTGGAGGAAAAATGATATTAGATTTTGGTGTTAATAGAGTGAGTAAAACCGAAAAATAATTGGTGAATGATCGTTTTGTGTTTGTCGTGCGGTGCTTGAAGAGTTAAGTAAATTATGCAGGAAAGCCTGTAGTGGAATTAGTTTGAGTCATTTCCATTCCTCCATTAATTTATGTCTGGTCGACTTTGCAAGGCTGTCACCATCTTGCTTGGCTAAAGAGCCGCCCCACTCTATACGCTTTCACGTCTGGGTTCATTCTCAATTCGCCATGTAATGTTAAGGTTAATGCAATTTGAACGCGAGTGTCGCGAACTACGGGTTAGCGAGTCAACAAAGAGACGCCATTTTCACAAGTTCAGACGGAGCGAGAGAAGGATGCTTGCTTGCTCCACTGCTGAAAGGATCAAAATATAGATCGAGGTCTATATAGATAGGAGCATCTTGTTGGTCGTCGAGCGTGTCTAACAGATTCCTTTGGGACCAGACTTCTTCTCTATAAGTGCATCCACTACTTATTCCAAACATCCCATCCTCGGGAGATTAAAAATCTTCTGCTTTTTTTACAGATTGCACTTTGATTCAATCAACTCTTATCAAATATTTGCTACATGATTGGCTTAATATTGGATCTTCCAATGCGTGCATGTCTTTATATGAGGATAGGATTTAATCTATGTTCCATTTTATGCTCACTCAAGCATAGTGTCAATCTCTTTGAATTCGACGACGATTAATGTGTTCGGAATTACAACCAAATTTCTTTGTTTATTTATATCAAACGTGCCAGCAATTTTAAAACCATTTCCTCCTCGTTCCATTCGCATTCAAAGATTGTAGCAAAGATGTTAGTTTAACACTCAGTTTTCTCCCGCCAGAATCTAGATCTAATAGTGTTATCCTGGAAATTAATTTTCTATAAATTAAATTTAAAGATAATTTTGAAAAAGAGTTAAGAGGATTTGGAGAAGTTTAAGTGCGTTCTATATAATCTCATAATACATTGTGAATCGAAAGCCGACGTAATGCTGTTGGGCGCATAATTCGAGGGAGATTCACTCAACTTGCTAAAACTATATTCTATATTCAATGCATATGTTCTCCCATCACCCTTGCCATACCATTAAGGCTTATCCTAATTTGGCTTAATGACCACAACTGAAATTAGTACTGATGAATTGCAGAAGAGGACCTCATGCACCACTCTATGGGCCAAAACACGATTTTTGGCTGTTCAACGGCAGGTCATAGTGGCATTAATCAACTGGGTGGCGTTTACGTAAATGGTCGTCCTTTGCCAGATTCCACGCGCCAGAAAATTGTTGAATTGGCACATTCCGGAGCGCGACCCTGTGACATTTCCCGGATTCTGCAAGTGTCGAATGGGTGCGTGTCGAAAATCTTGGGCAGGTAATAATTCGATAAAAACGCTTCTTTTATGTTTGGCTGATAAAAGTTATGTGCATAGGTACTATGAGACTGGCTCCATCAAGCCAAGGGCTATTGGTGGATCCAAACCGCGCGTGGCAACTCAACCCGTGGTTAACAAAATCGCCGAATTCAAGCGCGAATGTCCTTCAATTTTCGCTTGGGAGATCCGAGATCGATTGCTCTCCGAAGGCGTCTGCAATAACGACAACATTCCTAGTGTAAGTATTTTTTTTTTGTAAAAAAATCTATTTCTATAATAGGGAATCTGTTTAATGGAAATTGAATTTCTATGTAGACGCAAATATTTATAGATAAATAAATTGGGTATTAAGTTTGTAAGATATCCTAAGGGTTGTTTGCAGAATATGTCGTATGTCAGCACTCTGTAAACTCTATTAGTGACAAGATTTGGCTTTGTTTACCTAACAGGCTTGCAGGTAGCTTATTTACAATTGCGTATAGTAGAATGTCTCTATTGAATTTCCGAATTCATCAAAATGATACTCCAACCGATAATCGTCTGGCTTTGTACATGTATACTGTACAATTATTGTATTTTATTGTGCCGACAAATGTCCCTTGTATGTTTGTGTATTGTCGACACTTTAAGGAGATTTATGCACTACTATCGAATCTTGTTGAAACTTTTTCCTTTTTTTGTTAAAGGAGGAAATATTGAAATCAAAAGAAACCGAAACCGATTTGTTAAGAATAGGAAAAGGTCGGATTTTCGGAAATTTATTATGTGCTGAAATGGGACATTGTTCAGTTTGAGTGCATAAATTGTTGATATATTAATAAAAAATGAAAAAATAAATGTTTGAAGAAGTAATGAAGATCGTTAATGAGATCAAGAAATTTTATCTAGAAAGAAGTTTTAGAAAAAATAGTTATTGGTCAAGATTGTCGCACTAAATTGGTGCTGCATGCGCATGAGGTAATAGACTACTTTCCGTCCTTGGTACATAAATACCCATTATTGCAACGAATCTATTTTCCGCACATCTTCAATTATTTTTTGACGCTGAATTTGTAAGATTTTTTACATTCTGTATATTGTATCTATTTATAAAATTATTATATAATTAATAATAACGTTCAGGGTTTATTTAAAATGCCACATAGAGTGAGTTAATCAAGAAATAGTTGTTGTTCCATTGAATCTGACACACCTGGTACATTATGATAATGTAAATTTGCATAACATTTTATTATAGCATAGCAGAAACCCGCCTCTTCAGCATTTTCATAAAAACAAATGAGCAAAGTAGATGTAGCCATCTGTCCAATGGCAAACCGGAACTCTCGGCCATTTTCTGTCCCTTCGTCCGGTTCTCTCCATATAATAATGATATGAGAAGCATCTCCCTCTTTTTAATCGAAATAAGGCGATGAGACAACTGGTTGGAGCGAGTAGTCGCTTTCACTCAATGCGTATCGCACTTTCTGCGTTTGTATCGATGAGTGCTCCAAACGCAAGCGCTCTCCCGCCAAAATTATTAATCCAGAAAAAATAATTTGATTGATAATTCTGGATGGCAAAAAAACGGAGAAAGAAAGACGAATAAAAAGTGACTGGTAGAATGTTGGACGCGTTCGATTGAGAATGTCTGTGGGGATCATTCGCTCTTGTATATATGGGATAGATAGACTATCGAAGTGAAGAGAAGCTGTTCAAACGGTCCCATTTTCAGGCATTTTCCTCCTTACAGTGGCATTTCCTGTTCACATTTGATTGCACCCGAATTGTTTGACCTATCATGCTTCCATGCTTTCCCCGGTACTTTCTCTCTATCCCCATCACCCCCTCATACACACAACTATTTATGTCAATGATGAAAATCCGCACGCATTCAAGACCCCCAAGTGCCGCCACCACCGCACGGCTAATTCTCAATTCCCGTAACACTAAACCGTTTAATACTATTTCTACTTCCATATAATATAATGCGAATTTTCCATTACGGGCTTCTTATATTATGAAGGGGTGGATTTTAAAACATGTGCCGCCGGGATCTTATTTTCTTCCTTTTTGCATTTGTAAATCAGAGTAGAGGAAACAATAAATTTTCGATTGGTGAAAATTGTACCAAAAACAGATCCACCATTTTCTCTCTCTAATCTCTATACCTATTTTTATAATCCCTGGCGTTTCGCCGCACACTCCCTCGTTGTGGAGCCGGCGTTACCTAGGTTACAACAACCCCAAAATGCCGTCACACCAATTTACTTCTCCTTATTCGCTTTGATTTTATTTTCAGCAAATATTTTCACATGTACCAGCCGGAATGTGTATAAACAATTAATAATTGGGCTGAGAAGTGATCAATGATTATCATTGTCGCATCACGAATTTATATCTTCGATTGTTTTACTTTCCAGAACTAATATTATAAGTGCGATTGAATGGATGATCAATTTTTTGTTTGAATTTTAATCGTTCTTTAGTCTGGTGATTTTTTGATCAGTACATTTGTTTGGTTGCAAATATTCATGTTGATAAATTTATCCCGGCTTTTATTGATGCGAGTTTATAAATGGGATTTGAATGGACACGTTTACATTTTTTTAGAATTTGAAATTTATATTGGATGAAGAATTATTGAAGAAATATATTTTAGACCTTCTTAGATCTAAGGAAGGAGATCTTAGGAAGAAAGCATGTTAGTTAGGTATTTTGAAACCATAATCACCGGAGTTCCATAAAATTGGAAGGAGCAAAATTTTTGATGGTCTGGAAGAGACATCCTGTTTCTTAGTTTTTCGGTCTTCTCCAAAAAACAATTAAAATAACAAACTTTTTGCAAGTCTAACTAAAATAAAATGTAGAAATAAAGTCTGCAATGTAATTTCTTGTTCAAAAAAATTATTCTCTTAAGAAAAACTTTGTCCAAAATGATGGTAAAGTTAGATTGGCTTGCAAAAAAATCTTTCAACGCCCCAGTAATTTCCCCCGGAGGAAAAAAAGGAAGACATTACTGGAGCTCTGTCTTCTATGTTTCTTATTTAAATGATCCATCCGAAGCTTGTAAAGGAGTGATAAAATGCATCTTTGATCCTGTCGCTTTGAAAGATTTGCCAATAAAAGATAGAAATTAGCGTCGTCTCTATAATTTAAGTCATCCCAAATAACCGCTCATCATTAAAATCAAGATGGTATTGTTACAACAATAAAGAAATGTAAAACGACGGCCGGTGTCGTTAGTCCGCCCCTTGAAACCGGGAAATGTCTGTGGTTTCATAAATTGAACAATTTAATACCGCCCGAATTCAATTACATTTTACGATAAATTTCTTTCAAGTTCATTTTTGAAATTCACCATTATTATATCCCGTACAGCATCTAGGACTGCTCTACCACAAGCAAAAGTTGGCTTGTGTCCCTCAAAAAATATACGCGCACGGCTATTTCACATATGACCGAACACGAATTGTACAACACGCTTTAGTGATCTCATTCAGAAAAATTTAGCCCCTCATGCCCCCTATTTTATTTTTGCGGGGATTTTCTCTGCACGTCCACCAAGGAACTAATCCTGCACTTTTTCCATCACCATTATCATACATATGAGGACGACGACGTGCAGACGGAATAATTTTGGCATCGTCCGTTTTTTCCGCAAACCCAAATGCATATCAGTTTACTGATCTGGTCTGTCAGGAACAGGGCTAACTTGATGACATGTGGCTTCAACAATACCACATGGTCTACATACATTTACATTAATTACGTTTTGCTGCTCCCTAATTGGTATTGTTCAACATTTTAAACTCAAATCAAACTGGTATTGTGCCGCGAAAAATTGCCCGAAATTTTGGGCCAACTAAATGTTTTTGATTGTATCTAATTTGCATAGTATAGATAGAAGAGAAAATGCTGTTAGCTGAGTGCGTGTAACTGACGTAACGTTGACGAGGTGTTGTACTTCCACTTGGTTAGTCGCAAAGAATAAGAGGCATAATAACATTTGAAGGGATAGGGATAAGCCCGAGAGCGAGAGGAGCGGCGCTTTACACAGGGTGTGAGTTATGTGTGTACGGAGTTACAAAGAATTGCATCTGGCACATGTATTGTTTAACTATGCAACTTTCCCACAAAACGGTTTATTGGATAATTTGTCAATGTGGTCTCCAGAGAGCGGACCGCAACATTGATAACATCATCTCCAATAAAATTAGCTAATTTAATTACACTCCCCATATATTTATAAATTTCCGCTTTATGTTGCAGGTTTCGTCAATAAATCGCGTTTTGCGAAATTTGGCATCGCAAAAGGAGCAACAAGCCTCCGCACAAAACGAATCCGTTTATGATAAATTACGGATGTTTAACGGACAAACGCCTGGATGGGCTTGGTATCCTGGGACGCCTACAGCGCCGCATCTTGGACTTCCTCCAGCGCCTGCTGCGCTCACCACGCAAATTTCGAGGGACGACTTGCATAAACGAAGTAAGTAGTGCGCATATTTAGTAGTACTGCGCATTGTGGCTGCGCGAACGTTTCTAGGCGCCAAATTTGAATTTATTCGAGTAGAAATATGCATATTAATGAACAAGCGAACAATTGTATTTAGTCGGAAAATATAATGTAGTAGTAATGAAAGCAATCAACAAAGCTGTGTATATACATATGAGTATGTAGCATGCTAATCATTAAACTACATTAAAATGTAATATCCTGCGATAATAATTTACTACATTAATGAGCCTCCATATTGCGTCATTTGCACTGCTGTTTGAATGCTATGCAATCTGAAATGTTGTTGCGGTGTAAACAGAATGCATCCATATATATATGTTGTGTTATACATGTTGTTTGCGCACACGAATAATTTATGAATGAATCAAAATAGTTTTTGAATAATTAAAATTAATTTATTTCAATTGAAGCGTGTTACTTGAAATTTCATCATGTTTTGTACACCGCAAAACCTTTTATGCGTTTTCACATTCAATCAAATTTAAAGATCATTTTGTATTATCCGCATCCTAGCCATTTTATTCAATTGGAATTTGATTAATGCCAGCAGAACACATTTTTGATTATCGTTATTGTATGGGAAACATGTAATCATAGCTTTGGTTTGGCTGCATAAAATAATTTAGTTTGTTCGTCGGGGGGGCGGGGGTGGCGGCAGTTTCAAAATGAACATAATTTCCATGCGAGTGAACTTTTGCTGCCCAATCTAAACCGGTAATTGTGTTAGCGGTAAATTTCACCGTAACACTCGACAATGACGGGGTTATGCGAAAAGGACACCCCAACTTCTATTAACACGGAAAAATGCGACTACTACAAAACCCATTTTTATACTTTTTCTCTCCATTCCTGTCACAGACAATAATGGCGCGCTCGTTCCATTACAGATAATATATTGATCTTTTACGACCTTCAATTTTGTTTTTCCTCCTTTTGTCTCCAAAAAGATTCCATTTTAACCGCACTCGAAAATTATTGTGTACATATTTATCAGGAATTTGTAGACGCGCATATTTAATTCGAAAAGCGAAAACCGCATAAAATAATTCGTTTATTTGACGATCGCTGGAAAAATCTAAAATTATGTAAATTCTCGAATCGAGATTCGTCGGCAGAAAACATAAACAGCAGGGAAGAGGGAATAGGATCAGAAGATGAAATAAAACAAGGAGAGTGAAATGGCGAGGGTGGATATGAAATGGGGTGGAGTTTACAGAAGCGGAAGTAAAGAGGGATGCGCATAGGGTGGTGGGAAATATACAGAGAGACGCTAACTTTTCTGGTGGTGCGGTGGTGCCGACTGACGAGATGGTCCTCCACATCACCGCCACACACACTTCCCTCTTATCAACCACGACTCTTTTTTTTTTCTGTCATTTTTTGCCCAACTCTTCCCAATGGCAAAAACACGAAACATAATCCAACGTCATTTTTTTTTCCAAAATGTATATTCTGACAAAACTATCTAAATTGAGTTATCCGTTGGATGGTCTAATTATCCTCCATCGAGTATAAAAGTGTTGCATGTTGATGCAGATAATGATTTGTTTTTGTGAGGAGATCTAAATCGTACGAGGAAGACGAAAACAGATAGATAAAGCGACGTTGATGTAGTAAAGTTTGATTCTGTTGTTTCAGCTGATGTTATGCACGAGAACACTTCTGATGGAAATTCAGAGCACAACTCTTCAGGCGATGAAGATTCGCAATTGAGATTGAGACTGAAAAGAAAACTGCAAAGAAACCGAACATCATTCACAAATGAACAAATCGATAGTCTAGAAAAAGGTAAACATCAATTGATTGCAAATAAATATGTAATTTTTCGGCCGGTATTATGTTAAGTGAAACTTTTGCCTACATATTGGATTTGTTTTGGATTTGTTGCAGAATTTGAACGCACACATTATCCAGATGTTTTCGCGAGGGAACGACTTGCCGAGAAAATTGGATTACCTGAGGCACGTATCCAGGTAACAATTTTTTTCACAAATCTGTAGGAAAACTTCTTGGTCGCGAACTTTTTCTCCTCGACTAACAAACACATCTTTACTGGAACAGTTTAGAGAAACTTTTCCAGATTTTTAATTGGCTTTCTTGGCGAAAAGGGTATCTTGAAATTAGTCGAGGAGGGCTAATTGAAATTATAAATTAAAATATTGCGATTGCAAACATATCCACTTCAGGTTTTTGGTACTGGTTGTATAGTGATCAATACCAGCAGCCAACGAAGCTTGAAAACATGCGTCAACACCGTGTGGATTCAATTCGTTGGCATTCTATTTGCTGAGGGCGAACCCTAATATTGGAATCTCCTTTCCCGCTGGGTACACATTATTTACATGCAATGATGATAAATATTATGCTATATAAAAGATCACGATATCAAGCCCCCTAACTAATGATCTCAAGTACTTAAACGTCATATTGAAAGCAGAGCAAATTATTGCATGTTTATTTGCCAGACTCAATGTTTATTTGCATTTTTGTGGCGGTCGAAAAACGGAGCGAAGCTTCCGTTTGATGGCATTAGGAATCACAATCAAAAGATTGACGTGACTATAGGATCGTATAATCAATTCCATGTATAGTGTTTATATTCTGTAAAAGGCACATTTTACAGCTTTTCACTAAATGAAAACGTTGCTGCTTGTAATTTAGATAAAGTACGTCGTGTATATAGAGAAGAGTGAGCTTTTCCAGTTTCGGGCTCCCGCGCTGTGCTTTTCATTCATTCTCTGTTACTTATCCAAATTGCAACATTTCTAAAGGTCGTTTTCATCACACAACTCACAACAAAAACTTCCACCATCTATATAATATGTTGTATACAGATGTTGCTTTATTAAAATCTTTCATTAATACTTGAAACTCAAAAAGATGCTTGCTTTTCTCTCATCATCATCAAGCAACCCAAAGTACGAATCACAAGTTCACAAGTATCGTAATTTTGCTGCTTTCAAATTTATAATTCAATTCAATATTACGGGATATTTTAATTAAACAAATGTATCTATACATTTATTGAAAAATAAAATGTATAATGGTTTATAAAATAAATTTATTTCAATCGAAATAAGCTTGGTATTTTTTTGATATTTATTAAACTGATATTGATTAAATTATGGTATTTGTGCATACAATATATTCATCTAGATAATTTATTGGAGTTGTAATAAAAATATTTTCAACAATATTGCAGAAAAATAATCAAAAGAATTGTTTGGTGAAGATTGAAAGTATCCAGAAACTCTTCAAAAATAAAATAGCACTTAAATCCAAGATAAGAGTTATAGGATTTATTTTTCTGGAAGCACATTGGTTAACATTCTGAAGAACACAATAAAATAGAATGATATAAGTAATATAATGAAACCACAAAAGTCTCCTCCAATGGAAGCTTTTTAAGGATTAACTCTTCTAGTCTAAAGATCCTAATTTTTTCAATCTCAAATTGATCTCCAAAATTCCATAAACAGTTCTTCCCAAATTCTTCCAACTAGTAAGGATTATGAAATCCTAAAGAATATCAGATAATGGTTTCTAAAAAGGCAAAGAAAACGCAACTAGGACAAGTTAATCCCAGTTTTTTGCATTGCTATTTGAACATCATTAAGAAAAAGATTTTTATAGCCTTCATATTAAATACGATGCATAGGATAATAAAAATAGCATGGGATAAAACAAAAAAGCCTCATAAAAAGTGCTTTTTACTCGGCATAAATTCAAAATGAAAAATGACAATTTCACTTCCTTCCTCCCGGTTCCGTGAGATGTTATAACTACATATATACCAAAGGACATTTCTTTTATTTATGTAGGAGGGCGATGACATGACCAATATTGCGTGGGTTGGTCGTTATCCACGGTCGACAGACGGAGCGATGTGCAATTTTGTCCTTTTTGCTTATTCTTTCATTCTGCAAACGCAATTGCTATATTTTCCAACGAGCTGGCTAATTGCCTTTTTGCTATTAAAGCCCAACCTTTAAGTCTTCAACCATCATGAAAATCATTTTTTCACTTCTTTCAATTGTATTTGTCTTCCAGGTCTGGTTCAGTAACCGTCGGGCGAAGTGGCGCCGCGAAGAAAAATTACGAAATCAGCGACGCACTGTTGATCAAGTTGGTGCTGTCAGTCCTCCATCATCTGCAGGACGATTGCCAATAAATTCAGGCTTCAATTCGATGTATTCGTCAATTCCACAACCGATCGCAACTATGGCTGACACGTACAGGTATTTATTTCTCATTTTTCCTATATCAAAAAAAACGAAACAAAAATCTGTGGAATTTATTTTAATGATTCCCCGGTAGCCCGTTGAGATGATTTTTTCTTATATAAGCTCCCCGCTGTTTCCCTTTTAACTGTATAAATGTTGGACCCCGGCTCTACATGTCCAGAGTCGACAGGCTAATCCTCCTAGTGGGACCCGCTGACATGACGTGACCGCTATACGAGCATGTCACGTCACTTAGATTCCAACAGACACCTCTATTTGAATTTGTGAACGTCTAGGATGAATAATAAACAACCATTTTTTCTTCCAGTTCCATGCAAAACGGATTGAGCAGTAGCTGCTTGCAACAAAGGGAAGCGTCTTATCCATACATGTTCCATGATCCGCTGCATTCGCTCAGTTCTTCGTACAATTCGCGGGCGGCTTGCAATCCGGCAGTGGCCCATTCGCAATCGGCCAGTCATCCCTCGTATGCGGGAAGCACCCCTTCGGTACCGGTATCGACAGGCACTGGTGAGTTGATCTTAATTATCCTGCTGATCTTGGAAATTAGATGTAGAATGAGGAAATTTGACTCTTGGGAGATGATGATAAATTCATGTCTTCCAATGTATATAGAGCGCACGTAGAGACATCGTCGTATACATAAAGGTACAGAGGCTGAGGTTAAGTGGGCTCCCGAGAGAGAAGGTACCAAACGAAGCTTGCAACCAGAACAACGGTGTCCCCACCCTCGCTTTAGTTCGCACATTATTGAGCGTTCGTCGAGCCGAGAATTGGAAACCACCCTCAACCCGACACTTTAAACTGATCACGGACAATGAAATTTACAGCACTGAACCGGCAAAATTGCTAGACTCGCTGCTTTCTATCAGATATAACACAGAGAGAATCTCATATATAGGATTTATACTATTACTGTATTTCGCATTCTCTATTAGCTTTGTATGCTTTATTGTTACAATTGCTGAATTTTAGCAATCATATTTATTAAGCTCGCTAAACTAAATGGATGGACAATGTTTACTCTCTTCTTTATGACTCTTGTCATAATTATGATATTGATCAAAGTTAATCTTATATCAGATCATTATTTGGAGGACTAGTTATAGAAGACTTATTTCTGGTCCTTTGAAAAAATGACCAAAAGGTAAATAAGAATACTTATTTGACTTTCCATTTTCTGCGTCAAAGATCAAAGAAGTCTGTATTTACTTTTGTTCTGTATTTGGTCGCCAATCAGAAAAACCTCAGTTTCTCTATATCTAGTGTAATATTACAGAAAATAATAGCATGGGAGCAAAGTCACTTCTCTATCCTAATTTTACAGCTCCAAAGGACATTTTCCGTTATGGTCCTAGGAAATGATAATTTGATCGTCTATTGAATAGCCTTCCAAAGGAGCTTCCCGTAAGATTGTTCCGACAAAGAAAACTTGCTCAATTTTGGAACAGAGACCCAATTATTCCGGATTTTAGCAAAATTTTATATTTATGTCATGATTACAGCTTACAAGATCTCGAGCAAGATCTTGTAAGTGTAGATCCTTGAAAATACCTCTAAATTCACTATGAGGAGTTCTCTTGAGGAGTTTTTTAGTCAAAAATTTAGACCTCTGTCCATTCTATCGGATTGACCCTATTACATTACCAGATGTTTCACTCTGATTAACAATCGAATTTTTGCAGTTCGAAATAAAATTCGATAATTAATTGAAATTAAGTAGAGTATGGATAGTGAACAATGCGGCGTGTACAAATAGATTTGATAGGATTAAATTCATTAAATTATTGAGTGAAATTAAATAGATTGTCTGTTTGTTTTAGGTGTAATATCGGCAGGTGTATCGGTGCCGGTCCAAATCCCCAGCCAGTCATCGGATTTGTCCTCGAACCTAGCAACAAATTACTGGCCCCGAATTCAGTGATCTCAACTTTTCGGGTTTCCGCCGCCGAGTCTACTCGTGCATCAGGATAACCCGGCGCTGCAACAACCAACAATGACTCCACCTATCGTTTCCAACTCAACTCCCGACCAGGAAGCGTCCTAATGCCTGTCGCACGCAGCGGCTGTAGCACACCTGCGTGATTCTTTGGCCATCTACCGGTTTTCCAGGTATAATTTGTCACCCGGAGTGCAGGGTACTTTGTAAATACTATTTTTGTAACTAGTGTACATATTAATATAAAACAACACAAATAACTGCGCAGACAAGGACAACTTGAACATATTAAGAGAAAAGTGAATATTATTGGAGTATAATAATATAAATTTTGTAAAATATTGTAAAAATAAATAGTGTTGGGATTCAATTATAACAATTGATGTAATATTGATTAATAATTTGCAATAGAACTCAAATTTGAAACTTATTACATGGTGCAATCGAATCAATCACAACATTTTATACAATACTTATTTAATATAAATCATGTAATAAGTTTGTTTAAGAAAAAAAAACAGTGTTAATAGCAATAATTCAATGTCTTATTACTTTAAGTCATGTTTAAATTATATTATAAAAAAAAACGTAAATGTACGGACTGTGTTAACAAAAAACAAAATAAATTAGGCACAATTTTTAGTTCCTAATAAACTGCAATGCTTTTATTTTTCTGTTTATTTTTTCCAATAATTTATATCAATAGTGTATAGTGATATTTAAAAAAAAAGTATTATTAATTAATAAATGTCGTGTAAATTTATTGTTGCTGTGATTACATTTAATTATTACATTAAATTTTATGTAGGATTAGCTCTTTGCTGTGTAGATGTGTAAAAAATTAGTACATTTGTGGAAATAAAAAAAAATAACAATTAAAATTGCTTTTTATTTAGAAAAAAAAAGGGTAGAAAAAAAATCGTACTTACATAAAAAAATATGTCTTTATTAAATCAGTCCAATAGTAAAATGCTACTAAATAAATTGTCGCTCATTAAAGCAATGGGGTAGTTTCGGATAAAGGAAGCACCTGTAAAACATTTCGATTGGGTGGAAACGGCGGTTTTCCGATTTGTTCCACATATTGAATGAAATATCCTAGCGCCAAAAAAAGCATCCAACAAACGAATAGGCACCAATCTAAAAAAAAATTGCATAAACATCGCAAGCAGTCCATCACATAGTAATTTGATTACCATAAGCACCAAACGGTGGATCAATGAGAGCTTTGTTGAAATCGACGACACTTATTCGCCGTAAAGTGTTTAGAATAATGTATTGAAGATTCAATCCGGCGAAAATGGAAATTGCTGTAATAAATGCATAGGAGCCAAGCAAATTGCAGGAAATTATGTGGCCAATGTGAGTGAACGCCATGAGAATCGACATCGTTCCGAGCACCACACAAGAAAATGTTATCCAAAATACTGTGTTGTTGCTGAATACGTAATAGTCACCTTAAAGGAAAAAAATTAATAAAGTATTTTAATTAATTATTTGGAAACTTACTAAGACCTGTATAAAATAGAGACGAGGCTACTAAAAGTCCTGCCAAAAAGTAGGACAACATTACGGATATCACAGGCACGCCAAAGGACCACCAAATAAATACCCAGCCAATTCCGTAAACTGTGCCCATTCCGCTGGCTGCTGCTAATTTTTCTAGAGGGTTAACAATAATTATAAAGGGCTAAATTGTTAATAATTGTACGAACCCTCAAAGGTGTAACTGTTGCTAAAAGTTATCATAATAAATGTGAAAAACACACCAAAAATAAATCCCATCAAAAATAAAGTAGTTTTGAAGTATTTGTGACCAGACAAATTGGTAAACACTCCAAATATGAATAAAGGAATTGTAAACGTTAGGAAATAAACCCAGGTGTCTTCAGCTGTAAGGAATAATGTTAAATGATTTTTAAAAATTGTGCGAGGGGTATAATTAATGTTTTTATGAAAAAATGTGTGCAAAATTTGATCGAGACATTTTTGGTGATTTTGGAAAACTTGCTGTCGTTTTCAGGAATTTTTTTGTGCACACTATTCAAAAAAGATTTACCTACCCCTCTGCATACGCTGTTTCATACCTAATAAGGTGCAACTGTCCGCATTGTTTTGCATTTTAAGCCTACCACAGCCATACGATGCAGCTGGCACATAAGCTGCACTTTTATTCTTGTAAGTTGCAACAATAGCGAAAATTTGTGCAAAATTTTCGTAATCACTAAAAAGCCGGCGATATTGGAAATATCGCACTTTGCGTCCATGCCTCCTAATATCCTCAACGGTAAGCATTTTGCTCACCGCTTCGAAATAGTAACTAATATTATGCTCAAACGCATTAATAAACAAATGATACATTTCCATGTCAATTTTGTTGTTATTGGCATCGCAAGCCACCCCGTACGCTGATGGAGGCTGACTATCCACTGTGATAACATCATCGCGATTAAAAACAATTTGGTACGGCGCCAATTCAGTTTGGAAGGATAAATTGCAACCACCTGGCACCGGATCTAAAATTCAAATTTTCACCAATGCAAATCATTTTTAATATTATTCATCTCTCACCAGCTTCCGAATAAACCGTAACAGCAATCAATACCTCCGTCGAGTACATGCGGTTCTCTTTGGATAACGTAAAATTGGCGGTATTGTCTGCATAGCCGTAAACTAGACCGATATTACTACCGGAAACTATTGAACTGATATTGTTAGCTTTCGAATTATAAGTCAATGTTACGGTTTCCATAAAGGAATGGATCTGAATTATGAAAAAACCGACGTGTTCGTTTATGTTTTTGACGGAGATTTGTGTGGTGCTGTAGAGATTGTAGTATTGGGTGAAAAGGTTTTGGTTTTTCCCCGCGTTTTGTGGATTGTATGATTGCAAATCAATTTCCACATCTGAAATTAAAAGTGTTTTCGTGCTGATTAAATGCGGAGGCAATTTTATGTTTGTTTTTAGAGATTAGTCTAATATTTGCTACTGATTAAGACGTAATTAGATGATCCTATCGATATTATAATTAATTGAAAGCAAAAATATCAAGATTTCACAGAAAAAAAATTATCGTACAGAAAACATCCCCCTAAAAATCAACATTTAATTTTGCACTTTACTAAACAAACAAAATCTAATTGCTAAGATAAGATAAAAGTCCAATGAATGGAAACCCGATTTCTAAATCATTTATTTAAAACATCATAATTTTAAATAAGATTTTCACCGAAGATCTGCAAAAACTTCTCTCTATTCAATTAAGAACTTCTTTCATCGAGTTTCTGCTGTTTGCATTTGCAAGGTTTTCCAGTCGGCTCTCCACCTAGAAAAACCTGTTAAGCCTTTCTCATAGTAAATAGAAAAACACTACTTATTCAATTTAATTAGTAGAGTGGAGCAAATAAAAAACAGGATAGGTACATGTGCTTCAATATACAACGCGATTATATGCATTTCATGCACTATGTTTACTTCTAGATAGCAGTTTTAAGAAATAGATAAATATGTGCTCGAGTCTAATAAAAAGCATTGTTATATAATATTACAGAACAAATACAAATATAAATATTGTAATATCCTCGAGTAATATTTAAATAAAGTAGAGCGTTCTCTTTCTAGCGCAAACGCGCCGCATGCATCGCACTCACTCCCTCTCATCGCCCGAACTTTTACCACATTAATTCAAATAAAAATAGCTTTTTAATGTATACAATCACAAGCGACTAGTCAACGTAATGTACTTATCATTATCTCTCAAGTCTACGTCCTCTTAGTGCAATATTTATCTCGAAGCGAACCGACTGATAGAAATCTAAGGTTAGAAAATGCTACTACTCACCACAACACGCCAGTCCGCAGCACAAGCACAACAATATCGCGCACAGTAGTTTCAGCATTTTCTTCGTGTAAACTTCACCTATTAATTACTTGCAAATTATACAAACAAACATAATTAAATCGAACAACAATCGAAACGTCACAACAAAAACAAATCAACCTGCCACCAGCCAGCCAGAGTGGTGTAGTTTGATGGACGGTGGGTGCGTGGCGCTAGTATCGCAACATGGCAACTAGTCGATCAATGAAATTATAGTACGGTAGTGTAATAACGTGTTTCGGTGCAATGTTTTCATACAAATGAATAAAAGATTGTGCGACCAGCCATGGGCAAAGACCAGGAACTCCTCGAAGCTGCCAGAAAGGGCAACACTCCCGTCGTCGAGAAGATATTGGGCCAAAGGGCTAAAAGGAGTGGTCCTCTTGCAAGGTGGGTTATGATCAGCTGTCAAGTGGCTTTTTATTTATGAATGATTTACTTGTGTTTTTTATTTGAAAGAAATTAGCGACAATTAGTTGTTTAGTAAGTGGGCTATTAAATGCGGGGTAATTTAAATGTACTGTCAAAGTCAAGGCAATGTTATCTGTTTATTGGTGTTATTGTTGTAGTTAGTACAGGGTCGGATTTGTTTCCTTAAGGGCTACATTGTAGCAGTATTTACATTATTTTCTGCTTAGTTGCAAACGCGATAAAAATTATGAATATATTTTCCAGAAATTAGCAATAATTGTTGGAGGTTAATGATAGGTGACTCACAATTTGTTTGTTTATTGTTAAGATACTAAGTAACAATAGTGGTTTTTATATGCCGATAATTTTAACAAATGATTACTAATTCGGTTTTTATAATTTACGTTTGTGCATAATTACGAAGTTTATTAATATTCAATTTTCCGCTGAGTAGTAATATTTTTAAGTAGTACATTGATCTGTTTGTTTTTTGTAGTTGTTTTAATTAGTTTATTTGCATTCGAGTGGTTTTAATTAGACCAGTATAAATACCGGATTTTTTATTTTTGATACAAAAAGTAGCCGCTGATTTTGAAAAAAAATACCAGCAAATATTTGGATACTTTTGTTAAATAGAAATTTCTCAGAAATTAATTTTTGATGACTTAAATGGCTCTTTTGTGTAAAAGTTAAAGAAAATCGAGAATAAAACTTTCTCTTGTTACAAAGCAATTAAGAGAAAGCATCATATTAGTTGAAAATTCATTTCTGGCGACCAAATTGCTTGATAATTCAATTTAGCTTCAAAATAATTTACAACCTTGTTTAAAAATTTTGGAAAATATTATTTAATCTATTTACATGCTAAAACTATAGCAAAATCCATTTATTTTCATTCTATGGATTGTTAAATGCTAATCAAAATTAATAGCTTACAATTCCGATTACTTTTATTTTTTCGAATGTGTCACTATTTATTTAAAACTATTTTTCCCTATTCGTGCAGCAATTAATTTGTAATTATATTTCCTGTTGTTGCAACACTCACTATTAACAAACTAAAAATAACTCGAGTGCGTAAAATTCTAGGCAATGCACTTATGAGAAGAAATGATAAAAGCTTGTTGCTGGCACTAAATGAAATAATAGAATTTTTGGACAAAACATATGAGATTTACGAATTTGAGCCCTTTTCAAGTGTTTATATGGAACTTTTAATCTGGCTTTATTAAATGGCAATAATGACACCCTTTATTATTGGCTTTCAGAGCAGTTCGCACTGCGTTATTGCTTTTTCAAGCACCTACAATTTCGACTGGCATTTCAACATTACCAGTGCATAGCTAATTAACATTAATTTTTCACTTTTACAAGCTACAACGCTAAATTGAAATCTAATGGAAATTTTGTGTACATCAAGTAGTATAATAGCATAGCAAAGCATACAAGGTTAATCGTAGTTATTTAATTAAGCGTCATAAAAAAAGACATTACGAAAAGATGTACTTAGATATGATGACACAATAAAGGGTGAGTGCAGTATGTCAAGGTATACAGCAGGGTGTGGCGAAATATACAACTTGAACTACGGTGGTGTTAGCGAGCATTTCTATCGATCGACTTTCCCTTCACGGTATTTGCCTTACTACATCCCTTTTAGATAAATATCATTGCAATTTATGATTTTTTTCCTTCTCTTATACGATTACTTTTCCACTTTCGTAGCAGTGTTTTCAAATCGATATACTTAAAGTTAATTAATTAGCATGATTAATTTAAATTTTAATTACTAGTTTGTATTGATAATTAATAAGGGTTGTAAAAAAAATAATCGCAGTCGGTAGGATTCGAACCTACGCTCCCAGAGGGAATCTGATTTCTAGTCAGACGCCTTAACCGCTCGGCCACGACTGCATATGTTGTTTAAAATTTGGACCAACTTGTTTACTCAATGGCGATAATGTGCTACTTAAGATTATATAAACAAATCTCATTTTTTTAATCATTCGGATAAGAATAAAATTTAATAAAACCATAAAGATATTTAATTATTTGATTTTCGAATTTATTTTGCCACCCTACTCATTTTTCTAAACCCCCCCCTATAATCAAATTTATGATTCCAGCCTCCGACGAGGACCTGGTGCCAATGTACAAGACAGCAGCGGCTACTCCTCGCTGCACCATGCCGCCTTAAATGGTCACCCGTAAGTCTAACTCATCTCAATATTATCCCATCCTAATGTCTCTGATATACAGCCAAATAGTAAGACTACTATTAGAACACGATGCATCTACGAATATTGTAGACGTGAAGGGATCATCCCCACTTCATCTGGCAGCTTGGTCGGGCAATGAAGAAATTGTGCGACTACTACTATCAGGACCGCATATGTGCAATGTTAATTTAACGGTAAGTCGATTAAATTTTGACATATTTTTGTGATTTCGTGGGGATTTGAAAAGAGAGCAGTCGGACTAGAAATCGGATTCCTTTGGGAGCGAATTTTTGTTTCCACCAAAAGGATAATATTGCACATTTTATGAGAAGCTAAACATATCCCCTTTGTAAATGATTTCTTGCCTCATAAAGTTCGTAATTTGCTCCACTACTAGGAACATATTTTCTTCCTAGACGAGGCCTTTTATTTCATTGTAGCCTGATTAAATCGGTAGTAAATTTGGTAATTTTTGTATCTCAATTAATTACGATTGATGGAGTAATGTGATTAAACTGACTGGCGGAGGACAACAACGTAACATTATAGAGGCCAAATGGTGGATCATGATCCTTTTCAGCGGATAAATCAAGTGAATTACAGTTTGGAAATCAAACAAGCAATCCAAGTGATTGGCAGTATAAGGGCCCATTTGTGCAGATTAATCACCATTGCCGGTATAATGGTCCATCGAGTCCTTTCACGCTGCCCACTTCACCGACCTTTCGACCGACGACGGACCCAGCGTTTCTCATTCAGTTCTAATAGCTCGATTCTCTTAATTAGTCCTTTTATTTGAATGGAAGCGAATAATATTCGAGACGAACTGAAAGAGTAGCGCAGTTTTAAAATTTAAATGGACAAGTTGTCTGTCAACTGCAGTCTGGGCTGCCTTTAGAAAATCCGTCAAGCCAAAGCTGTAAGTGGCATTGCAATGGTAAATATGCTACGAAATTGCATTTCGGTCCAGCGAATCAGCGCGACATAATATTTGAAAAGATCATTTTAAGTTTTGTATACGAAAGTTTTTGTTCTGCAGCGGCGTGATGTTTTTTCTTCTTATTATAGACAAAAGATGATGAGACTGCTTTGCATTGTGCGGCCCAATACGGGAAAACGTCGATTGTCAGCATACTGTTGGAGCACAATTGTGATCCGGGCATTCGGAATTGTCGGGGTGAAACTGCGTTGGAGTTGGCAGCCCAATATGGAAGGTATTTCGCTGTGCATTATATTTCATATGTTATCCTAATTGAATGGGATTTAGATTAGATACAGTGGAACTGCTGGTCCGCACTGATCCAACGCTGATCCAATGTCTTCGACGTACCGCTCCAGACACCGTGTTCCCACACACGCCGCTCCATCTTGCCAGTCGCAACGGGCACAAGTAAGTCTATCTAATTTAATTATGATATCGTGTAGTAATTACCAAAGCAAATGACCATTAATTGATTGCACCAGTAACCCATAGGAGTATCACATCACATTATCCGAATGTGTGCATCACAGAACTAATTCGGCTGCACTTTCCACCTCTGCCATACTATTACTCTCTCTATCCATATACCTGCTGTATGTGCATCCATCGAGGTTGAGGGTGTTTCTGTGCAACAGCTTGTTTATTGCACACACCTATGAACACATCAATACGGCAATTCTGGATCATCTTCGCTAGAATGATTGCTTTATGCATCGATGATAATTACAACTAGCGGTATTCGACAACCGTAATAACGCCAGATCTATTATTGCTTATTTAATTAGCGCGAATTTTCCCATTGTTGTGCAATTTTTGCCCGAAGAATATTTTTGCAACCACTCTTTGCTCTTTGAAAGCATCAGCAGCTTGTTTCCATTATGAGACGCGTTTCTAGCTCGGGTTTGTAATATGTATGTGATACCATGCGTGCACAAGCTAGATTGTACACACATGCCATTAGGATACTCCTGGCATATTGGTGTTCATTCCACCATAACTTAATTATATGCAATATTGTGGAGCAGGTGCCTAAATTGTTACACTTGATGCGCATTTCTTTTGCAGAGCGGTTGTCGAAGTGCTGCTGCGGGCTGGTTTCAATGTTAATTTACGCACCAAAGCGGGGACGGCCTTACATGAAGCGGCGCTTTGCGGCAAAGTCGAAGTCGTTCGGACACTCCTCGAGCACGGTGTTAACACCTTGATACGTGACTCCAATAATTACACGGTCATGGATCTGTTGTGTCAGTTCAATACGGCTCAAGCCAGTCAGGAAGTGATGAGCATATTGAAACGTTACAAGCGCGGTATTCCAATTGTGGATAGTGACGGCGAAAGTATAAGTCATCCATTTCCAATAGTGCCAAATACGGATTCGGATCTTGGCAGTCCTTATGAGAATGTGCGACCGTCTTCGAAGAACGCGCGATCCGTTACCACGGATCCATCGCCTGGCACTTCACCACAGCGTTGGGACTACCAAAGACATGCACGACCGCCAGAAGCGTTTGATGACCGCCGGGTTTCTGGTGTTTCGGGCATTTCCATGTAAGTGTTTTTGGTTTTAAGTTTGATGAAATGAATTGTTTGTTTGCACGATTTTGCAACAGAATTCCATCGTACAACTCCACCGATGACAGCCTGTATGTTCCTATGTTTGCACCTACGTAAGAATTTTATTTATATTTTTCGTTTTGGGCTTTATCGCATGATGACAAGACTTTGCATGTTTTATAGGCGTAGAAACAAAGCTTACCAAAGTTTGCCCGTTCGCACACACAAAAGCTCCGCTCACAGTCAGAATCCATTGGAAGGCATAACATTTTCCTTTTCCAAACAGCTAAGTTTGCGCAAAACGAGCACGAGTTCTATGTCCTCTTATCACACAGCTAACGATGATGACATGTTTAATCGAAGTTCTGGTTCTTCCAGGGAATCAGACAATAGTCTCTATCAAATTCCTTGCGTTCCTAAAGCTTTCATGGACTCTAGCGTCCATTCGGAAGATATGCATTATCTGTGCACCAGTCGGGAAGCTGATCAGATTAGCATTTCGTCAACTGCATCTAGTTGTGGTTATCCGAGACGGCCGGATAGTGGCGGTGTGCCGCTTTACATCCCCATGAACAATGCGCGTGGTGGACAAAGTCCTGGTTCTAATAATAGCAAAGTTTCTGTATGTTTTCGATTTCAATTTGTCACACATATTTACAGTTGTTTTACAGCCGACACCGCCGAAGAAGCCGCCAAGGAAGAACGTGTCCAATTCGCCAACACATGTTCAGCCAATGTCGATGTCGGTGGATGGTGTTAGTAACAGTGCGTATGAGTATCTCTTCCTAGCTAGCACTGGTACAAGGAGTCAAGGCAATTTGATGGATTACGAGCAAGAGAATAAACGGGAACGTTTGATCCATGGACGTAGCATGGATCAATACGTGGAAATGAACGTTTTCAATATCGACGAGGATGAGGAGCGGCCCAAGGAGTTGCATCGGGGTAAGAGCGAAGATTTGGATAGCAGGAAGAAGCCGGAACCAATTGCCATTACGTCAATGTACGAGAATATTGTTATAAAGCAACAAAATCCGCGAAGGAAGTTGCGAAGAAATCAGGATGTTTACGAAGAATACGACTTTAAGAGAAAAGAGGAATCGACTTGTTCGTCGGCTCCGGAGACCAAGTTTGTGTCGAGTGCTTTTATTATGGTGAGTGATTGTAATATAGATCGAAAGAAGCGGGAGGAGAAGATGCTTCCTTCAAGTCCTACACATTATAAGCAGCCGCCGACCCCGGACCATCCGCCACCCTCTGCAATACACGCGGAAAGTATTATTTATGAGAAAATTCGTCCACTAAGTCAGGTAAGTCCATAAGGAGTGCATTCTGCATGCGATATCAATTCGTAGGTGCTAGATATCCATTAAGCCATATAATTTATTGAACTTTGTTTCCTTCTTTTATTTTATTTTTATGTTTTGTTATCAGTATTTTACATGTCTTTTGTTATTTTTAATAGTATTTTATTATTAAATAAAGTAAGCTTGTTTGTAATGTTTTGAGTTTGTTTCGTTTACCTTCTTTTGTTTTCATGTAATTGCGCAAATCTAAAACATGCATTTTACCTTGATTATTACACCATTTGGATGCAAACTTTCTGTTTGAAGCATGTCTTTTGGAAATGTATATTTAAATAACGAATTTGTCAGGAGTATAAAAGACGCTCCAAAGACATGGAGACTGAAACGGAAGACGAGTATCTTCTGATTTGTGATGAGTCTAGTGGCAGCTTTTCTAGTAGCGTTTCTCTTTCTGATAGAAGCGTTGATAATATCATGGAGGAATACCATTCGGATGCTCCATTCGCAGGTAAGAACTCTTAAAACTTTTCTAAAACCAAAAAATTGCTTGAAAAGTGATTCCAATTACAATATCTGGCGAATATCTTCTCTCTTTGAATACTCTTCCAACCAAAAGAGAGGGCTAGTCCCAATTTGGGGAACATCTCCTAATTAATCCTACAATGCATTAAGATAGATCCGCTCGCTTGATTTGTAGGTCTGATAAAAGGCTCCGCTGCGCGCGTTTTGGAAAACATTTCCTCGAATACGGTGGTACAGCGACCAAAGACGCTGAAAAAACTGAAACGCGTCTACGACAATGGCAATGGCGATGGATTAAAAAGCGATAATGAGAAATCGTCGAGTTCGGAGAAGGAGTCTGATAACAAGGAAAATAAAGACCGCGTATCAGCATTAAGTCCGTTTGACGAACAAGAAGAATGGGCGAAAATTCAAGAAATAATGGCATCGTTCGGTACAGGAATTGTGCGCGAATCGGTGTTCGTGGCAGAACTGGAGAAAGAGTTCCAAAGCAGACTGATGACGATCAGTTGCTCGCAAAACAGCCTAAACACAGACGCGCCAATTGCAACGGTTGAGAAATGGCTGCAAAGCTTGGGAATGGCGGATTATGTTGATCTGTTCATGTCGAATGGTTTCGACGACTTGTGCTTTTTGGTAAGTGGCTCTGCATGTATGGTTATTATAACTACTATCATGCTTTCAGCAAGGAGTCATTGAGGAAGGCGACTTGAAGGATATGGGAATCTCCAGCGAGCTGGAACGCCAACTAATTCTCGATGCCATCAAACAGTTACCGTGCAAAATAAATGACCAAATTACTAGCAATATTAACGAGCCGAATGTGGTGAAAATGTGGCTGAGGAAGATTCATTTGGACCAATATTACGAGACGTTTGATAAGCATTTGTATCACGATATGGATCGGATTAAACGCATCTGGGATGTGGAGTTGTCCGCTGTTTTGGATATTGAGAAAGTGGGTCATCGAAAACGAATTTTGGCAAGCGTTAGTAGTGGCGAGCATATCGCGTCTGGACCGAAACTGGAGGAGATTAACGCGGATCTGAATTTACTGGCAAGTAGTTGAACGATATTTTGGTCAAAAAATTTGTTTGGTTTTTAGAATATTTTTGTTTTTATAAAGTTACGCTTCCAATGTTATATTTTGCTTAATGAGTTTATGTTTGTTATTTGTATTATTTTGTTATCCGTTTATAAAATAAAAGAAGTTAAAGAAGGAACCCTCAATAGAACGTAAATTAATGAACCAATTTTAGAAAACCTCGAATGCCGAAATGCCCTCACCATCAGCGCATTCAAATTGCAGCAATACGGGCACCATCCGACATAGACATAAAAAATCGCGACCTGCCCCCCAACCGCCAACCAATAACACCCCCAAAATTGAACCACCCGAGAAAAAGAGCCCTGCGGAATTTTTCGTAGGGGGTTCCAATTCCATTAAGTCGCAATGGCGACATCAACCCATTTTGCTAATTACCGGATATGTCAAGTATTCAGCGAATGTAAATTTGTTTGGAGAAATTGGATTCTTTTTGTGGGATAATGTGATTTGTTTTGTAGTATTTGGGCTCGACTACAGTGGTCGAATTCAAAGGAACCGAATCCAGTAAAAAATCTATACAAAAAGTATTGAAATCTAGAGAGCATCCTAGTGAAGAAGTAATCCTTTCTGTTTCCTATAGAGGCGTCAAATTTGAGAATCCTTTATCCAAAGTATGTTCCATATATTTGTTGTCTGGTGTAATCTAAAGATATTTTTGCAGTACATAATTTGCGAACACGAAATACGAAATATGAATTGCGCTTGCCAACATAATGAAAGTCAATGCTACTTTGCTTACATTACCAAAGACAATGATAACTTCTACTGCCACGTTTTCCAAGCGAGTTCTCCGGTATTACAATTTTTATCAATATTTCTAGCAATTTACCGAATTTTGTCTGTCTAGGAACAAGCTACCGATATTATCCTGACACTAGGTCAGGCGTTCGAGCTGGCTTACCAAATGGCGCTACGCGAACAAGTCACTAATAAATCCAAAAGTCGGGAGAGCCACAAACCCGCAGTTAGTCCTGGAGCCATTTCGTCAAATAGTCGAGATTTTAAAGATACACGGAGTGTGGATTTGAAGATGAATGGACATCCGTTGAAAATGAAGCCTTTAACTTTGTCGATTGCTGCTGAGACGGTTTTGGACCCGCCACTTCAAAGAACTCCAACGAAGGTAAACACGGGCGATATGCCGCCGCACTAGTCTGAATTATCGTTATTATTATTATTATTGTATCGTGATATTTTTGTTGTAATTTTGGTCTGGTCCTGACATTTGGTGTGATTTTTTAAACGTGCGATTTCATAAACAGATACTACACTGCCAGTATTTAAAAGAATTGGGTATTTGATTTAAATTTGTGAAGATATCAATCAAATTTGATGGTTTTTTCGGTATTATTAAATGTAACAAAAACTGCTCAAATACTTGTAGCATATTAGGGGAGCAATATTTTGTAAATTGTATTTTTCTTATACAGTTTTAATTGTACACGATATTTTGCGGTTGGTTTCGGATTGATTTAATATTTCTTCCATTGCAACAAAATCATGTAAATAATGTTCTTGTTTAGACTTTTTGATTACTAAATACTATTTACCAAATTATATAATAAATATATTATAGAAGAAGCTTTAAGAAATTCTATTTAGCAGGGTTGTTTTCGATGTGTAAAAAATCATGTATTTGACGAAAAAAAATGAGAACATGTTATCAAACATTTGTTATTTAATAATTAATTTGCGCATTTCTAAAATGCTTGTATTTTCGAGATCGAAGTAAAAATATATCTTTAGCTGTTAAACAAAATTTAAAATTATATAAATACTATATTATTCAAAATAAAATCGAGGAAAATGTGTGTCTATAAAATTGTAATTATGCCAAAAATGTTTTGATAAGTTCCTTTTTGAATTATTTATATTGGTTCTTTAATATTAATTCCACCTTTATATTGTTGTTTGTTTACATCCTTATAATAAGTACACTTTTGTAATTTATATATCTTTCGAAATAAATTGTATTATCAGTAATTTCTTTGAAGATTTTTGGATATTTCTTCCCATCCAAAATTACTAATTCCAATAGAAATTTATGAATGATGGCTTGTAAGTGAATAAGTCGTTATTTGCGGTACCCAAATATTTACCTCAACTCGTCAGCATTTGCTCGAATAATTCGCCAGATTATCGTATATTAAAATAGGATATCGTTTGAATGGTTTTGTGGCTTCGCCATATAATAATGTATTGGTATCGAAAAACCCACCCCATAAGTTGTGAAGTGCATCATTTTATTGTGAAAATCCATCTCGGCGCATCTGCCTCGCTTATAACCTCCCATTGTCTACCTCTTCGTCTTATCTCCGTTTCCGTCCCCGATCATTTCCGGCTACTGCACTCGAAAACTGAACCGGGTAAAGTCTTCTTGTGGTCGCTCCTTTCCATCATCTCCAAACCGATATCTATCTATTATATCTGCACTCTATAGTAGTAGATATTACTACACAAAGTCTTCAGAGCATTGTTAAAACGCTCTTCAAATTTGCACGAAAGGAAAATCTTCCTTTATAAATCAATCTCCTTTCGGGGTGATTTCGTTGCGTGAATGGAAAAAATAATAAATAATCAGGTCATTTTAGACCCGTTTCGGCGTTAATCCGTCCGCGTAAAGCAAGATATACAGCATAATTATTCGTAACCCAGTGGCCGTAAGCCCGGCAGAGCTTTGAGCTTCCAAGTGATGCATGACATGGGATAAAAATAAAATCACTCACTTCACAGATTAGCATATACTACCGTAAATTTCAATTTGTACTTATATTAGCGAAAAAAGTCAACACCGAAATTTATTGCCTAGCTCGCTAATCGATATCGCAAAAAAAATCCATCATTGTTTTTGTGTACACGTACTACAACAAAAAATATTAACGTACAAAATTTTCATATTAATTAAAAATCCAATCCAATTAACACGAGAGATCATTGGGACTGGCGTTGTTGGCTGCACTTGACACACGTCTACCACACCACCCTCGGCTCTACACCCGCGTTATTCGTTCGCTCCGTTTTATTCGAGCGTGAATAATCCGCAACTACAGGGAAACGCATGGAACCTATTATCCTACACAACTGCGTTTCGATTACACTATAATCAATTTCCACTTATTATATCGAAACACCACGTATAATATGCTGCAAGGAAAATGTAGCAAACCGCAATGGATCAAAAGTTACAGCTATGTGGCCTCCACGTCCACCCGATCCCAATGCTCTCATATGCATTTCAATGTCAATTGGAATCAAATGCTTCTTCTTATACGAAAGTTTCACTTTAGTTAATTTGTACCCTTAAAGCAAGCAAAAGTAAAGCATTTATTAAACAAGTTTTTCAGTTACGAGTTTGTTTGTTTCGTTGCATACAACATTGCATCGTATATTTCAGTTTCAGGGTCTCGTCGCTGTATATACAAACCGCCCCTAGTTTTAACTGATTGAAAAACGTAGCCCGGAGCAGGTGAGATAACACACGGGCTTTTCTAATCCTCCCCTATAGATGATGTAAATTTGGGGAAGACGACGAGTCGCAAGTATTTATTCATTGTAGTACATAATATGGGGGGTATATAGAGGTGTTTCCATATAAAACATTTTCGTATATAGTGATGTGCAAAACCAGTGCGGTAAGCCATTCTTCAATACTATATAGGTGGTTTTTATTATCTCTGCCTGATGCCATTGTTGAAGGGGTTTCGAAAATGGCTGCTACATTTTATTCATTATGTGCAAGATTAGTTAGCAGATGGTATGATGGCATTATTAACTCTAGCAAAACGGATTTTCGAAATGTTAACCGTTACACTCGAAATTAATTTATTTTTGGTCAAATCAGCATATTATTTTGCATCACAATGGATTACTATTTGAATAAAAATATCAAATATGGAGTTTTGTGCAAATAATTCGGTGTATAATGTGTCGGAGTGAAATCCATGCGATTTTCGATGGAGTTACCTTCAATCTTGAGTCAATACTGAAACTAATTCGATTTGTATGCAAATTTCTGTTAGCTTTTAGTCGTTAGTGTTTCTACATTGTTACAAGTCACTAATACACGTCATCTAAATTTATGGAGTTTCATTATCTAACATGTGTTCTTGCTTTGGCTTCATATTTGGTGTTTGATTTGGGAATTTATTGAAGTTTTAAGTGGATAGATCATCAATCTTTTGGAACAATTTTTTAAGAAGATAATTTCGTAGGAAGTAGAAAGATTGGGAGGTCGGAAGATCGGAAGATTGGAAGACCAAAAGATCGGAACCAAAAAAATGATGCTATTTGGCGGATCCGCCAAAATTTCAACAAAACTTCCAATCTTTTGATCTTATTTCATCCAAACCCCTATTTTTATGTTCAAAATAATTCTTTTTGACGACTTAAATATAACTTCCCTGCCCTTCCTTAAATCACTCGCTTTTCTCAGCAAAATAGTTTAAACTTTCTACTAGCGCTCATAAAACTTAATTAATTCAAAAGTGCTAGTAGTACAAGTTTGGGATAATTAAGACTCGTGTGTACAATTTATTACATCCATCACCCTGTATATGAAAGTTGTGAGAACGATGAAAATGGGGTCTGCAGTCAAGCACCTAATGCTTGCAAATAGCGCGAGCCCGAAATTGAGTTAATAGTAATAGCAAGTCATGTTGTTCTAATTGCATAAAACCCATGCTTGAATCTCTCTTATACAAATTGCACAGTTTAAGGGAACACACTGGCCATTGTTGCAAACATCGCTTGAATTATGTTTTGGGGCGATCGCATCGAGGGCCCCATACTTGACAATCTGTCTCGATGTTGCTAATTTTGTTTATACATGTTTTTACTGCTCTTCAGCGCAAATAGAGTGATTAGATTCGAAGCGAAAAAATAAAGTGAAAGGAAAAGCTCGTTGATTTAAAAGCTCTCTTGAGCTGCAAACGAACCATCGCTATGGGAGTCACTCGAAGAGGCAGAGTGTACGTCGGCAGGCTCACCAGAGCATCCATGCAGGGAACCGCTAATACCGGTTTCACGGCTTGCTAAGTTGAACCGTGTAATTTTGCATTTGCAGCGAGTAAGGTTTTCTAGTTAAGTGGTCCACAAAATTCGGCAAGTTTATATAAGGATGGCAAGCGAAATCAACGAGCAGTCGAATTTCGAAATCCTCCTTGTCCATACCGCTCTGCGGGTCTACCACTAAACGCTTTTTTTCTAGTATGCGCTTTTCAATTTTAGTTCGAAATTTGTGAACCGAAAATGTGCTCCTTGAAAAGTGTTGCAAATACAAAAGATTTCAGTGCGCTTTAAGGGTAAATTAGACTAAAAATTGAATTATATTTTGCGCAAAAGCTTGTTAATTAGCTTTTCTTTTAATTAGAAACTTAATAATGAGTTTTAAATATGTTCAAGTAACAATTAAAAATAAGTGCATTTTCCGCAGTGCGCATATTCCCCAATTTTTTGGCGCCAAAATAAGAACTTGTGGTTGATAATTTTTAATTCAGTTCGAAAGTGTGCATCTTTAGAATAAACTACAACAAAGTTGGATGTTTTGAGTGTCTTGTTATAATTAATTAGAAGTTTTGCTATAAAAGTGTATAGAAGAATAAAATTGATATAATAAAAAACTGAAAAAAAAAATCTACCTATACATTCGAGAAAATGCAGATTACGTTTTATTTTATTACAAAAGTAAACCAGAATTTATTCAAGTTTAAGGATCTCATTAGCTCAATATGAAGTTGAAACTCTTGAGACGCAATTCAAACAAAATAAGAAAAGGCTTAGAATTCTTAAACAAACAGTAATATTTTATTCACTGTTTTTATCTATGTTTATTGCATTTCCTTATTATGCGAAGCTTTCGGTAAATAAAAATATTTTCCTAAAGGATATTTACAGGATGTTCACTTGTAACTGGTCCAAATATTTTTTCTCTTTATATTTGATCCAAAACAAATAAAATGCTTCTTCCTTCCCAGAAATTATGAAATAGATTTTTATCGAGGAGCAAAATGAGCAATAAATTGGACAATCTCGTAAGTATGTGAGGCAACAATGAAAAGCACAAGTGGCTCTGATGTAGTTAATTACATGTCTTAACTAGGTGCATCGAGGGTGTTGTCTTAGCGACCAATTTAGGGGAAAACATCTCTTTCGGAAAGCTCGCTTCCATACAGAAATAAAACTAGTCATCAAAAAATGCTGTTATCTTTAATTGCAAACATCGAAAGCGAAAAAAGAATCCAAATCAGATAAGAGTAGTACTAAATAAATGAATTGAAAAAATTAGCATCACTCCCTTAGCATTGTGTTTGAAGTCAATATTTATCAGTCGACCGATCAATCTGAATGTGCTAAATTAAAATCTGTATGCGCATTAATGCATTAGGCCAGATCGCGTCATACACATGTTCCATGCATTGAGCAACACAAATTTCGATCACACAAAAAGGAAAAGGGGTTGAGGGCGGCATGGGGAGGCAAACACCGCACACACTCGCTATCAGATCAACGCAAATTCGATTAGTATAAACGGCATTAAAACAATCCTATTTAAAACAGCCTGTATGTACTCTGTAGGCTTAAATCCATGAAATAGTAAAGCAAGCGGTTGTGTGTGATGTGTACTATGCGTTCGCGAACCCAAATTCTCTCTGAAAAGCTGCACATCAAAAGCTTTTGAGCTTTTATACACTTATTCATGAGCTTAATCATTTACGGAAAATTACAATCCATGGCAAGTTTCAATTTATCAACACCAAACCCCCGCCAAAATTGAAACTGACTAATTATTGGGATTGCGTCCTATAATGAATTTATTACGTCACTCCGTACTATAATAACAAATTACATCACTATTATTGGTGCCATATTGAATGACGATTGGTATACGATTATAATATTTCATAGAAATTTGTCTTAATTGCCAAACAAATTCGATTTTAGTTTTGGTCCTACCCGGCTCCTCCACCAAAATTGAAAATCTTCTTGTAACTTCTTAGTTTACATACTTTTGCAATTTGTTATTTTTGTAATAGCTAGGCTAGTTAATGGACAAGCGTTTCACCGTTTGGAATTTGCTACCGGCTGCATTATAACCACGTGGTTATATGTTGCACTTCCTAATGCATTGGATATGAACAACTATGTCGACCCCGCCTTCGATGAGCGAGTCACCAACCAATGTTCATTGGTGCATGAGTAACAAACCGCCCTCTGATCCGCCTCTGTTCACCTTTTTTTTTTTGCTCAGCTCAACATGTGCAACTTTAGAATTTTATTTGGGCATCAGTTCACAGATTCAATCAGCAATACGATTTTCTGTGGGTTTGAGTTTTTGAGTTAATTGTAGATGGTGTGATTTATTTTTCGGAGTTGATGAATGTTAGAAATTGCAGAAGGAACACATGGAGGGGGAACTTTCCAACCAATTATTGATATAGATGTTTCTTCCTCAATTTTCTTCAAAATAAATGGAATTTTTGTTTAATTTAATTAACAAAATTGCGTCAACTTAAATATTTCAGCTTTTATCCCCCAAATAATGCCGTGTAGCACTTATGTAAAAACTGATGCAATTTAAAGCTTTCATATACTAGCTATTACTAAGTACATTAAAAAAGAAAGCTGAAAATGTAAAGTCAGTAAACCGGAAGATTTATTTTTTAAATAAACATTGCATAGCTAACCATATTTGAATATTCATTTATGCCATAGTGAACTTCTAATTTCATAAAACCTTCCCTTCTTTCAGCCACACGTGATTTTCTGCTTTGCTCAGCTTATTTCGTTATTATTTACAAAAAAGCGGCCAGACAAAAGTTTACTTTGTAATAAAGTATTTAATTACATTCTTGAAGTATAATTAAATATAAACATGAAAGCCATCAAGTACTTTGTAAATAATTAATCCACCAAAAGGACTCACTTGACCCTTGAAGCTTGTCGTCCAACCGAAATTTTTCCTAATCATATGTACCATGGTTCATAAATCTTGGCAGCTCGTAAATATGTGTGACACAGCACGCTACAGCCAGAAAACATCTCGTACTTATGGATCCATTACAATGTGGCGTTTAGTTTTGCGTCATTAGGTCCGCAATGATTCTCTTCTCCGTGGAATAGTTTCCGGTTTGCGGAATCTCTCTGGCCCTGATAATATTATGGGGTACGAACTTCTGCATTCTATGACTTCTGTTGTCCGTAATGTGCAGAACCCATTCGCCGTAATCGCTTGTCTTGTTGTGGTAAATTATGGCCAAATCTATATTATGCGGGTAAAGAGGGAAAGTGACTCTTCCATAAATGTTATGCTACATTGAAGGATCATCATTTAGATTTTACGACTTTCGTTCCTTGGAGAGCATTTTTATTGTGGAGAAACTTTGGTCCTAGATCATAGTCGAGAGCATAATTCAATTTGCGATTCAATTTATTTCGAAAGTTTGCTGGCGGGGGATTAATAGCCGCCAGGTCGACCTGATTTATGTCCACGTTAAAAATCTATCTAGTCTTAAAAAAGGATTATCGAATTTATGCATATCTAAAAAGTATTCCGCTAATTTTAATTGGACTTGGAACCGAATTGGAAGCACTTGAGTGGAGTCTTTCTTGTCCAGTGCCGCCACCCCCTATAGAGTGCAATTCCGTCTGGGTTCAAGGGGGAGAAACAGAAGGGTCTGTCGCGATATCCAACAGTTCCGGATTATACTTTAATTGATTCGAGCACGCAGACTGCGGCTGCTCGCGCGTGAAGAGGTCTATCATTGTATTTCGATATCCCTAATCATTATCTCTTTTTCATTCACTCACTACAACATTACATTATTCGTCCAGCTTTACACACTGCGCCTCTATAAATACGCACAATACGAATATAAGCCGTGACCAATTTCGAAAAAATTGTGCACTTGTTTTTTTCGAAATGCACCACGTGGTCCTTTAAAATTGCAAAAGCGTTAGGGATCCACTTGACTTGGCCTTTGGAACTTCATTTGATAATTAAGTGTGACGCCACTGATTTATGTATTACATTTTTTTTGTTGGTAATAAATTTAAACTTCGCGCCCTTAATTATTTTTTGCTATTTTAATATTTGACCCCACATTTTTTTTTTGCAAAAATGCAATATATTGTCTAAAATATTGACAAATATGACTGACAATGCAATTTAGCAACAAAGGAACATATTGTGCCTTTTATAGCGTATGAACAGCCATTAAGCGTATAGTTGAAATGCAAATGGTAAAGTGTATAGAAATTTGCAAATGCGACAATATAACAGTGGCAGATATATTATGTGCCAAGACAATGGCCACTGATTCTATTCCCGGACAATTCCGGGTTGACGATATATATAGTGCAAATTCCGGCAACTCGCTCACTGCGAATATACGTTAATGCGGATTGATTTACACTGTGGAAATGCCCGTGATTAATAGCTTTGTATAATTACAACATTCTTTATATGTTTTCCTACTACAAAGTTTAATTCACTCAAAACATACATTTAATTTCGATTTTTTAGTCCGTCTAGTAGTGTTTATAGTATTATTATTGTACATTTAAAGAGCGTCTGTTACAAAACCGGAAGTGAGAGAGGGCGGCACGTGTTGGTGATGAGACAGACCGGAAGTCGACTTTTGTGAGCCGGATCAAAGTCACAATCATATTTTCAGCGCGTGCCCTCCTCTCGTTGCGCGTTTTACTATTGTTGAGATGATATCTATGAAATAGGGTACTATTATTCATTTTATAATGCAAATCACTTTTTATCTGTTCACATCCATCGAGGAAATTATGCTCATTTTGAAAATATTGAAATATTCCATACAGGGCGATCAAAAATCAAAAAAGCATCAATAAATTTAATCATGCTATAGTCTGAGCAATAAATAATGGCCGTGACGTCACTGAGAAGCGAACCTCAAGGTCCCAGTGACGTCACGGCCAACTTTCATGCGTCAATATTGACTATTTGAATTTTATGTAGCCGGCTAAACGGGAACAGGTCCATTATCCATAAAGTATAAGCATACACGCACCAGAAGTTCGAAACGGACGAGGACGAGTGTGACAGGCGATTTGGGCAACGGCGTGTGAATGAGGAACGGTTCGATCGGGTCAATTTCTGGCTTAATCTGGACGAGCTGGACAATCTCAGGACGGCAAGGGATAAACTGTCTATTCTGGATCTCGCACGTTACACCAAAGATATATTGGATGATTCGCTGGACCCGATGGACGAATTTATAGTCGAATAAATCTTTTTCGAGCTAAAATATATTTGTGCAGGACACATATGTGCGGCGAAATATATTTTATCTCGGATGCGGAATGAGGAGCGTGAAAACTAAAAAGTCTGGACGGGCGGTAATTAATTCAAATTTAATATGCGAAATGAATCTTGATAAAAACTTTATATTATTATACATCAGAAGCCAACAAAAGTGTAATAAATATTCATTGGAGTTTTACGTCCGAGGGTCGACTGGGCCCTGGATCTCACTTTTCTTTCTCTCCTCGTCGTCACTCACTGTATATTAAATATGAATTTAAATATTATTTAAAACGTACACACCCTTTTAGATATTAAAATCATAATACATTGCAAGTAGTTACGACAAACAATACAATCCATTTTTTTTTCTTCACGCCCCAACTTTTCCAAACTATAGTATCCATGACAGTTAATTCTCTTTGCTCTATGGAAGCTCAGCTAAACTGCACCCCAACGGAAGTGCTTTTTGATATTTTCTCAATGTTGAATCATTATCTCGTCACTCAATTCATCATAAATGTCATATGCGGGGTGTTAATAGTTCATAAGGGCAAATTGCAATTCATCTTCTATTTATGAGAATTATTTTACACATAACATTATCAAATGAGATCTTAATGTTGGATCATTACCAAAAAAGAAACGGTCCAACTATTTGGTCTTTCCAAAAACTAGTTTCCTAAAATCTCCCAAAAAATAATTAACCTTCCGGATTAAAAAAGCTGCTCCAAACAAATTGCTCCTAGCCGAACTGTGATTGAATGCACAGAGAATAATAGAGCGCAAACGAATAGCAATTGCGAATGCAAATCCCCAAATTACAACGCGCTTCGTTTTTTTGCATGATCAGAAAACCGCGCCACAAATGAATCAATGTGTAAGCCACAACACGTGTCGCAACGGCCGATTTGCTGCAATTTATTGCTAATTCGCGTAAATATAAAAATTGGTTGGTTGGGAAATTGGGTAGAGCTAACGGACACGCGTCTCTCATTTCGGCAACGGTGTCGCAAGCAAACGATATTCGCGGGGAAAAAAGCACTGCGGGAACATAAAAGCAATACATACATATAATGATACACGTGGCTTTGCAAAGTGCCACGTGGTGGCTCCATTCGGAGCCAACCAGACGCGAAATAGCGTTTTTTAACACCCTTGCCCAAATGCTAGTCGAGCCGGCATAATGAATGTTGGACCATACGGATATTGAAATGTTACTGATGGTAATTGTGATTGATTTTAATTGATCTTCCACGGGAACATCAAAGGAACTTATCAGATTGACGCGAATTGATTGGTTCCAATTAGAAGATCTTCCTTTCCGACTAAAGTTCGTTATTTTTAATAATTGGCGGGAACGCCATCCTTCGATTTGCTTGCTGATTTGAATAATTTGGAGCCGAATGTTTGTAACGTGTTCCGATATGCAAAATAAGTCGATCCTCGCAGGAAGTAAACAGACATACGGAAGTTGCAGAAAAAGTATTTTCCGGTTTAAATCTTCATCATTTCATAGTTCAATGGTTTGAAAGCGCGCGCTAATGTTTACCAAACTGAATACGCAAAATTACTATGCAGATATAAATCATTCTTCGTTATTCGTGTATGGAAACCGGAAAACTTTCATATATTTATTACTTGTGCCAAACAACATTCAAAGAAGCGTTTTTTATAATTATGGGATGCAGTTTTTTGCGCGCTATAGCTTTTGAAAAAGCGAAATATTCCTTTATATTTATATATTGTAGAAAAGTGCGGTGGATCTATCTGGGACCATTCTTTAGAATCTTTAGAGGCGCATTACGCTTGGCTGAAAACCACGTTTTTATTTTACGGCAGGCTAATGGGAAAATGTAACAGTGCCTATTCATTGAAATGTAAAAGAATGCGCGCTCGATACGTAGAATAAATAAAAAAAAAAATTGAGGATGGGGATGATGAAAGTTATTGAACAAAAAGAAAAAACCGAAAACAGTTGCGTATCAAGCACGCTTCACTGATGACGATGGGAGTCTTGTCTTTACCATACAAAAGAACTGCATTTAATGCTCCAGGTATATAAATATAAAACATACAAGCGCGTGCTTATAACGGCCACTTTCGAATTTGTCACCAACAGTGTCGGCGTCTTCTATTCTTCAAGATATACGTTAATAGTAATGGAAGAGATTCTTAAGCTGGTTTGTCTCCTCGAGGCTATCTATTCCTCACAGACGCCGCCTTCTATTCAAAAACCCTCGAAAAAACATTATTTTGTACTTTTGCGGTCTAATAAACAAGTACTTTTGTCATGGTACTTTTATATGAAAATAATGGTGTTCATGGCAGCGTATGCTGAGTGGTCACTTAGAGTGGCTGCAAGTGTGAAGCAAAGGTGTCGGTGCATTTTGTGGGCTTTGCATGACTCAATGACTGCACCAGAATGAGAAATTGGATGGACAATGATCATTGAACCAAAATTTTGGTTCTTATCTGGAATTTTTGATATTTTTGTTCAAAACACCCTTAAAAATGCCAATTAATTAATATTTGGTTAGATTTTTAATGACTCCTAGAGCTACTTGGGGCACAATAAAATTTGTCACAACAAGGCAAGCAGCCATGATTAAATGCTGTCGTCCGGAACAAATTTGAATGTTTTTTAGACGTAAGCCAAAAGGCATATTTCTTTTTATATAGAGGTATATAATGTGAAATAAAAATATATAGGTACGGTTGTGGCTGTCATATAATGTGGGTAGGTATTATTTTGTGGTAAGCAATTTTATATACAGGGTGTTTGATTTATAAAAATAATAACCCTTTTCTAAGTAAAAATTCTACTAATCCGACCAGGAAAAAAGTTAAACTTTATTATTTTTAGTTAGGAAAAATCGAATCTGACTTCATAAGTCCATAATTTTCGAAACACTCTGTATATTTAGTTTCTATATCCCGCATTCTTATAGAAAACCAATAATCTGAAATGAAAAATATCTGGAACTGCATTTGACGTTCAATCATACATTGCTTAAATCTTATGAGATCTTTACATATAAATATAAGAAATATTTTCTACCAATACGAATATTTTGACATTCTACAAGTAGAAATCGCTTTTGATCGCTATATTTAATAAAGCCATCCACAATAAAGAAGACATCCATGTATTTTACTGTAAGCCAACGGCGGTCCTAATAAAAAGCCACGTGCCTTATTGTTTAATACTATTTATAATAAAGTAACGTTTTAATTCGTATCGAATCATCGTGTTACGTTGTAATTTAACGGGTCTTAGTGTTGAAAAACTGGCGTTCGCCCTTCTTTCACAGATATGACGCTCTTTACGACGAATGATTGACGGTTGCAATGTTAATATTTGCCGCACGTGACTTACACGCGACACTCAGCTCGTCGTTCGTTTCTTTTGACATCTCTATTTAGTAAGCAGCTATTTGACATGTTTGACACTATCAGTGCCATTTTAATATATTGAACTTTTATAAGCACTCTCAACTTCAAACGGATTCCATCCGCATTGCACACGTTTCGCTCTCTCATCCTCTTTTTATGACACATTTTCAAATCTATCATTATTAGCAAATGCAGATCCCGCATTTGCGGCTCAGTGCGTTTCTTGTTTTCGAAAGTTTTTTGCAAAATTTCGCTTTTGTTTGGGAAAGTCGAAGAAAATCGATTTTTTGTGTTGCTATTTTTTTTTAATTAATTCAATAATACTTTGTATTATGTGCAAAATATGAAAGATTGTCGTAAAAGTCCGCTTTATATGCATACTAATAAAACCAGACGAAGGAAATGAAATAAAAATGGAACAAAGAAGGAAATTTCTGTGTTTTACGATAACACACATAACTTCATTTAAAAATCGTAAATCACGGAATATGCAGCTGCCTTTTTGGCAATATAAAATGCAATAAAATAATATTTGGCCAAAATGAAAAAAACCTACAGCGAATAAATGTCGTCGGCGTCACTTGGACGTCGCAAAGCAATAAACATTATGTTGTAGGTGGACAACAAAACTACATAGGGCATTATTCCACGTGACTGAATGTGCATTGTTATTTTTTCAGTTGACCAGTGAAGCGACCAAATTGCATTACCTTCCAGCAAACATGATTCGCTTCCTATATTATGTTGCATTCTTCACGCCTTTTTGTCCTCGATTATATTTATGTAGAATTAATAAAAGACGAGAAATTGTAGCTCTAGTGCGGAAATGCATCATGATGTTGTTGTAATAAACATGTAAGCAGAAGAGTCAAGTAGCATGATGGTTAATTGAAGCTCATCCGTATTCGAGATGAACCAGGTATGTGTTGCACAAGCATAAAGGCGGATCAGCAATCAGGTGAATTAGCGAGGAGCTAGAGCTAGATTAGCAAAGAGAGCAGCGGATGAGAGAATATATATATCTAGCAGCAGATTTGCCGCAATTCATCTCAAGCGATCCGTGAATCATTCACTCCTCCACATATTTATAAAACCCCTCTTAATTGGAGACCAACATCAGAATGAATGTCCGATTGTTTTTGTTTATCAATCCAAAACTTGCTTGCTGGTGGCTTCTATTATGGATTACGAAATGCAAAATGCACTCATGAGCAAAATGCATCTAATTAATTTTGAAATACCGCACAAAATATCTCAAAATAATGGCCATCTGGCCCTTTCCGAATTTTCAGAATCAATTTCGAGCAATCGCGATAAGCGGAGAAAATGCGCGCACCTAAACATGTAGGCGGATTTTGGGATTGTGTGTAATTTCCCTGACGCATATATCGGTACAATTCCCAGTGTTTATATTGAATCGGTATTGCCTTTGTGGGCTTATCTCGACTATCTGTAATGAGATCTCTGTCAGGTCTATGTCGAAGGACCGCAGACTGCCACTATACCGATTTCATTGCATATTGCAGAATTTGTAGATGGTATACCAATTTTGGGCTGTTGTTTGTGGGTGGTCGGTCCAATTCAATATATTCGCCAGTTGTCAAACAAAACGGCACAATAGTTGCCTTTCCATTTGTTTGAAAGAAACGTCAAGTTGTTTATTGTGTCACAATATTGGCGAAGGTTCCAAGTCCATTATTCCGCATCCCAAACATTTTCTCGTTCAGCTATTTTAATTTTTACAATGTATACCTAATCTAACATTGTAGTAAAGCAAATAAACAAAAATCTGACATAAAATCCAAATCGCATTCGCCGTAATCATCAATTCTGCGTGATTTATGAGCTTGATTCGCTCGGCTATAAATCTAGTACACTTTCTTATAATATATTTTCTTGTAAGAAGTGGTGGAGCCAACAAACCCAACATTTGTTACAGTATTAGACGCAATGACAGCAGACCAATCACAAATAACCATTTCCAATCTGTCTCAAGTGCAGACTTGCATGAAAATGCATTAATTCGTATTCGATGGATGAGAAGAACCGAAAGTTCTTTTATTAGCTTTTATCGATGTTGTTATTTTTAATCAAAATTTTGTAACGTAGCGCTCAAGATCCAAGCGCCAAACAACGACATCTTTGTTGATTTTAAATGTTTTCGTATTTTTGTGGCCAAATTCCTAATATAAATTGAAGAACAACAAGCAACGTTATAAAGCTTTTACAGTCTCTGAAAAGAAATACAGACACACACACATAACAAAAATTCATTTCAGCATCGCCTTTGATGTCAGTGATGCGTTTCTTATTTGCTTCGTTTTTTTTTTATTTTGGCTTTTTAACAAACTGTTCTCATACTAGTCTTTGTTTCCCTTTATTGTTAATCCTGTTTTGCATCAATAGGAAAAACAATAATAATAATAATATCGTAAATCAAAGCGAAAGCAGATTATTATTAATAGAGGCCACAAGCCAAATCCGTAATATTCCCTAATAATAAATTACAAGGGTATTTTCTGACTCTGTATGTGATGATATAATTACATCGGGACAACATACTGCGAGAAGGCCCACAGAACTACAAATATTAATCGAGTTTCAACACAATATGCACGCATCACTGGCTGGACAAATTGTTTTATAAAGTGATTACGTATTATGGCAGTTATCTGCGAGTGCCATAATGTTACGTTCGTAATCATATTTAAGTGCACTTCAGAGATATGAGAGCCAAAACTCGATTTCGGTCTTGCTGATGGGTGCGTGCGAGCGCTCAACTCAACAGTCCCCCAGGGCCCCAGGGGGTCCACCTCCAAACGCGGCGGCGGTTTTTGGTTTGAAAAATTTACAGCTTTATTAAACGCAATTTACGATTTATAATCAGCATCATTTTACATCAAACGTTATTCGTAATTATGGCTTTATAATTATATTGCCACTTTTTGAAAGCGCGCGCGTTTAAGTCTCTGCATCATTGAGCGCAATTGTTTATTTTGGCGCTAAAAAAATATTTTTTTAAAATGGAACAAAGGACTTGAAAGTTTTTTAGTTATGCATTCAAATAATAAAACCGTTCGTAAATCAAAGTAACAAATTAACTTCAAAATAATGGTATAAGTTACTTCGGATTTAGACGTATACAAATGTAGCTATTAGCATAGGCAGCGCTACTGCTACTCATAAATCAAATACAGGAGAAATAACTTGTTATATTCCATTGTATAATGATGTTGTTTTCATCCCCTTTTCATCGGTTCTACATATTATATAAAATATTCTATTCATCCCTTTTGCTCTCACTTTTTTACACAGATAAAATAATATTTATTACTTTAAGAAGGAAGGGTGTCATATGATGACTAAAGTTTAAGTTTGTGTCATTATGTTGTAGGTCGAAATGTTTTATAATTTGTCTCGTTTGTTTGAACCGCAACACACCCGATAAATACCCTAGGGAATTTTTGCACACGCTATATGGTGGAGTAACAAGTGCGGACAAGGTTGCTAATATAATATATTGTTGCATAACAAGGATAATAAGCCTTTTCTATTCTTGTAACATGCATGATTCACTGCACCCTTTGCAAACTATAAAAGTCTGGAAATAACAAGCGCTACTTTTATTTTTGCACTATTCACATATTTTATGGGCGACAATCATTTAGCTAGACGAAAAAAAAATAATTAATAAACCCACAAAAATTCGGTCGAATTCATTGAGCCATAGATAAGTTTGTCTTTGGGATATTTACATTTTGTTTATGGTGAATGCGCCCCGCACAGAAAAGGATCCTTGCACGACAAAATCATTAAAAAAGAAATAACAGATGCTATCGTACAATAATAGTACCGTTTTTTCCTTTCAATCTAAATAATTTGTTGTTGTCGCACGTGCTTTACTTGCCGCATAATAGTCGAAATATTAGTCTATTGAATATTGACCAGCATTTATTGAATTGCGAGATATAAATAATAATATTAATTCAAAAACATCTGCACTATTAATGTAATTTGATAGATGAGCAGAACTGCAGTTGATATGACGATGGATGTTGCATTTATTGCCAAATGAACTGTAAACTTTCAAATAACGCATTTACTGAAAATGAACATCACAAGCTCGGATGCCTTAAACGATGATGTATGTAAATAAATTGCACTCAAGAATTTCATGCGATCAAAATCATATTTTTCCAATCACTTTTTAAATATGTGCACAAAACATTTACAAATCTAACAAAAAGTTTGAAATCCAATCCGGCATGTAATCCAACACATGAAGAAGGGGAGGAATTTGCAAATTGCGGAACCACCCTCATGTGGAATACGGCACAATGTTTTCTCTTTACGCTTTGGAGGTTTTCTATACTAACTGGTTTAAGGCAACCCAAATTCGCCTAACAATCATATTGATATCATTGGGCAGATGTGAATTGCATATTTCATCCAAATACAATGCAAATTATCACATTTACTCATTTCATGAATTTTTGGTCGAGCGTTTAAAAATTGGCGAAGGCGCCGGAATTACAGAAATTGGACCCGAAATGAGTAGTAATAAAACAAATAAGATCAAAGCCGAGGAAATCCCATCAAGTCTAATTAATCTTGGAGTAATTTTGGTCAAAGGGAATTGAAAGACCTTAAAATTAGATTTGCAAATAATAATAAAAAGTGCACGTGCCTTCTTGAACCCACGAAATCTTTAGAAAAATCCATTTCCACAAAAACATCACGCTTGATGGCGTTCGAAAAAAAGCAGCTACATTTTGCTTGTTGATAATTCTTGTCGGAGGAGAGAGGTTTTGTTCTGGTGGTGGATGATGGAAAATGTGTAGTATAATAGACATGTAGGAGTGTAGGTGGTGGTGCAGCTTCTTGCTTTTTAGTTTGACGCAGACTTTTCGAGTGCACCAAGCCGGAATTAAGTTGGAACGGACTGGGAAAGCAGATGGACGGCGGACGGGACGAGTTGGGATGCTGGGTCCGTATTCACAATGTAAGCACCCTACGATCGCCGTTCAAATCCACTCATGAGTGAACGCGAGATCTTTCAAAAGCTTGATGCTGCTAGCTGCTTTTTCTTGTGAAATACTCCTGTCTCGATATCATATCTACATTTCAAATATATGAATTTTATTTCCATTTCATATTCAAACGGAATAATGTTTTATGTGATCAACATTTTTGCAAAAGATCCACTTTTTTCCCTCTCTTCATCCCCCGCCCGTTCTTAATCTGAGCGTATTACATTAAATTGAATGAATGCTGCAGGTTGTTTGTAATAATGAAAATAGGAAATATGCTCTCAATATCAGTTATGGACATTATGGAATAGTATACATAGTGTATATGCGAGGAAACGGCTGGCAAAAGCTAAATGTAGTGGAACTTTAGCCCATCCGTAAGTGATTGATGGCAGAATGCCCTTCTACCTAGTGCAGCAATATGTGTGTTATTGAAATATGAGATATATGACTGTGTATACTAGCTGTAATTCTCGTTTTCAACAATCAATTTTTATATAATATATTACGCAAACACTGAAATTATTCTCATTTCTCCTCCATACTCTATTCGATTGCTCGAGCTATATTTTCAATATTGTCATTTATGCGTTCAAATCGCAAATAAAATGTCAAATTACAATTTTTTTTTGTTAAATTTGTGAATAAATTAATATAATTTATTTATAACAATAGTACGAAATATTTTATATTTTTTGCATTTATTTTTGGGCGCTAATTATCAATAATTATTTTAATTTGTAATTTAGTAAAGAATAAAAGTTGTAATGTAGCTTACCAATATTTTTCTAAAAAACAATAGCACTTTTTTAAACCATTCGCAAACATTTTATTTGGTTCTTTAGTATTTTATACTTGTCACTTGAAATATAATTGGTCTACTAGTGTCCTCTACGAGAAAGTAGCAGAACTTTATTCAGAGCTAAAAGCTCCACTTAGAAGTTCGATACTATAGCCCTCTATTGTATTCAGTTTGCACCTACTAACAGAAATCTGTAATAGGAGTAAACTATAATATACAATTTAAACAATTAATAATTCTAAAATTTAATAAATTTACTTGTCTTTTATCAATTAATTATATAAACGTTTTAAAAATTATTAGAATAGTTAATTAAAATAATTAGCGGTTTGAGTAGATTTATTTTAGTGAGACTACTAATATCTAGATGTCGCTGCAGCTTCAAATTCAAATATTTCCCGGTTATTGATTTATTAGCGAGTATTATAAATAAAACTGCAAGTTGCATTGCTTTTATGTAACTTATTATAAATACGTATACTCCAATTCACCAATATACTCCATTGCGTCATTGACGAAACCATCTGAATCAAACCGGTACTAAAATAGTTGCCATGGGCGGTTCGTTTTTTAGGGGTCTCACTTGTATTGTGAGTTGCCTAATATCAGGCGTTATTACAATGTCTTATGTTGCCAAATGCTTCAACAAATGAGGCATTTTGGATATTTAACTAATAACAATTGGTATTATTATTAGTTATTTTCATCATTAATGTCGTCATCAAAGAAAACTTCATTATCAGAAATTGTTTATTAAACTTAATTATTTAGTAAACAAACCTTTTTGATACAAGTCGTATATAACATTTCTCGTTTCTATCTTAAGATGTTGCGGTAAATCGGAGGTTTTCGGTTTTGATCGTGGCTTGTAAGGATTTTTCTTACTAAGTTTGCCCGAACTAGATGAGTCCTCATCTGCTGCTTCAGTTGATTCAGCCTCGTCTGCTTCCTTGGCTTTTTTAGCATATACACTAACAGTTTTCACTGAAATGCCTAAGCCATTTGCCACTCGCTGGAACCAAAAAGTATAAATTATAGTCAACAAAGTTTTTTTTAGAGACATTAAAAGCAACTTACCTCTTGGACACAGTTCAGATTAAGAAGAGGACCCCCATTTGCAAGTTCTCTTTGGAAGTACTCAATAAGATTCACCACAAATTGAGACAAATCTAATCGTTTTCGCGGCATTTTGCGAATACAACAACAATCACAGTACAATTCTCGCTAATAGCACACCAGTAATCACCAGTAATCACTTATAAAATCACTTATAAACACAAGAACGAAGCAAAAACAAATAAACGAAAACTTTAAAACTTACAAAAACCCAGAGAGACGCTGATGGTTTTTAGGTTAAAGTCGTTGTGAAACATAGTTCCGCACATTATTTACATCCTTGTCTAGCACACGTTAAAAGAGCACACGTCGGCATAAAATACGTCATAACTAGAAAAGCGACTGCAGCGCCTTACTAACGCATCGGTCTTTAGAAAGAGAGAATTATGTAAGTGAAATGTGAAAGAAGACAGCGACAAATAGTCATGTGTGTTCATCAATGACGCAATGGAGTATATTCGTGAATCGCACTATACTAACATTTATTTTCCGCAAAAGTTTTCGCATACTATTTAAACAAATTAGTGACAAAAGTTTTGGATAAAGTTAATATTTGTTTATACATAACGAATAAAATTTATAATTAATTTCCATCTTTACCTAATTGAACACGATTCTACATAAATTTGCAAAATGTATAATTTATTAAATTAACTAATAACATATTATAGGCTTCTCTAAATATATAATTTTACATCTCATCATTAAAGCCTAGCATTTTATTTAATGCACGCAAATTAAAGCGGCAATCAATTAATACTTAATTTTAATTAGTCAATATAATAATAATAACAAATTGGGTATATTAAGGTAAAAGAAAATTTATGTATCCAGGAATTAAAAGATTTCTAACTAATTATACACGTAAACTTCAATTAGTAATTCAACACCACAAAATTAAACTGCAATTATTAATTAATAATTAATTATAGTTATTGCTTTCTGTCTTCTGTCTATAACCATTTTTAACGGTTGCATAAATAATTGCTTATATTGCGTAGTTTTAATATTTAAATTAGTCGCGTGATGGAAAATGCATTTAATTTAATTGTAAAAGCATTTAATTTAATTATTTTTTATTAAAAAACGTTGATTAATTTTTAATTTCTATTAAAATTCGAAACTGTTTTTTTTTTCAGGATTTGCGGTTGTGCCTAAAAGCTCTCGCTTTGCCAGAAAAGCTCCGAGCTTTTGTTATCAATTGGCGAAGAAAGCGATGTAAAACGTCGTTCAGCGCCGCCCTAAAGCGTCGGATTGGGACGCTTTCGGACAATAGCAGCTGAAAACAGTATTGTTTAACAGGGCGCACGCTCAGCAGGAACAATAGAGTTTGCAGACAACAGCAGGCGGAGTCTCCTGCAAACGCAGTATTGTTCATTTGTCTGCAATACTAGGGCGGGCCTCTAACACTGCAAGCATCCTGCAACCAATAAATAATTTTCACATTTCACACTCTTGTTTAATTGAATGTGAGAGACGCGAAAAATAAAACGCATAAAATAAGGACATCGAGGAGGAAAAGTTATGACAAGAGTATAAATAAAGGCAATTGCATGTGGCAAAGAAATGCCACTCTGATTTTATTATGCAGGCTTCGTTTATCCGCATCTACATGTTTGCGTAGGTTGTAAAAAGCTGCCCATAAAACATAAGAAATGAAGAATCATGTTCATTACCATCAAAGACAAGCGGCTGACATTGCTGCTGTGATGTCCTGCAGATGTCACACCGTCCATGTCACTGCGGTCTCGGCTTCGTCTAGTTAAAAGACAACAGGTCTTTTTGCAAAAACAGAAATTCCTACATCCACTCGATTTTTATTTCTTCGAAATTTTTTCAAAATATATTTTTCCTATCTAATTAAATAAACAAAGTAATAAATGAAGTGGAGATATTTACATGGGTACAATACACAACAAGGTCCTGCTGGTAATTTATGGGGGCATATGTGGACAAAGTTGCGGCTCGCAGGCGCTGCTGCTTGATGCCGGCCGAAGAACAGGTCGTCGTCGACCAGGGTGTAGCGCATTCATCAAACCCCACGTTGTTTATTGAGCTGCAGCGCCACTTACAAGACAGTCGAACACGCGCATAAGTAAACGGGCGCCTACGACACTAGTTATATTCAAATTAGGCCCCGTTCTACATCTGTAACATCTACCGTTCCAGGCGTTCTACCGAGATTTATCTCCGAGCCATATTTCCGAAAAAAATCAATCATCATATTTGTAATAATTTTTAAAGAAGGATAACTTGTCCTTCCCAGTAAAAATCCGCCATCAGACGAACTATAAATAGAACTTTATAAAAAGCATAATATCTGAGAATTTAAAACCGTCCATCGGTTGAAACCAAACACTTAATATAAATAATAAAACGCTAGACAGTAAATTTGTTTCAAGTTACCTTTTGTTACCACAAATGACCTTTAATATTGTTATACCGATTTTTTTGTGTGCCTAATGACGCCTTGAATCCAATGGAATAAAATAAGACAATCCTTATTGTGCAGGTAAATTTGTCAAAGTCAGAATAGGAATCATGATGATTCAAAGGACGCTCAATGCGCTTGTTCGAAAAAAATCACAGTTAATAATGGAATGCTGCTGCTATTATCACGTGGAAAAATTTGTTTAACAATACCATTAGATTTATGGCCGCAATTAATCTTGCATTTTTCTATCAAGCTTTTTCGAAGGTTAGCTATTGTTGATAGTATTAGTACTTTTTTTCGTTTCGATTTGAATGAATAATTATTTAATATATCCGCTCGATTGGGTTCATAAAACGTCCCCAGTCCAGCAATCGTTGTCCTGCCGCATCAGCAGCATTCCATCAGGTCAACAGAGCGATTTACTTTCATCTTTCTCACACTTGCGCCGATTCAAAATCGGCCTCTTCTCTCTACCACTTGTCACACTCATACATATACACACGCTTATCTTGAGGTGCTTAAGATTTAATGAATTCAAAGTGTCTGTGTTATTTCACTGAAATGTATTTCAGTAAATTGATATTTAATTCTCTCCTCTTTCACCATCAAAGTCAATATAATATACCCGACAAAGACGTGGTACCATCTACAATGGGAAGAGGGACAATTAAAATAAAGGACGGAATTTTTGGAATTTTTTTTATTGAACAAACTTAACAAAAAACATCAAAACTATTCAAAAATACAAATCTAATTTCAATTTCTGGCGAAGGCGCTCAATTGAATTTCTTGCAATCAACGTTTTCATAAATAATTAATAAGAAATAAATGATGCGAAAAAATGTCGTGTCACCGTGCATAAAATATAGGATAAAGGCTGTAGATAAATTGTAGATAAAGAAGCGTTTCGCATAAGAGCAGACTGTTGTTCAGCACCCAGGTTCAAGTAAAACGTACATGCTGCAGGAATCACGCAATGTACATGAATCTTTAAATAGGGAACCTTTCACATAAGTAACCATAAATAAATAATTATAATTTATGCATAATTATAATCTTCTTAGGTGCTATTGCATTTGGATGAACGAAAAAATACAATAATTTCGGCTGATTAAATTATAGGATAGGATATTACGATTTAATTTTAATTTTAAGAGCACGTACTCTTTATGTGTGAGAGTCTCGTATAATTATGAGGCTTAACTCGATGGAAATTAGAGTAATAAAATTAATAACCCGTTTAATTCTATTTTGAAATTTCGCGGGAGTTAATTTAAAAAGCGCGCGCAATTAATTTGAATGTTCAATATGTGTAAATAATTTATTATCAATTATGCGCATGAATACTACTCAATCATTCGCATTCAAAAAACGTAAAAGACAATTAAAAAGCCACACCATCCATCAAAAAGGCCAGTTAATTACCGCATCTGGGCGAAAAATTAATTAGCATTATTTATTTGTACAAGTACAATTTAAGTTAAATGCATTAAATTGAATTTATAATGAGTGAGCGAGTATGCGATATCGTTGGCCGTCAATTTTATGAATGAAGGATGAAATGACGAGGCGAAATCAGATTGACGAGGATGGTCATGGGGACGAAGTGAAGAAGCTTTGGGGCCGGCGACCGCTGCTGCTGCTGGTGTGCAGTGAGGCGCCAGGCCAGTCTCGCGTATTTCTCCATATACAGTAGATAAATTGCGTCGAGTTTTGATTTACATCCCGCATTCTTCAACTAACAAACGCGTTTCCATTTTTCATACTTTTCCTCCATAGAGTGTGACTCTGGCCGGCCGCACCCCAAGCCAAGTGCACTCCATCCATTGATTGAACCGATGGGAACAGGTACCGCTGTACGAACGAACGGATGGACGGACGGAGTCAATAAACCCAGTGCACCTGTTGGCCTCGGGTCAGCTAGATACACATACATACTCATCGCCTCCAGCATCTCGCTCCGCAGGACCGCACCGGATCCGGAACTAGCGCGCACTCGAAATCCCGCCTTTTTTTAAATTTTGGTGGAATGATGATTTTTTTTATTTTTTTTTCGAGATCGTCCTGCTTTCTAATCCTGATGTACCGGTTCGTATTTATTATATTCGCTCGCGCGGTGCATTCCACATCAAGCCAAAGTGCATTTATATATACGGCTGTTTTCTATATGTATTTAATGTACCATTCAATAAATGCACAAAACTGGATCTGCAGCCAAGATGAATTACGGTTTAGTTTTAGATCGAAAGAATAACAACCATTATCTCGTCATATAAAAGTGGTTATCATCAGTTTCATATATATAAGGACAATTTTTTTTGCGCTCATTTTTACGACGTGTTTCACAACAGATTAAATATGCTTTTATAAGCTGTTCAATATTAAAGAAGTTTCATGGAACTTCTTATGGATGCCAGTCTGCTTTAATTATCCTGCAAGCACAATAAAAATTAAGAGCTTAAAATAGACGAGGGAAAATCGATAAGGGTGAACTTGACCTAGCTCAAGTTCTTTGGGTTAGACTAATTTGAATATTAGTTTGTCATCCCCCAAAAAATAATTATAGACAAATAATTCGCACTTAGGCAATTTATTTTAATTTTTGGCGGATGCGCCAATATTTTTACTTCTCTCGTAGAGGAAGTATTGTATTCATGAAAAAAAAATTTTCTCCAAATTTCACTTTTTTCTACTTTATAGAACGCGTAGATTACGAAAATCATATTCACTAATTTCCGTCTGTCGGTCTGTCTGTCGGTCTGTCGGTCTGTCGGTCTGTTCGTTTCTTTAAACCGCTATATTTCGGAATCTACTGAACCGATTAAAGCAAAATTTGCGTCCTTTTTTTCTACCTGCCCATTGATTAGGTCAAAGAAAAAAAGTTAGGAAATTCTTAAGGACCTGCGCATTATTGGCCAAAAACATGCCAAAAACAGCAAAATCGGTGCATCCACTTAATCTTCTAAAGTTGCAGACCGATTTTGACCAAATATTGAACATATGTTTTGTGTATACCCCAAGTGGTGAATGCTTGCAAAAAATCTGTAGTTTTTTTAAGGGTTGACTTTTAATTAAGGGTTGAAGGGTCAAAAAGTTGTAAAAATGCATAAGTTGTAACGTGAATACCTGCCAGGAGGAATATTTTATTTGAACCAAATTTGGCATACATATTAGGAATACATTGACGAAAATGCTGGTAGAAGTTTCATCCCCTAAAAATGAACCCTAGTGGCCTGTTGGGTCTTTTAATTAATTGTTCAAAAATTGGCGGTGTTTTTATTCTTATATGTCAGCATAACTGACCATTTTCCGTCAGTAATTTTATATATATTCACATATTGAGTGACTAAAAATAATATACGACCCTAACTACACACCCCCACCCCCAAATATACAGTTTGAGTTATATGGATCGGATTTTCTTCATATTAGATTTCTACTATACATTTAAAACAAATTTACAAATAATCTAATTAAAAATAATATGCGACCCTTATTTTACAACTTCAACCCTTAACGTACCCTTTACAGTCAAAATGCTCGGATTTCTTTCAAATTTGGTAGTAGTAATTTTAACATATTTAACTTATCATTACTTAGTTAATTTAATTGAAATTAGGCTAGACCTACATTTTACAATTGTAACCCCTAATACCCCCCTCATAGTTAGCATTGTCAGATTTATTTAAATTTTAGTATATAAACGAGTGAAGTACTGTGGAATCTCATTTCCAGCGAATTTCAATTTAAATACTTTCTTAAACATCTCAATTTTTTTTTGCCCAGCCTAATCTAAATCCAAGATAATGTCACATTTATTACAAATATACTTAATTAATTGTCAAGATAGTTGCTATACTAGAAATATTCCTCCTGCTGAGAGAAAGGATTTTTATGATGATTTTGAAATTACGAATGTAAAAAATATTATTTATCACCAGCAAGCAATAACAGCAACACTTATTTACATTTCAATATATATTTGAGACAGTTTCTATTTTTGTTTGATGTGTGTGTGGATATAAAAGAAAAAAAAAATATGTAACAACCCACATTGCCTTTATAATAATAATAGTAATAATAAATTAAAAAAAAGTCAAGCAAAAAGATCAAACAAGATTATCAAATTTATGGACATGTTGCATGTAGGAGACTTAAGAAGAAGAATAATTTCAATGACATTTTTGTCATTAAAAGCGACTGTTGACAAAAATGCTTTTATGTAGGCATATCCCTTGTGACAGCCCCAACGGTATTAATTCTATGATCCATCCGGCCATCGCTGCAGTGTGGAAAAGCAATCAGAAACCTGATTTTTTCCTGATATTATGCATAATACAGGGTGTCTTAGCCGTTGCGACATAAACAATACTTTCTATTTGTGGAATTGGAATTGTCTCGCTCGCGCGGTCAGCCGCAATCCTTATTCTTGCATCCGATCCGCTCCGTCCTTGACTGGACCGGTCTCTCTATGAATATTACTTACACCAGAGTGGGTATTGTCATGTAAAAGTCGCGCGGCGAGCGAAGAGATCTTCTTGCATATCGCGACCGATGATCATCACCATCATCATCTCTACCGAGAAGTTCTCACGCATTCTGCGTAGCCGGAGCGAAGTCGCTTAAGCATTCAGCCAGTGTCCGTCGTCCACAAGGGGTGGAAGAATAGGAAGCTGCTTTATCCCCGACGGCTAATACAATAAACGCTCGAATAATGCCTATATATAAATATAGTCTATTACCCAGACAATGTGCACCATTGAGGACCGCTCTCGCAGATTTGCGAATTGTATTCCGAAAAGGAGATGTGGCCATTGTTACACTCTTATTATCATACAACGATGCAACAATGCCTCCGACCTCTTTATTCTTTTCTCGCTGTATGTGCCTGAATTTACAATATAATCTAATCATCGGAATAATTGCCGTATGCAAAGTAGCTCATCGGACCTTTTTCAGCAAATTTAATCGAAATTGCTGCCAATTTATGCAACACACTTTATTTTTTTTTTGAGTGCTTGCTGGTGCATTTAGCCAATTATTCATACTTTCAAAACAAATTATTACCTTAAGCTATTATATTGGAAAACCGGGAAATTCAATGAGTTCAGACATAAAACATTTAGATAGGTACAATTTATATTCAATAGCGATTTAATTTTTTATTGCGGCAATTAAAGCTATAAAATATAATAAAGCTCCTTAAAAGCTTCAAAAGAAACGTAAAAATAAAAAATAAATAAATTTAGTCCACAAATTAGCGGACAAAATATGCCAAATTTACTACGAAAAATGGCGAAGGCGCCAATGTTAGCTTATTGCAAATTTCACATTTTTTTAAAAGTAACTGGAATTTCAGTTATTTTTATGTTTAAGATAATATTGAAAAGCTATAGAAAATTATAAAAAATAACAGATCAAGAAAATCCTTAATGACTTATTTTATTATCCATTATAAGCAAGAATAACATTCACTTAAAAATAATTAAATTAATTTCTGCAGTAATTTTTTTCAGATTGCCGCAATAATTAAAATTGCAGAACATGATTCCACATTAAGCAGCCTCTTAAAGCATCATAACTAACATTAACGATTTTTATAGAAATATCAATTATTCCTCGCATTTATTACCGGAAAATATACCTATCCTTTTGCAATTTCACTTTCCTAATATAAAAACTGTTATTGTTGCAAATTGCCTCGCATAATATATTCCATACATAATAATTATAAACTTTATCTCGTCCGGTCCCCATTAACAACAAATCCTTATGATATAATAATACATCCTACACGATAATAAAATGAATAAACCAGAACACAATTACATAAGAATAACACGAATTTTTTTTGTTCGGTCGCAAATAAAAATGGTCCTGCAAGAAGATGAATGTGGTCTTGTAGGGAATATTTTTGCGAGCTTTAGTGGCAGGAAATTTATCGCTCGGCAGAGAAAAGTGATTGTTGTATAACGGAGGGCGCCTTCTTGTACACCTGTTGAACTTGCGGAACCTGTTCATTGTGACCGAATAATGCAGCGGATGACCACGCGGCCCACCACTCCTGCAAGGTCGTCCCAATACGATTATTTTCCTCATCTTCATACTTTTTCCTCATCTCGACATATGTAAAAATTCCTCTAACAAGCTCGTTTTTGTTCCACTCGTACGTTTAAGGTAAAAAGAAATTATGTTGTAGTTAATTACACAGCCAGAAGACGGGACAATCAGATTAACAAGACTTATATAGGTATTATTAAAAACTTTCTAAGATTGTTATCGTCGCGGTCAAGAATAGCCTATGCGTTGGTTGATTGTTTAATTTTTCGTCAAGTGTTTGGTGGTGGCACTTGCGTAAGACTATCAACCTGCTACATTAAAATGACTTGCCCGTTCTGTGAATGCATGACACACCTCGACTTCGATTGTCTTGTCGTATATTATAAAGTAAATAAATAAACAAAAACTGTCCCCATTAGATGACGTCCATTAATTAAATTTTACACGCATAGTAATCTCTACTTTCTCGAAGGACGGCTGGTTGTGCTACAAAAAATACACAATATTACCATTTTTTTCAAACCTCTTCATCCTCGTCGTCGTCTTCCTTTTGCTTCGTTCAGGTGTGCAAGTCGCCTTTTATTTATTAGAACAGACTATACAGAATGTCCCAAGAATTTTTCAAAAAATTGCGAATGCGCGGGTTCGAAAAAATAATTAGAAATTGCGAATTAATATGCGCAAAATTTACAAGAATTCTGAGATTAAACATGAATTTCAGAAAATTAATTAAACGTGAATTAGCATAAATCGCCAGAGGTTGTGAATATTTAAGTCACAAGACTTGTTATACGGAAGTTGTTGCGACCCCATTTAGCACTGTTCCAACAATGAGATCAAAAACACAACTTTTCTGTTTGTGATACCATAAAATAAAAAAAAAGAAATTTTATGGATGGCTTAGGTAGAGGCCGTTACAGACGACGACAATTAAAGAAATCATCTTCGGACTAATTGATGTGATAATAAACATTTGAAAGGACTTTCTCGCGCGCTTATTCTCCAATGGTAAAAATTAATTCCATTTCAACGTGAATTATTTATCGGTTCTACAATTTATATTTTAATATAAATATGGAGATAGACTAGATTAGGTTTTGTATCTACTAGGTTTTGTACCTATACCATCTATCAGCTAATAAATTATTAATGTGATTTTGATTTACAAGCTCCGTTCCATTCCTGACATTCTATACTGGGAAAATGCACCGCTGAAAAAATCCGCAGGATTTTTTTCCAAAAACAGAAAATTGTTCGAGAAACTATTCTATAAATGTTTTACTCACTTTGAATTACAATTATTACTTGTTTCTTCAGGAATAATCAAACGGGACGCGAAATATGGCGAAGGCCCGGGGCTAAATTGAAATGTGTTCCGCAAATTTAACTAAAAATTTGAAAATTTATTCATTTCTTGATTTTTTTTGGCACTTTTTTGATTCTGCTTCAACAGTTTCTTGCGCTGACTTGATTGCAGCTCTAGCTATTTGTTCTTATTTTTGGACAGCTGCATGTTTTTTGCAGAAAAATAATTGTTGTTCGTGTATTGTAGTATAACATATATAAGTAGCATAATAGTTGATTTAAGCACTCGAACCCACAACGGTTCCATGGATCATTGACTCCTCTCTGCGGGTTAATTATAACCCACGAATATGTAATTACACGAATACAATCAGTGGATGCGCATTCTCGGACATTCCTCGGTAATTATTAATATACACTGTGTTCGACTCTTAACTTATTTGACCCTTCTATTAATAAACACTCCCACCGGTTTATTATTAACGTTCTTCTTAGTACTATAGTATGTTATTCGCTCCATCCATTGTGATGGGTGCGTGTACACCTCTACGTCTATTTTGATGGATACACGTTCATCGCGGTTACCACCGAAAAAAATTCAATTATTTTTATTGTTTGGTCCCGTACAGATTTTAGCATATGATAATAATAAATAAATTTTCAATTCGAAAATAATTACGTTCACTACTCGTTAAGGAAGTGCAGCAGGACGAACGAAGATTGGCCGGCAGATCTTCGACCCATCCATACAAATAATAATTTTACGGCGCAATGTTTAATAATAATTACTTATAATTAGTTTACTTCAAACTTCGCGAAGGGTTAATAAGTGTTTATTTTCATGGCATGTTGCGCGATTTGCTGCACGTAATTATAAAATTATCCTTAAAGGAAAAATTAAACAATAATTTAAATAATACATTTAAGAGTATTCCAAATGCAATCATAATTATTATAAATGATTACTATCATTAAATGCGAACGAAAACAATAAACTAGCGAATATATTGCACTAACGCGCTCAATTTACTTTTAATTAAATCTTAAATAGATGTGCGCGAAAAACAACAATTAATGTTATTAATAATTTTAATAACAGTTATACGGGATGACGTGTAAACAAACTTGTACATACATGAGTATCGATTCTTAATAAAAAGAGTTCTCACGCTGCTACAAAGGTGCAAGCAACAGGAAACAAAAGCGATTATCTGCAAAACTTATAATGTGGTTCAGATTATAGTATTTAAATTAGTTATAACTTAAACAAGTTTCAAGAAACAGCTCAAAAAAAAATAAATAAAAAAATCTACCAGCAACAAATTAAGTGTAAAATTATTTTTGAACGGGACCAGTTATTATCACTCCGTGTGTTTCTCATTCTAATGATTTCATCTCTTATTTGCATATAAATGTAATATTTTTCGTGTTAACCTTTTAGAATAAATTAAAAACACACACACATTCTGCAATTTGTTGCTTTTAATTTTACAATGCTTTTACGGTTATTTATTATTCATTCGCTTTATATGATAAGCCATCTATTTTTAAGTGAGGCATAGCTCAAATGCGCGGAGGGGTCATTTTTATATCGCAGATATTTTTAACAATAAAAAACCTACAAAATATTTTATGGTACTTTTGGAAAGATGGACTTAATAGCTACAAACGAGTGTTTGCGCTTTTTCGAAAAATAATTTATTAAGCAAAATATAAGGCGTCTTAAATTGGTACTTTCTTAAGCTTGTAATCATTGTTCGACTGCTGGTATTTAAACGCAATAAATCAATTTTTGTAACTTTCTAAACAATAATTAAACGCTAATCACATTTAATAGTATTTAGTACAATAAAAGTGGCTGCGCTGATTCTATATAATTATGTATTCAAATCTTAAGCATCGAATATAGGTAATTAGAAACATGCACTTGTTTGTTGTGTTCCATTACAACATGAAAAAGTGTTTTGCAAGAACGAAAATGTTAATGCATAATATTATAGGAAGGATGGTGGAGAGAAATGTATCGTGTAAGTGGCCAACTGTCATATAAATAAAACCAGCGAGCCATACAACTATTTAAAGTAATTATTAATGTTGTGTGATTTGATTGATTAATAATAAAACGTTGCATCAACACACGACTTATAAAGAAACATAATCGATCCGACCGGTTAAATTACTTACCGCACTGGCCGTTGCAAGACCATAAGAGCGCCGCAACCATTAAAAGCTAATAACACTTTGCATTTATCAAATCAGATTAAATTTGCCCCCGAATTTCATTGAACAGACAAAAGTATATTTCGAAATAGTACTGCAATTAAAATAATTAATTTCCATCCACGAACAATTGAAACCTTTAAGACTGAAGTGCTGACATCATCGCCATTTAAATGTGTTAATAATGTTAAGTTCAAAAGCAAACAATCTTCAATTCGATTGTCGCTCATCGCAATTATTCTATTTGTACAATAAATAATAGAAAGTTAAAATTCATAATTCAATTGTTACCAAGTCACTAAATCCTTGACGGATTTAATTTAATTGCAATCAAGTGTGTGAAGATGTTAAAATGTGAAATAATAGCTCCATCACGCAACGCGCTTTACATTTTGCTGATAGCAATTTGATTATCATAATATTAAACAGAAGTGCCTAATTTCACTCAAATTAAGACAAGTGAAAAAGACTTCTAGTGAGACGTTAATTCATCTAAAGCCCATGGGCTGATGAAGAACAGAGATGTTTGTTATCCGCGTGCTCCTTTACCTGTTCCGTTGTTCGTGTCAGTAGTTGTTTCATTTAGACCCTTCGTGGGTGTTTATGTTTCTATTCTGTAGGCGATTGCTTCTTATTTACAGACAAACAACTGTCGATGTCCTTTACATCTAGTACTACTCCTATTGCTCTATTAACTCCGATCCAATGCGCTCCAAATCTGCTCTTCAATAAAGAGATTAGTAAAAAATGCGAGTAAAATAGTCCATAAAACGTTGGAACGCGGTTTACCGCTGCAGTGCCAATTAATAACTTAATTAAGCGCTTTAATCAACTTGTCATACGGGAATCAATCCGTAGTCCGACCTCTGACGAGATAAACAGTCTCGTCTATCACCGCAAAATCAACAATCGGAAGGTGTTTAGAAGATCTACTGAGAGTTCTTCCTTTCAGGTAATTTTTTGGCTACTCCGGAAGATCCTTTGGAGTGTTGCTCCTAGATCTTAAACTGTCTTCCATAAGATGACAACTTTGTCCTAAATGCATGGAGTCTCCTCTTTGACCAAAATTTAGATCTCCCGATGCTCCTAATTGGTTCATTTGAAAAAGCTGATTGTTCGATTGGTAGGCAATATAATAGTCGGATCTGAGGGGCAATTTGATCAAACACTTTATGGCATTCATTAGACGGAGAGCATCACGAGCTGGTCGTTCAACAGCGGGGAATGTTTATCTGCATCTAGCGGTTCTGTAGAAGGAATTTGCAGTACATGAATGATAACCGCTGTAAACAATTGTCAATTAGAAGACATCTAGTTAGTCCACAATGCAACAGGTCGACAGCATGCTTTGTTAGGTTCCATTAGAAGCCGCCTTGACGGTCGAACAATTGCCGGATTGCAACAAATGTCTCTCGGTTTCTACTTATCACACGCCTATCTGATCGGCTTGGCTCTTTTTGATGATGGCACCAGCACACCGGACCACTTTTGCATTTAAAAAACTCCCATCCGCCATCCGTCAGGATCTTCTCGATTATTATTACCAATTATACGGGAGTTAATAGCGTCACGCACGATCCGTTTCTCCTCTCTGCAATGATCTCGCATTAACAATACTATACAGGGTGTCATTATTTTGTCTTCTGGAAGAGTTGGTCCTTTAGATAAAGGTCAATTAGAATCAAGATGAACAAGGAAGAGGTCTGCGGGGTATGAGCTCCGGGTGGCTCACGCACAGCCCGGAGCAGACAGGCTGAAGAACGAAGAAGAAGAAACAGCACACCACAAGAGTGTAGCAGGTACAACAGCTTGCGTGTCCATCGTTAATGAATGCAATCCACAATCCGCGCGGTTGCTGCTTGCTCGACCTGTTGTTTTCCAGTTCAGCTAGCCTATAATTTTTATTGTCACGCCAAAAGAAATAACAGCGGGATAGGACTTTGGCTTCTTTCGTCTTATTGTGTGGAAAGATTCACTGTCATCGATCATTCCACGCTTCTTCCACCACGTCCTCCACGTCTCCGCTCTCGCGTTATTCTCCTCCTCGTAGTAGTCCTTTTGAATCCTGCAGCCTTAAATTTTACTGACGTGTTTTTCTTGCTTTCTTGCTTGTACTAACGGCGTGTAGATGATACTCGTCGCTGTACCTCCTCACCATGCTGCTTGTCTTTCTAATTTAATGTTCGTTCACGCATAACATATTTCCCAGCAAGACTCTAATGCCTACACACGTTTTAAATAATTGTTTTGGTGTCGGCTACATCGTGCTTTAGCTCCACAGACTCCAGATATTAATATTATATTATATTTTATATGACGACTCTAAGCACAAAATTAGTGAACGCTATGGGTATTCCACCATTCATTTGATTTACTTTCTTCTTTATCACTTTATTGTAATTTATTACCATTACACCAATAGAACTAACTCTTCTTCTCAAAAATTGGGAGTCTAAGAAGTCTTCCATAAGAAAGCCATAAATTAGCAGTTGTTCACTTTGGGCATACTTTTCGTCCGAGCCATTTAATGAATACACATTAAATGCACCAATGTATTCATTATGCACGGAAAAAATTGGTGCAGCAGCCAAGATAAGCAAAAATGGAAACTTGGCAAAAAAAGTTGATTATAGAAGTTAACGTTGCCAATTTTTGCAACAGAAGTGTGATTTTGTAACGCGATTAAAACAGGTGCATGCATCAAAAATCAACATAAGAATGTACAATAATTTATGTTGTTTCGAAATGAGCGAACCTGTAAAAAATTGATTGGAACGCAATTTTCGAGCGAAACAGCTAATTTAGGTGGAGAAATCGGAATGGACGAATTATAGTCCATACAAGAAGTACCATTTATTTTTATCTCTTAGTACTCGTATAATACATTCACAAATAATTTCTATATTTACATGAAACAATTTCTAATTACTAGCTGGATAATAATAAATAATTATGAAACACATTATTGAGCGTTTATCGTACTACGTATTATAAATACACAATTATTTCAAGTAATTTTTTTTTTAATTAGAAACGTCTTCTATATAAGTAGCAGGATTAAAACAACTTTTCCTTAAGAATGAAGACACTGTATACTTCAAGACACGCGATATTAATATGGCGACAAGTCGATGACACTGGACAGTGTAGGCCGCATAGACAGCGAGATATTGTGATGCACTATCTAGATTGTGTTTCTTATAAATTACTGGTATTCCTGCGTCTGTATGATACAAGAACTAGTCACTGAACCGGCCGGGCTTCAGCTGCCTTTTCAGGCACGCTACAGTTAATCGGAAGAAATAACGAGCAACAAACAATAGGAAAAACTTATCCGACTTGATTGCGCCTCCATCCAACTCAGGAAGTCGTATTTCAATAATAATTATTGCATTTTCATCAATCACTCTTTTTTTTCCTTCTTCTTGCTACACCAAAGGAAAACCGCAGGACAGAACAATAAATATCTACATTTTGCACTGCAAATTCCATTTTTGGTATTGGAGCTTAGATGGATGGAGTTGGAATTTATATGCGAAAATGTTCCTGAATTTCTCAATCTAGACATATAAGTCTGGGGAGAAGATCTTTGAACGTTCTTCCCAAAAAATCTCGGAAAATATGAGGAGTTCTTCAAAGATCTGGGTATTCCTTCAAATTGTTAATTAATTTTGATGGTGTATTTTAAGGAGCATTGACTGTAAATTTCAAAGCACATTGCTATCAAATAAAATCAATAAATAAGCACACCGCAACGCAAAACTTATGGTGTAGGCCTAATAATGGCTTGGCCATTTAAAGAAAATACGACTGACAAGCAAGTAACAATGCTCATTGTTGAGACGAGAAAATGTAAACCTGGCCTGACAGTTAATCCGGCTATATGTCCGCTTTGCCCGCAGCAGCATATGCGTGAAAGTTGGAATTGTTTTACGAACAATAATCATTTATCAGTCTTTAATTGGAGTAGGTAAATAGCTTGCTATGGATAACACTCAACTATAAACTCTGCCATATACACAATGTAATAGACTTGATCTAACTTCTTTTGTCTTAACGATTGTTTTCCAGATGGCTATATATGTACGACGCACAATAATGGATAAGAAGATGAAGAGTTCCGATTGCTTTTGTAAACTAATTAATTTTGTTTGTTTGTTATACTCTTTAATAATGCTTAAGATCAGAGTTTCTTTAGCTTTCAAATGGTATTACTGTTCAGCACGTGCTTAAATTATGGAAGGGAGACTTTTTATATGATTTAGTCTCTTCCTCCAAAAAAGACTGGAGCTGAGGAATCTGAGTAGTTTATAGGACCCATATAGGACCCAGAATCCTTTGGAAGGTCTTCTTCTTCTCCTTCCTTTGGAAGGTCTTCTCCTTCTCCTTCCTTTGGAAGATCTTCTGAATATTCTTCCAACTTTTTGTATATCGTCTAATCTCTGAAAGGACATCAGGATTAAGTCGAGTAGACTTTGTAAGCGTATTGACGTGTATCTAAAAAGTGGGTATAAGAAAGAAAATGAAAAGATATAGTAGTATAAACCTGTTGCTTTTCTACATATAAATAATGGTAATTAAGTTAATGAATTCGATAAAAAAGTAGCAGCAGGTAAAGTAAATGGAATATAATAATACGTGTGTACGCAACGAAGACAAAATTAACGACCTTTAGAAATATGCACAAGTGACCTCAATTGACAGTAACAAATATGTCTCAGGGCGCTAAACCAAACCAGTTCTCCAGCAAACAAACAAAAATCACTAACATACATTCTAATGCCCACACGGCATTGTGCGATTTCAACACAATAAATTTATATACAATTTGGTTTGTAATTGTATAATTCTTCAGCAAATACACATTTGTAGTCATTAATCAAGTCGATTATAATTTTCTGAACGAGGTTGCAGCAGTCGGTCGGGACGGTCAGTCGCTCTTTCTCTCTATTCAATTTCCATCGATTATTTTATAATAATAATATTGCAAAATATTATGCACCTGACGAAACTATCAAATGATTTGCTGCATGTCATTTCCAATTCGAACCAACCGATTTCAGAAGAAATAAAAAGTCGAATGTGGGCATGGGTGATTTATGGACTTCGAAGCAAATCTGGAGAGATGAAAGCTGATCGTATTGTTTGGTTTAGAATTAGCCAAACATTATGCAATCAGTCGTTGATTAATGATCTTGATATTGTTTTATGGACTTCATACAATATTTTAGTTTAAAAAAAAATTGCTACAAGAAAAATATCACAATCTGTAACAACAATATTTTTTTGTTCAAATTGTAGGTGATATCAAAGTACATCCTGTAGATAATGAGTAAATTTTAATTGCAATGTTTGTTTATATTAATAATAAAAAGTTATCTCGCCGAGATCTTCATAAAGGAAATGATTCTCTAATACTATAATGCCATCAATTTATTTCTCTCCATCATTTAATGGATCTCTTGAGAACAATTGCAAACCTTCTAGTATAAAGTATAATGGATCTTTCAATAATTTTTTTCCATTTCTAATTTTCTGTAAAAACGATTATAATGGGCCAATTAAAATTAATGGCTATAATGCAATTTTACAGTATTGAAGATTGCCTTAATCTCAATGACGTTTTATATTCTTTCTTTTTATTTTCAATGCAGTTGTTCAATTAGAATCATTCATTGATTTCTCGAGTCCAAACATGGATTTCTATAAATGTTCCATTATGTCGAATAAAAAAAGATTCAATATGTTTGCGTGGTGCATGGATCACAATTAAAATGTAATTCAAATAGATTGTGTGTGTGTGTGAGTGGAAGTCGGAAATTAATTGAGTGTAACATGAATGATGGATAGATAAGAAAAGTCCTTTAGGATATTTGTTTGAAATTTATTATTAACGCCGCTTTGTGTAATAAGAGATTAATTTATAATGACAACATATACTCGAGTAATATTTATTTATCATTATTATAATTACGTTTTGTTTTAATTATAATTGTATTAAATGTTGCGTGGAATGAAGCAATCAGTATATTACAATTTTTTTCTTTTGGGCTATAAAGTAATTATAACTATAACTCAATTTTCAAGCTTATGAGAAATCTGACGAATTTTATCTGAAGAATTCTCAAATTTTCTGAAAAGCTACCCGGGAAATATCTAAAAAAAATACTCAAACTAGATGTCCAGATAGTAAACATTATAATTCCGTAAAAATTATCCTTTGGACTTCTCGGTCCTTGGAGATTTTTGAAGCGTTCCGTTTTGAGAGGCTATAACTGGACCATTCAAGGAACTACCCGATTTCCTGAGAAACTAACTAGAAAACTTCTAAAAAAATTACCCAAACTAGTTGTCTAGATACTAAACTATGGAATCCCTTGAAAATTACCTTTTGGACTTCTCGGTCCTCAAAGATTTTCCAAGCTTTCCCTTCCGAGAAACTAATTAGATTCTTGGACGTGGAAGATGCTGGTGGTTCTTCGCTTTTCTTTTTGGTTTGTAAATACAATATACGTTTTTGAAACGCTTGTCACAATTATTTGAATAAATTCCGTATAGTAAATTAAAACGAGTTGTTTTTTCTTTCACAATTAATATACTAGTGTGAAGTGCTAATTTGCATGCAAAACACGTCCTAAGCCAAAGCGTCTAAGAAATCTCTCACGCATCGCTTTAATAGCCTTTTTATTAAATGGTATAGTATATAAATGTACACATATTATTATAAAGTTAAATTATAATTTCTGTTTCACGTTTTTCTATTAAAACAAATTATCATTTATCGTTTGATTGCTTTACCATCCAATCAAGATTTAATTAAAGCGTTTGGATACTTTCGCAAAAAGGACGAAAAAAAAGTCGTCAAAACTGAATCATTCTTTTATTCATATGGCAAAATAATAAATGTGTGGCGGCGCACATAAATAAGTAGAATGCGAGTGGGGTAATCTGTTAGGTGGTCAGTCTATTAGTTGGGAATGTCCGTTCGGCATTGTGTACTTGATGGGGACTAATGGTAGTTGCCAGTTGGCCTCCAGAGACCAGCCACAAATATCTAAAACATTTGCATTAGCTAACTCAACAACTACTTATCTTCTTCCTTTCTGTGTGATGCTCCTTTTTTTTCCTCCTCTTCCAGATCCTTATAATTTATATCAGCCAACATTGTGACAAAAAAATTTACATAATCTTGTAGCGCCTTTTATTTAAACTAGAATTTTTCTATGTAGATGAAATTAATTACACATGTAGAAGGTAATTAATTAAGCATTCTGCAACCTCACAGCAGGCCACAATCAAAAGATTGTTTTTCAATACTCATAATTAATAACAGTACATAAATTCGAGGAGGTAAAAAAATTGACGTAATTAAAATAATTTATCGAGCAAGTAATCTTTTATGAAACAATACAACTCTGAATGTTAAACTATTATTATACAGTAACGTATTTACGTACCTCCTATTAATTTACTAAAGAATGTTCATTTATTATTATTATTATTATTATTATTATTCAATATATAAAAGTTGTTTTTTTTTTCTTTACATATGGTACGTACACGTAAGTACGCAAACGAAAAGAAAACAAAAAGCGAATCATAAATGGTAATCGAGTTTCATTATATTATATGATTATAAATTAACTTGCGTAACACTAATTATATATGTAGCCAGGAATTATTATTATAACAATAGCCAATTAAAAGCAGACAATTGTCTGCATGGTGTCAGCTATCTGGACTTTAAGCAGTTCATCTTTTATAAGCTTAATAAATCACTACCGCATATTTTATTCGAGTCATAGAAAAATTAAAAATCGCAAATGTAAATAGCCCAACGTATTTAGGACGGGTAGTGCCCTCGAGCGCGCATCTAAAGTCTACGGTTCTTAAGAAAATGCATTACCTCTAAAATTCTTTATCTTGTTGTATTGATTCCCAAGTTTTGAATTGGATTTATTTCGGATATTGTGCCAGCAATTTGAAAACTAATTAGCATTGACTACAAAAGTGCAACGCGCTCCGCAAAGAAAAATCTTTGGAAATGCCATAAAAACGTACACACTTTCATACTTTATAAGTAGGTATATAACATTTTCCCTTCTTTCATTTCGTTTGATTTCCTTGTTCCATTTTTCTAATTATATTTTCTTTAAGGAGACTTCGATACTATTATCACCCTCCTGTGCTGTAATTTCTTTTTTATTCTGCCTTCTACTTTGGCTGAGCGAAATAAATTTGCTTTTTGAATTTTTGTATCCTTTTATCCTCCTGGATGTTGATTTTCTTATTATCGAGCGCTGAACAGAACGAGCCAACAACTATAGTCGTGTAGATAATGAACAAGAGCCCCCGCTCTGGACAAATTGCGTGTATTGTGTCACCGTTGGGGGTTAAATAAAAATACAACCCTGCTAGTAATTAGACTGTCGCAAACACTCATCGTCCCACAAGGCTACACAATCCGACTATCTAGAAATTCGAAAATTTTGCGTATTTTCAAATTGCTACTACATAATTTTAAATAATAGTTTCCTGGCAATATCCTTATTGTGTTACGGCAAGGGAAAGGTAATTCAGTTGTCTGAGACGGAAAATGTCGCCGTAATATGTGAACATGGGAAGATATTCGGCACCCTCTCCGGAAGGAAGCCACCACAAGGGAACAAATCGTTTCGAAAATGACAAATGCATAACGAAATCAGCGTGACTGATTGTTTGGTAATGTGTGTCATCGTCGCCTTTTCAATAATGTTTCAATCAAGGTTTCCAACTGGTGACAGCCGCCTATTAATTGTTGTCATATAGTCAAGGAAAAGCTTGGGGAAAAAGTTCCTCATGTCGTTACCTATAAACAGAGATCTTGTATCCTATCAAACTAATCGACGTCTGTATCTCTTATAAATGATAAAACACGATTTTCACTTGTCATTCGGAATATCAATGATAAATGGTTGTGTTTGTGGGATGTAATTGAAAATGGGAGGATTAGCTCCTCTTCGCGACACTCTCATCAATTTCATTTCGGTAGCAAAACAAAAATTATTTTTCTCGTCGTTCGAGTGTAATCAAGATCCGTCGCGTATTTTGAGAAAACGGGTCTCTACCTACAGCGAAATGTTATCCCGCGCTGATATCGGTAGTAAAAGATCCGAGCAACAAGCAAATATTATGTAGTAAAATATCACCGTCATAAAAACAGGTTCCTTCTCTCTCGTGTTTATTAGAAAACATGGAATACGAACGGTGTAAGCATAAACAATTTTCTTTTATTTATCTGTTATAACAATAACCCGTTGTTACCATCGACGACATTGTATCAGACCCACGTTTACACCTTTAGATCAGGCCTATTATTTTAAATTTCCGACATAAATTTCAATTTATTGGTCAATCCAGTTTTAACAAGCAAGAAGCAATGTTGGAACAGAAAACTAGACTACTGGTCCACTTAACGGAGTCAGAAAATAGCGTCTCATATCTTCCTTTAGCGTCTCCAAAAATTGGGAAGCCACTTCTCAAATACTAAAACAGATCTCCTAAATGGAAGTGAAGATGAATTTTGGGTAATTTTTTGATAAATTGACGCTTTTTTTAGATTCCAAAAAATAGAGTCAATTTTCAACTTGATGATGGATGAATGCATGTATTCTGGTCCAATCAAAACCGAAATTTACATATCCTACAAACATCTTATACCTTTGCATAGAAAATAACAAGAGAATCGTATATTATGTATACTATATAATTCAATGTTATGTTTCTCTATACATACATAGTACATATATAGATGTACATTCTCTCTGAGGCTCTTGCTTGGTTTAAAGGAAATCAAATGTATTGTTAGAGCGCGTATATCTGGGTTTGATGTCTGACAATTCCTAATCCCACATGCTGGTACGGATTTCTACAACAAACATCATAATTGCGTTCTCCTTAATACATACATAGAATTCAGAATTAATTTCTACAGCAATGTATTTCTGTCTATCCAATAGCGCAACTCCTAAAGGAAAAAAATGTGCCAGATCAAAATTTCATGATGCTAATTAATAAAAATAATTTTGTACACAGATGCCTCCTATTATAGCACAAAGCCGTAGAAAAAGCAGGAGATATAAATTACAGCCGATTCTGACATAGAGGAATTTTAACGAAGTTGTTTCATAATTTGTCGTTATGAGTGTCATTGTTCTGTTCGGAACAAAACAGAACAAAAGTTATGGCTATTATCAACCTCATACATGGCTATTTATTGCGTGCGTTGTTATCTTCCAGCTCGCTGATTATTTCAACATTCAAAACATGTTTCCACTCTGCACGAAGAAGAATAAGCAACATTATTGAAAATAAATTAGAATCAATTTATTTAACGCAGATGGTTGTCTAATGAGACACAATACCGGCCCAAAATTTTTACCTACTCATCCGATTTGGCACCTAGAAACGGAGGATGAAATATAATAATAAGCAAGTCATGAAAAATAAAAGCGCTGATTGAAACTAATTGTGAGATTTTCGGCAACTGTTTTTTCCGTGAAAAAAATCGAAATATGTTTGGAGGAGATGGACGGATGGAGGATGAGAAGCAGCAGGAATATTGAGGCAGTTACGCACAAGTGCTCCAGAACAAATTTACATCCAAAGGAATCGCTTGACATGTCTACTTATCTAGCGGCTAAAGAATGTCCTTATATGTATTTAGATTGTGTAGCGACGCACGGAAGAATGGATTCTATGCTACAAAGGAAGCCGACAGATTTTTCTTGTTTTACAACAGACAATGTTACAGATATTACGGGATAGAATACAAACGTTTACTTTTAACGTTTTAACGATTCTTCGCTGCAAACTCAACAACAGCACACCATGCTTTGCCTACTGATGTTCTTGATACTTTAAATATCGCTCAACTAAATAATGCAATTCGATTGAAGGAGCAGTAATTGTAATCTTCTTTGCCTTTTCCAGTTCTTCTCCATCATCAATTTAAATATCACTTGAAGCTTTATTAGCAATTCTAGGAATTTTTGAAAACAAGAAACTACTTAAAAAACTAGGAGAGGGAGTTGTATCTTTAAATTTTTTGGACTAAAACAATTCTTCTGCCAATAGCCAAACAGGAGAAAATTTATTAGCATGGGAACTTCTCACTTCCTGAAGATATTAGATGATGAAGAATTTGTAAAATGTCTTCATTTGCAGTTGTTCCAATTTTAATTGAAATATTGGAAGTAAAATGTTTAAAATAATTTTTTCCGATAGTGGAAAGTTGACTTCAAGCTTCGCCAACTATTTTGTTAATTGAAAAATATTTTTTCGCTTAAAAATTAATTGTATAAATTATTGCAGCGCGCAGACGACGAATCTTTCTTATAAAAAATATTCCAACTGGTTTAAAATTAGGTTAGCCTTATAAATTGAGTGACGAGAATTAAAAATATGTAAAATAATGAAATTATCAATCAAAGAAAATGACCTATTGAGTGTTGGATAATTACATTTCTCGAGCTAGTCCCCTACAGACCCAGTGCCGATTTAAAATCCAATGGCTCTGCACTCGACAACATGATAAAGGCGAGAACAATGTATCCAATTTATTGTTAGATTGTTTGACATGGCAAGCCAAGGGTTCTTGAACTTATTGTTTCGTATAGATTGGACATTGTTTTCGCATAAATCACTTTTACTTTCTTGCAAATCCCATAAGGTCAGAGTGCGTCATCATTAATATTTCGTATTCGTAGTACTATATATTTATAAGGTAGGCCGAAAATAAAGAAATAAAATAATTAAGTTGAAACTCAATACAAATTAACACCTGGAACATGCCATTAAATGGTATTTTGAATCGGAGAAGACGAGAATAACTGCAACGAGCGCGAAGAGTATAATTTATATCGCCCGAAGAAAAACTCGTGTGTTTTGTGAAACAACAGGTGACCATCGCATTAGCCTTTTAAATTTTTATTGAATTTCATCATCGATGAGAAAAAAATAACATTTACAATAAAATCAAACACGAAATGATACCGGTTTATTTAAAGAGAAGAAGGTTCATTGTTCTCCTCCGCCATCACCATCGAAAATAAAACAAACATTTAGACTAATTAATTTATCCGAGTTAATTAATTTTCGTGTTGTCTAATTGATGATAAATCAGAGGCGTCAGAGACGAAAAAAATCCACTCGCAGTGAAATGAAGTTGAACAGAACAAATACGAATAACACAAGTTGATACAATACAGTTTACAGCAACAATGAAGTGTTTATGCTTTGTAAGAAAAACAACTAATTCTTTTACGAGCTTCATATAATGTATATATTTAGCTTCTGGATTGAACAGATTTTTCGATGAGTGGGATGATATGCGGGAGTTAAACTTAATGGTTTCGTCGAAAGACACAGCATGCGGGGAAACAAAGCAGCTAATAAATTCTTCTTATACTCTCACTGTTCTGTTTCCATGTATACATTTCACCAACAAAACAAAATAAAATTTCATCAAAATGTTTATTTTGTTGCGAGTGAGGATTGAGTACATAAAGTAAATAAATAAACACCCTGTCATTGGACAATACGAACAAAATAACTCTAATTTACCAGAAACCATCCAATACGTCTATTTTTACACGTGACGTTTACAAATAGACACGATCATTAATCATTAGTTTTATTATCTGATTTAAGCGACTTGAACAGATCAATAAATGTTGCGCTAATTAAGAAATTTAGTTACTGTATAGACGCCAAACGCCAAACGCTAGACGCAACACGCTACGCGTTGGATAATAAATAACATCTTTATTTCTATACTAAAAAAACTACTAAGCTTTTTGCATCCATAAAAAATTCTAAACAATTAGCTCAATTATCATTAACTCTCATCAACAACTGCTATTATTCATAGTTGCGCAAACAATAACAAAAAGTGGGTAATTAATAATTACACCGTCTGGAGATTTAATTGCAACATTATTATTTTTGAGGTAATAAACATTAAGAAGCGTTGAACTGGATTTTATAACAAAATATAATTGATTATTCATGTATAAAAAACCGCAACTGTTGTTCATCATAGCTTTTATTAATTACAATAAAAAAACAAAAAAAGTTACAACCTGAATTTATAATAAATTAAAATAAAACCGTTAGAAACAATTTGTTCCATTTTTTTGCGATAATTTATTTCGAGTATTAATTTAATTAAATTATTAGAAAGGACATTAATTCTTGAAAAATTAATTCCCAAATCTAAATGCTTACATATGTAATGTGTAATAAATCTCAAGACAAGGAAAAAAATCGAACGTGATGAAATCACTCCAAATCCGCTTTGTAATCGTCCGAATAACTTGACAAACAAACACCATTCATCCAGTTTCCATTTTAATACCGAAAAACTTTCACCATTATCTTAATTTATAAGGCAATAATCGGAATCCGAAAAGTAAATAGAATGGCCATCAATATAACTGTCTGTTAACCGGTTTTCGAATTTTACTAAATACATTAAGATAATTTAAATTGACATTCTTTTAATACTAAACGATTTCAAGATTCATTCGATGATTTGTTTCACTTTTTTTCCGTTTTGTCTTTTAAACAACAAATCAAAATCCGAATACCAGTTTTTTTTCCTTCATTTTTTGAATAATACATTATTCAAGTGGCGATAATTTATTTGATATTAAAATATTCTCACATATAATAATTAATTAATTAAAAAAAACAAGCGAATTTCTGAAATATTATTGCAAAAGTTTCTGAAAGTCTCGATTGAACTTTATTAGATCTGGTTGGTATTTATTTAGTAAATAACAAATAAATTGTAATGGAAAATAAAACAAATTGAGAATTGCTTTTAGTTCAAAGCGTTTTTAGTGTACCAGCCAAATGAAAAGAGTCGAGAAAAGTTAATGGAAAGCCTTTAAGGCGTTTGTTCGAGTCCTCTTTTTCAAATACAACACTAATCTTAAATTATTATCCGTCGTATTTGCCTGCTGAGTTTGCTTTTTATTATTTCAAGTAAATATTATTTAAAAACATAAACGAAAAGTTCTAAAAAAAAATTATCCAACAAATGGAATCTAAATTTGTGGACTTATAACTAGGAAGAAAGAAAGAACTTTTGACTAGGCCTTCCATGGACCTTTACCTAAATACCCCAAAAAAGAAAAATGCAAATTTCCCAAGACGTCCTTAAACAGCATCAAATCTCCGTACCAGAGCTCAAAAAGAAGACGCTGCGATTGAAAGTGAAGATAGAAGTGTGAATTGACTTCAAGTGTATTAGATTGAACAATAGCTCTAAGAGAGACACAAATGCAAGAACAACACAAGTATTTGCCATGTAAACGCGGTAGCCCACACGTTCGGCGGCCGTTTGTAGATTTGCAAGTTCATTAGCTGATAGCGGCCCAGAGGCCGGTGAAGTCGTTCGCTTAAGACTTGGACTATACAGGTCGTGCAGTAGCGCTCTACTTTATCAATATGTCACTTGGCGGAATCTATGTACTGCGATATGGCTGGTGAGTTACAATTTTGCCGTTTTTCTTATCTCAATTCACTTAAATACACACAAGATGTTAATTTTCTCTTTATTCCATTAACCCGTAGATTTTCAAACCTAATTAGAAATTAATTCTGTACTAATATTAATCTCTGTGGGAAGTCGCATAAAAATGCTTTGAATATTATTATTTTTTAATTATCAAGAAAGACGACTTTCGTTCGGATGTCACCAAGTTGTTCATTAATTGCGATTTAATGCCATCTTGAGGACAACTTCTTGCAGGATCTCAATCAAAATGTCGCATTGGCATATTTGAGACACTCGGTACTCCAAATAGAATTACAATTAAATCCTTTATTAATTAACGTCCACAACCAGTTCAGGTTTTGTTGTTTCAGCTAATGCAAAATTATGACGGAAAAAAGTTAATTGTGTGGAGCGTTTTTTTTTGTTTTTGGTTTTGCTAAGAAAGCAACTCGGTAATTAATGTTCATCTTGTAAACTAAAAGAAAAGTACCACTGACAGATGCATTAACTTGTTGTGTTTCAATTGAGATGCAGTTGCAGATAAAAGCCAGATAATATAGAAAATGATTTCTTGAAGTAAGACAATAAAAAAGCGAATAGTTGACATGTGAAATTTATTGCAAATTACATCTTAACATTTAAGCGATATTATTGTATGACGGCATTATTTTCTATTATTTTATTGCGGCTTTTTTTTGCAAAAATAGAAATAAGATTGCCCAGCACCAGCTTTGCAATTTATCATACTATTAATACGTCAGCGATTATATAAAATTATCTTGGCGAAAATCAAGAGCCGAGGTATTTAATAAAATTTGCAAAAAATTATAAAGAAAATTAATTAACATTTTTCATTTATTAAACAAAAAAATCTCAATGATGCTCTTCCATCCCCATCACATTTTTCTCTCGTTTTGCATTATAGACAGTCGCGTCAAGGGAATAGATACTCAGAAGAGCATCAAGCAAATTTAGTTTACATTTTATGCTTGCCCTATTGTCAAAATACAATTTTGCCGTTTGTTAATTAAAGCCAAGCGACATCAAAGACGACGACGTTCTGCACCTTAATTCAGCTGAAGAAACATCCAATTTGCCTTAAACTTGTATAACTTAACATAGTTAATAATTTATATACATTACATCACATTTAAATAAAATCGAGCTAATCAATTTAAATCATTATTGTCAGAGTGGAGAAAATTTATTTTTAACGGTTTAAAGTGCCCGTCATTCAATCTACAAGCTTGGAGAACAATAGGCATGTGAGTGTTTCATGCTACAATGATTAATATCTATTTATAATGTTGGTATAGTAAAAATGAGGAGGAATTTTCAAGGAAGGATGATGCTGCGCTTGGGTAGACTTTGGATAGTCCATTCTTTAAAGAGTCTTCAAAAATTTGGATAAATTGGGTGATCTTCAAGGAAGAACCAACATATTTTGGGAAGGGCTCTCAGAAAGTCTTGGAAGTCCTACTTTTTTGGGTATTCTTTGGGTATTCCTGATAAAATGATAAAATTTTGATAATTGGTCTCAGAACTGAATGTTTTGAGTCTGTAACCTTCTGAAATATCCGCTAATTTATTGTGTTTTATATTGACGGCGTGACTTTTGTATAAATAAACGAACAATAAAATCCGTAGAGGCGAGACAAAAGAATCGGTTTACGAGAAACTAAACAAGCATCGCTAAAAATAAAATTAGATGTGTGTATTGTTACGCGCTGTCACTTCTCAACTTGCCTAAAACATAATTGCTTAACCGTAAATATTTTAACTTGTATATTTAGACAGAGTGTACAATAGCAAGACATTCTCTGCGCTGTAACAGAATTGTTAACATTCTAACTTGCATGTCAAAATAGTACGAGTGGTGTATCCAGCTTCCCAAAACTCGTCTAATTAATCTAGGTCTAAAAATAATTATTAATGATGGAGGGACGTCTTTTTCTCAGCATCAGAGATCATTTGGACGGGTTTGTTCCCTCTTCCTATGCGATCCGACGAACTACAACAAGAAGGTATTTTGTAGTATTGTCTGCTGGTAAAGGTGATATAATGTTACAGAACAGAGCGATTACCTATAATTAATGACATGTCAGATTGTGAGCATTAAAGTGCATCCATCTGCGCTTTGTTGGCGATTCTTTTGAGCGAAAGAGCTACCGTGCCTCTATGGCCGGTTAAAAACGACTATAATGCTTTTGTACACCCTTTCATTATTATTATTATTATTTAAAAACAGCCTATATAGCCAGTTTCTTTTCTATTTGCTTGGCTTCCTTTCATCTCACTTGATGGTCCTTTTATTTCTTCTTCCAATCCGTCTTCTTCGAACGGACCCTCATTGTTTTTACCTTCTTCAATGCCATCTTTTGTTTACCTCACTGCTCTTTCCTCAATGGCCAACACAAATTAATTGTTCATCAGATGAACAACTACTAGATTTATTTTATTATTGTCTGAGAAGTTTTTTCTTCCCAAATGATGCTCAACTGCTTCCAAATAAATTTAATGCATATATTCACAAGATGTAAAGCTTCTGGTGTGAACGTTTCATTCACGATTTTCTACTCAAACGTGACTTTGATTATATTTTTCACAAAAGAACTTTTTTATAAAAATGTGGAAACTTTGAAGCAGAAACTCACATCGCCACTCAATTGTCCCGAAATCAACCCAATTGAATTTCGGTTTGCTCGCTAAATATATGGACAAATTCAAAATAAAAAACTTGTAGACGAATAACAGTTAATTACCAACTATCATTAAAGATTATACAACTTAATTACATTATAGCATTTTGCTAAGTTGCTCATTATGCGAAATGAATTTTTTTCGCTTGTTTGATTGAATATTATTAAGTATAATACACGACCGTTAAGGTGACTAGACATAAACATTTAATGTAACATTTAAATAACGGACCGTCTATCGCTCGCGTTTTTTCCAAAAAGATCATCAGGAAGTGATTTGAGCTAGACGACTAATATGTCTCTGGTCTTGTAATTTTTCAACCAATTTATTAGTTAATCGTAGTACGGAACTGGTAGTAATAATAATGCTATTAATGTGGGTCGAAAAAGTCGAGTTTTCTCAATCTAGCAGAATGAGGAAGGAATTTTTCGTGTTGCTTTTGTTCAGTGCGGAGTTTGAGAAAGTGGTAAACAATTAAAGATTGTTACGTAAATGGGCCTGCAGGGCATCACTCTGTTTATAATAATAAATGTATGAGAAGTGCAGTTAGTAAGCAAGGTGATATCGAGAACACACAATATAATAAATAGAAATATATGCAAGCCTGCGGCAGGCAATACGTTTACAAATTACGATCCAGATACAGTAGCATTCCGAAAGACGTGTAGAGGCGGTGCCTTAATTACTCATTTTATACCATACCTACCCATAATACATTTGTTAATAGTTATAAGGTTTTATCATTAGAAGATTGCAGCAATAATAATAATACGAGTCCAAGACGCTGCGTAATCGCAAGATGAAAGTTGCATGGATGCTGGATGCTTGGAGCGAAATTCCTACTTAAGCAATCGCATCTATCGATATCACAATCATTAATTGACAAATCAATCTGCTGAAAATTAATTAACAAATAATAAAATATCTCCAATTAATTAGCCATTGTATAGAAATTGTCTACGGCGTATTGTCGATCAATTAAAAGAACACATTGAATTGTAGAAGTATAGGAGAATTTCTTGAAAAAGATTCCTCATGCTGTTCCCGACTTTAATGCACTTTAAAAGGATTTTAAAGCCATTACGGATCGCTGATGTCGTTTCCTTAAATAGTTAAACAAATCTAATGCTTACAGGTGTTATATACCATAATGGCTTAATTAGCTGCCACAGTGTTGAGATGTTTTATTAAAACTAATTTCTTAGCACCAAAGACAGGCTTCATTGGAATTTTTCTTGTTATACATTTCTATGTATAGGCGGACTATTAAACAATAATTTATTTCACACAAAATGCAATTAGTTTTAATGCTTATAAATACCTACTAAGGAATTAGATACACCACACACACAACCGAAGAAAATAAAGCAATTACAATCGCAATCTTTTTATCCACTCCTTGGACATTATAAATAAACATCATTTAATTGGATTCATCTCAGGAGGATATTCTGGCATCTTTAGAATGTATTTATTTTTCGTAATTTATGATTTATTTGTCATTAAGCAAATAAGGTAACTACGGTCCAAAATATAGCTTCCCCAAAACATTTATATTTTGGCGTATTTGTTCAGCGAAACACACAATGTTGATCTATACAAATGCGCCCCCTTGTCTCTGTGCATATATTTAACCATTGGCCTCCAGCATATTTGCAAACTTTAAAATAAATATTATTACGAAAATCACACACATCAAAGCTGGCTTGGATTAATTGTTGGATTCGCAATTAAAAAAATGATTTTGCATATAAAATGCGAAAAACAAGCCGCATGCATTTCTCAGCGAAATCCTCTTAAAGTAAATGAATGGCACCAGTGTGTAATCTATGCAGAGATCCACACATAAACCATAATACCTATAATTATTGTGAAAACCCTTTGATTTTAATCTGTATTTAAATAGCTATAACTCATTTGAAACCACCTTCCTCTAATTAGACAGGCTTGAGTCAAATGTGGCGGACTACATAAATTACAGTGGAATTAATTGGTGCATAATCCGGAGGACAAGTGAGAATCACGAGGTTTGGTGTAGTATATCTTCTGAGAGAGAAAAGCATCCTGGTCTGCATATCAAACCAACCAACATTCTGATGACCCCTACAATATCTGCAGATCCCATCCTCTCCCCTTTTCCATCCTCCACCGTGACTAACAAATACAAATGAGCGCAGGTTTCGCTCCCCTTGTACGAATTTATTTGTGTCTGTTGTTGTCTTTCTTCACTCCTCTCTCAGATGTTATTGCGAAACCCTGTGAACTGGCACAAAGGGAATTAGTTGTGTAAACAACCCCGCTAATATGATTAATTGCATTTTTAACGTTACGAAAACCTTTGACGATAATCAAACAATTTTAAATTATCTTCTTCCAAGTCATAAACAAAAAAAAAACATTGATTTGCTGCTTAGCTCTTGAAAAATGATGCTCATTTGTTATAATTGATAAGTCATGAAAAAAATCTTTATATTTAAATATAGCAGCATCCAAAAACCAAACAATGACTGGCTTGGTAATTACATCATTAGTTGCTGCCAACAGAGAAGACCTTTCATGAATAATTTGTACCAAAAAGCCATTTTTCTTTTCATTGGCTATTTAACTTGGACGTATTATTCGTTAAGTTACACAATTGTTTATTAGTTTCTAAAGTAACAATCATGAAGGATATTTAGATGGAGGTTCTAAGCGTTAGAAGTTTCTCTTCATTTTAGAAATTTTTCTTATTGGATGAAATTTTGTTTTGTTTATTGGAGACTCCATAGAGAACTGAGAGATGGAAGCATAAAGAAGATTAACACCCTCAGGTACAATAATACATCATCTACTAGATTGAAGAAAAATATTAGACCTAGAAGCAGTCCTTCTCGAGTAGTCCTCCAATTTTCACTTTAACTCCCAATCTCCCTATAATTTTAATTCCTGAAGAAGTTTGTGAAATCTTTTATAGGAAAAAGTTATTGAATTATGTTAATTATATCGAAAGCTCACGATAGAAAGCTTCCATAAAGATGAGCATATTCTACTTTAGAATTAAAAGAGTGTTCATGAGGAAATTAAGGCTGATCTTGACCCGTTTGCGATGTGAGTGGCTTATAGTTAGCAAAATAAACATATATCATAAATCACTTAGGTGCATGATCGCCGATCATCATTTAATGAAATGGTGGTAGTATGGAGAGTGTATTATTTAGGAGCGAAGAGAGAAGGCAAAAATGAGTGGTCGCCGTTTAGCCAGCCGAACAAAAGGTATGTAGTACAGCATCGAGCTGAAATAATGCTGCTATAAATTATATTATTACCTTGTCTGTCGTGTATAATATAAATTGATTGGAATTTCATACCGTGTTCCAGAGCAATTGCACGTAAAAACCGGCATCTCTCCCAGGGAAAAGCGCACGCATGTATAAGTAAAAATTCTCGATAAGAAATATTACCCGCCGATTATGATTTGTGCAACAGGTACACACAGTGCGGCAAGCCGAGATTTTTGCACTCTGCATGAAGATTATCGTTGTTGCACTTTTGCACAGAACAACGATTAGAATAATCGGCAAGATCTCATTGACGATATTTTGAGTTATTGCACTAGATCCTGCGAGGAGAAATAATTGTGGCTCAGGATTGGGTTAATGCGTGTTGTTTTGCAACTGTCTGGCTCTGCAAATCTATCTTCTTTGTTATTAAAGAACTTGTTATTGGAAATGCATTTATTATCTGATTATCTTTGATTTATTTTGCCTTGATTTCAGTCAACAATTCATTTTGCTGCTGCTCCTAACTCTCGTGTGATAATAATGCAAATCTACAAATGTTGAAATTTATTACGGCAGGATGCTACTCTAATGTAGTGTTATTAATAATGCAGCTTCTATTGCCAACTTTTTCTTCTTTAATTAAGCATACGGGGTTACCAAAGATGGCAAACTATAATTAGTTGATAGGGAAGAAAAATTGCTATCACAACTGATAACTAATTAGCTATCATTAGTTTTATCTGGTCCTATTTATTAGAATCTGAACAATGCCATTAAGGGTGCTTCCAGACTGAAGAAACCTGTTCCATGAAACTGCTGCTTCAAAAATTTTGACCATATTGAAGTTTTGAGTTCTAACGTAATTTTGGAAGATCTTGATGACCTCCTCCAAATGGACTGAAGATTTAATTGGAAGAAAATCATGTTATCCAAAATATAGCTTAATAAATATTTTTAATTGCTATATTATCAGGTGTTTGAATTTTGTTCACACGAGGTCATACTATGAATTCTAAAAATGATTTCATTGAACTGTTATAAAAATGTAAATTAATCAAAAAATACCGTGTAACAATTTAAATGAAGGAAACCTTAAAATCCACGACTTAAAAATACATATTAATGAAATAAATCATAATTTAATTACATATTATATGAGCTTAGAGATGGTCCCTCGCTGTCAGTAGAATTATTTTCAAATCACAACAGCAGGAGAATCAATTCACCAACCGAAAAAGCAAATTTACTGTTTGTTATATAATATATGATTATTAATTAAAAAATAAAAATCGTGTAGAAACAATTTTAAATATAAGCAGAAGAAAAAGTAGAGAAAGAAACCGTTTAACGAACCTATCATCATGGGCAGTTTTTCATGTAAATTAATAATTGTGTTAGTTAACAGGATGATTAGTTGTCCCGATGAGGTCGCGTTGCTCGACCCCTGGCGTGCCACTCAAATGGGGGGCCCTGGTGGTCATTAGGCCGCTTAAGAGCTAACTTATACCTAGTCGAGAGTGACGGTAAGGTGGCCCTGCGTTATTAGCCCTGCTGTCTGTGGTCTCCCCTAATAAGTCACTGTGTATTTGTGCCATGCAGCAGGAGGACCGTTCGCGTGGCTTTAGATATAAATGAATGTATATACCGTGCGATTAGCATATAGGTAGAAAACGTCGTCGTCCATTCGTTTCTTCTCTCACTGAGAATACAACATACTAGTTTTTCCCACCATCGGTCATCGTATGGGCATTTTATTTCTATTTTCTCTCGATGATTTAATAGACAATCGCTTGCGCAACATGAGCAGCAGACATTATCACGTATACTGGATGAGCTTTTACCTACAACATTTAATTACACTATACATCCTAGTGCTTGTTGCTGTATGGCTGATGTTCCTTTTTCTATGAGTGCGTCTAGAGTGCTTAACATACACTTGGTGTCTTCTTTTTATATATTACATAGACATGGAAGGAAAAAACATCAGAAATTATGATCTATAGGCTTTACAAGTATATGATGATGTGAAACACTTTCTGCAAAAAGTGGAGCAATAGAGGAAGGCGCGTGGTAGAAGTGCGCGCTTTCAAAGAAGAAGATATTCTTGGAAGGATATGAGAGTTTTGAAGGAAGGTGCTTTAGTTTCCATAATTTTGAAGACCTAGATCCACCAGATCTTCAAAATTATTGGAGCTGAAGCAATTTTATTGGTTTTTGGAGCAACCAAAGATATTCTTCTATTGATTATGTTTTGCAAATTGAATGTTATGTAACACTTCTTAAGTGTGACATGTAACGCCTTGAGCATCACACATCCTTAATCCGATGCAGTAAAGTAATAAAAATACGCTGTAAAATGACAAAAGAGTTGTGTGCGCTTGGTGATATTTGGCATAAAAATTGGTAATATATGTTTCGCGACTGGCATTCAGGCAAGCTAACAAGTGTCTCCCGTTCTCCATAAACAGTGAAATTAATGCCGAGTCCCGGTCCGTTAATGTCTCTAATCTGATGCGCCCGGCAGTAAACGCTCGCGGAATCTCGCAACTATTAATTCCCGAGACCGGCTCATATATTACCGGACACAATGACTTCTCTTCTCCTCTTTTCTCCGTATAAAGAGCCATCCTCTGTAGCCGGCAGGACAGCATCAGACCGACACCAAGATCACTGCAAATTAATTCGAGGTGAGTGGACCGCTGCTCTCCTCTTGCTGCACGCTGCATGCAAAACAAAAACCCAAGTTGCAGTGTGTGCAAGTGCGACCCCTGCGGCTATGCATATTTCATGGCGCCGAGGAAATGTGATCCTGATGCTACTTTGCGAATCATGATAAAATGATGAATTTCAACCCTCTTCCCTTTCGTCGAGAAGGTTACATCGGATCGAAAACAACGTGTTGTCATTCTGCGATTAGTGGTCCCTGATGGACAACGACGATCATGCCTTATTTGCTCCCCAGACGATAACGCTTTGTGTAATACTTACATCAAACAAAATAACCCAACAATTGTACTATCGTAGGGGTACATAAATTTACTCAGTTTTCTCTGTATTTATTGCGTTTCTAATTCATTGCACAAATTGGGTTTGCTTGGTCAATGCATAGAGAATCCAAATTTACACAATTTTGATATATATCGGATAATCTTAACTTAAGTCAATAGAGGATGACTAATTTAGAGACCATAAGTCCAATATTTCGTGATCTTCCATGGATTTGCCTTTTGGTTTAGAAGTTTCGAAACTTAGAACAACCAATTATTGGTGGATCTTGAGATATCTTCATTAATTTGCTACAAATTCGTTTATATTTTGTCGCTGAAGCTGTGCAAAACCAGGAACGAAAATGGATTGATGGATTCTCGTCGATTGTCAGATGGTTCCATTGAGTTGGTAGAAGAATTACGATTAAACTGGTCAAAAAGCCATAAATTTTGCAGAAAATGGTGTTTCTTGGTCCAGGCTAACGAGTCCTTGAATGTTTACTGTGTGTTCCCCCTAATGGGAATCACAATACATTAGCCTTGTAGTGTATCCTATATATGTGTGTATTGAGTTGGTTGACAAATGCCCATCGCTCGAATACACAAAGCCACGAAACACGATGGTTTTTTTACGATTTCAACAAGAAAGAATTTCCGTGTTCTCGCCTAGCGCTTTACTAGAGTGCATTCAATCGTTAATCATGAGAATACGGTTCATGTCTTTCGGTTTCAAGTGTTTGTTCACTTCAGAAATAATAGTTCCGTTTTCGTTTAGTCATTTATCAATGCATTGACTTTTTGCGCTTTTTATTATTTTTATTATTTGTAGTATCGCCAACTTTATTGTGCTCCAAGAAAGAAAACGAACTAGAACTGCATCATTAGATAATGAGAGCTTTTGAATAGGCACGTAAAGAAGCCAAAGAGCACAAGGGGCACCCTTCTTGATCAATCGAGATGTTTAGCACGGTATGTAAATAAGTCGAAGATAAGAGAAGAATCCGCCGACAGCCAATCACAAGTAAGTCGGGTAATGAAACGGCAGTTTAGTATTGAACGAGACTAAGAACTATTCAGCAAATGGAGCTGCTGATGGAAAATCAAAAGGAACGAAGAGGTTTGCCTAAACAGAAACAAACACCGCCAAGTTATAAAGAGCGGCTCCTTCACATCCTTCTTCCCCGCCCGCCGATCCTTCGAGTTTTGCCACAGAGTAAACAGAATACACAGAGAGTTCTGTTATTCTATACTTTAAGATATACCTTCTATATAATTAATTACGAAATTACTTGGAACTTTTGGCTATTATTGAAGTTACTTAAATACTGCACAAACAAACAAGCCAATTTAAGTGTATAGCCATAGAAAATTTAGATACACTACGAATTTATTATTTATTTTTCTTTGCAAACTATTACTACTTTTTGTGCAGCTCAATTTTATCGCATATACAATTCTGCGCTCAATCACTCTTCATATCAAAGTGACTATTTTTAAATGCAGGTTAATTGATTTGCTCTTGTTCCAATGTATATTTTTAAATATTATCATAAACAAAGCGAGATTTTGTCTTCAATATCCTACAAGATCTCAACCAAAGCTTTTAGATCAATTGGAGCTAGTAATTTTGGAGATCTTCTTTTTGCGCTTCTAGCTTCCACTTCCTAAGATCTCCAGAACCCTTTAGATATCCAATTCTGGTCCTCTTTCCAAAAATTCAACCAATAATTTTGGAAGAGTTAGATCTTCTATTTAGATCTTGGAGCCTAGAAGCTTTTGCACCCCCTAAATCAAATTAAACCTGAAACAACGATTTTATTTCGTTGACAAGGGGTTAGCTCATCAGATTATCTAAATGCAATGGACAAATTTATAAAGGGGTGGAATCGGTGATTGTTTCTGCATAAGAGAAGCGCGACACCCTGAACTGAAAGGATTAAATTTAAATCAAGAGAATATTAATCGGCATGTAATAAGCGTACAAGCTTTGGCAACATTTGTGTATGGCTCTCTCTGGCACATTGATAATATATTGCTGCAGCAGTGCTGGTAACACACGCTCGTGGTCATGTAATTGCACCGCAGAATCATTTTTTAATACTCAAAATATGCTTTCGAGAAATAAATGGAGAAAAAAAGAGAGGAAATGGATTGCGTGACAGTTGTGTTTGCAATGTGTAGTGTAATATTTATGCTTGTGTGGAAATATCTTGCTACAGATCGCCAGAAATTGAATGCAATTACACTACAAATTATTATACTAATTTCAAAATACTAGCAAAAAAACATTGGTTTTGATGAATGGATGGAATTAATTCAGTAGGTCTTTGAATTTTGAACTTTTTGCAGGAATTGTATAGAAATGTCGGTGATGAATTGGAGATAACTATTCCATATACACAGCAGAAATATAATAGTAGATGTTGGAAAACTTTGCGAAGCTATCATTTTGTTTCGTCGCTATACGTATGAAGAATGGGCGAGATAGCGACAAAGAACGGGCCAACAATAAGGGTAATGAAAGCTCAGGAAATCACTGGGTATTGTGATGAACTTTGCAATGGATAATCATGTAATTGCCGATGGGACACAACTGTCACGGCTCTCGCGATCAATCTTTGTCGTTCCCGAACGATAAGTAATTAAGGGACACACGGACAGCTTATTCGTAAATATTTAGTGCATTGGGAGGTCATTACATATTGGCTCTCTCAGAGTGTAGATCTTTATATGAATGAATGGGGGCGACGATGATTGATGGCCATGCCACTTTAATAACATGTTATAGCTAATTAGTTTTCAGTTAAACATCATCACAATACTCTTTAATAATATATGCATGCGTTTAAAGTGGAAGCAAAAAAAAATCCCATCGCGCAAATAAAACAAATCCAAACTTTCGAAATATTTGCGGTGAAACAAGCAGCATGCATTTTTGTAATTGCACTTTATTAACTTCTAGAAAAGAAGAAAAAAATGCATCCTCATAAATTGTTTTATTGTTTCAGATTGACGGCGCACTAAAAAGCTCTCAAATAGAGTAACGATTGTCGAAGCACCTGTTATATGAGCGTGACTAAAAGTAAAAGCAGTCTCTCTTACTGATCAGTGTGGTGGCATAATGCTTCTGCTGATTGATTCGTGCTGTTAGTTATGCTACTCTGGCAACTCAAGTGCATCCTCTACAGAGTGTTTCTTCCCAACAGCCATCAAAAAATGAATTTGAACTCCAAAAAAATTCTAGATGCTCTGAATTTCGTTCTCTATGTTTTTTATCTTCTTTAACTTGTTCATCTTCTCTAGATTCTCCAAGTCTTCCATCTTCTATATCTTCTAGATCTCCTATATCTTCTCCAACTTCTTCATTTTTTCTATCCTTTGTATCTTCTCTACCTTTTCTAGTTTCTCCAACTTCTCTATCTTCTCTTGTTTGGTGTTCTTCTACCATATTACCAAAAACACAATAGAAACTCAAAAAACTTCTAGGTGGCCTGAATTTGCTTCTATCTACCAATTTATTTTATGTTGTATTTGTCGCGGGAACGCCTTTACCTTGTGAAGAAAAAAATACCTCCAGCAAAGTTTATGATCATCTTTATGAAGTTTTACATTTCATTACAATAAATCTTAGAACTACACAATTCTTCAGAATTTTGTACACACTCATAGCGCGCTTCTCTAATTTTTCTAGCAGTACATAAGTTATGTTATTATTCATTTTCTTCATCTTCATATCATAGTGTAATTAAACCTGTCCATATAAATACGGAATAAATAATAATATATGGGAAAACTAACATTTCAACTTGCGTAACATCGGATTAAGATTGAAATAAGTCTTGGGCAACAACAATCTACCAGTAGACATATAATATCTTCAAAACACTTTTTTGCCCGATTCGAAATTAATTAAAGAAACATATACCTGCTGGTAAAAATGCGTGTAGAGGTCTGTTTAAAGTTTAATTAATTAAATCGTGCAAACCATAACTCGAGCTTGGTCATCTTGTATACACAGAGGAATATGTAGAGATAGGTAAGTTACACATAGTAACTCGCCAGCACGTCGAACTGTTTGGTTTGCAGTGGATATTCGCCAGTGATATGTGGTAGTGTAAGTGGACAGGCGGTCGCAGGAACACGACCCAGGTGACAATTGACAAACCTGAGTTCGTATCCTGCGTGTTCATGCGTCCCGCTGAGATATGCGTTACTTACTGCCAACAACATACCTTCCCCCTTGCATCTTGTTAGATATTTGTCTTGAGCCTCAGCTATGCGCATTTTTCTATGTTGCCAACCATGTAAGAATTCCACAGATAATGGAAAAGGTGTGTGGAACAACAATGCTATTTTATTGTCGCGCTCGCAAACCGTTTCCCAGGCTTCGACGACTCTACACGCGCGGGACAAATTTGTCAAGCCTAATAAATTTCGCTGCTATTAAGACTATTTTTTTTCCATTTTTGCCTCCACCCAGATGAGCTGAGCTAATTAATCATAGGGTGACGTGGTCTTTTGTATAATGCCTGCTTGACCATATCTCAGATCTCGCATCTGAACTTGTACTACTAAAGCTCGTTGTTGCAAACCTGCTGGTGCTATTGTTATTTTTATCAAGTTTCCCCTTTGCAAAATCGGACGTGATGCGGAATATTTAATGATTTCGATGCATTGTCCAAAAGAGCTTCTTTCTATTCTGACTCTGACTCGTCTTTGTTTTTATTCCCAGTTCTAACGGAAGAGGTTCGCACGTCGCAAACCGTCATTTCTTTGTCCCCCAAAAATTTTGCAAACTTCAACCGCTCCATTATAGTATTGGATTACAATTAAATACTCAAAAAAATTACCATAAAATGTGCTCTTATTTAGATTCCATCCTTTGTAGGATCAAATCCATTTTGACCCACTTCCCGAAGGTTGTTTTTCTTCAAATTGGGAACAATTACGTATCTTCAGCGACAATACAATATACTAAAAATTTAGCTACCGCAATCTTTTCTAGGTGCTAAAAATATTCAAATCTATTGAGGGCGGCCATTTTTTTTCCTCCGTAATTTTATTCCAAGCCTCTTAGCACCTCAAATGTTTTTTTATTTCACATACAATTTAAACAAAAGCTACTTATGATTGCTACACTATAGAACAAATTCAGCTCCAACACAATAGGTCTTAATTTCTATGAAGAGGCTAATAATTAATCTCATCAGGTGTTACTGTTCCTATTATAGCGCGTTTTTTTTTAATCTAGTTCGTCTAATTGGGTTCATAAATTAAATTCGGTAGCGTAGAATGAGCAAGACCACTGCTGGAACTATGGTGTTAGCAAATGAAATGGTGTTATGGTTTGTCGCCCGGGGTCTGGGCGTACGCCACACGTTAGTACCATGACTTGCACGTGGTTTAGGGCTAATCGCGGCTGTTTGCTACAGCTTTGATCTCGGTGGCTACCGTCCTTCCTATATATCTTTTTCAATGGATTGATGAGTTGACTGCACTTCTTGTGACTCTGCAAGAATCATAAATCATTCTGCTGATAACGGCGAACAGTAGCTGCGCCTGCTAGGTAGGCATTTATACAACATTATGCTGCTTGATGGCTATGACTAGTCGAAAATCGACATTTCCAACAAACTCATTATAATAGATTAATTTTCACACAGTTAATTGTAACTCAAGAACAAAACCCAAGATACAATATCACATTGGGTAACGCGATATTCTGGCTGTTTGTTATTTTGTATTATGTTAGGAAAAATCTTATCATGCGGAAATATTTATGTTTTTTAAAAAATTATATCAAAATTGCTTCATTAGAAATTGAAACTGAATCCTAAATGGTTTGGAAAGATTAAACGAGAAGAAATAAAGAAAGGATCCTGCATATGCTTATTGGTGTGTTGCAGCAAGAAGAATTTAAGACATAAATTATAGCTAGAACGAGTATTAATAAATATAAAAATACACGGACAAACAGTGTTTCATAACCTCTCTAGCACAGACGACAGTCACAATAAATCTCTGGTAATTTATTAGGAGAGTGTAAGAGTCCCCATAATCAGACACTTTCAGCTTCAGCCACAAACAGTACAAAACACTTAACTAATATAAAAATGAGCGTCTAAATATATTTTGCGACTGTTTTCTGCACAAAACAAAACGAAAACTTTCTGCATGAAAAGACTTTGATAGATAGCCCCCCAGGGGGGACAAGGGAAAAAGCTTCTTTGTTTGTCGCGACTATGTTAATTCTATCGTACGATAATTCATACAAACTTGTACTTGCCTTGCCGGTGTCGTATTATAGTAACTTACGACAGTCTTGGATTTGTATTTCATATTATACCTACTATGTTAAAGTTGAACTTGAATTATAATGGAAGGACTTGTAATTTTCAAAGATTTATTTTTTTCTCCAATTTAAAACCTCATATCTTCCAAAGATCTTCATCCTTATCCAAACGTCCACTTCCAATTTTTTTCCCTAATTTATGGCCAGAGCACTAAATCAGCAACTAGAAACTATCAGTAATTGTAGACGTTCTAGTGATCAAAAAACGATTAGCCAATATTTTTTCATAATCGCATTTTTAATTTTCAGCTCACACCTGTATGTTTAACGATGACTGAATTTATGGCTATATTAATTACAATGTACATAAATTATGTTCCTGTTCAGTTCAAAACAAACGCTCGAAGATAGAAAAAAAGGAAGAAAAAGAATCGATATTAATCTTAGACAATGCATTTTGTATTTAGTTTTTGATGGATGTACTTTCTAAATATTTAAAATGCTTAATATTTCCTGATGCGTTCCCACATATCATTGAAAAGTATTTGAGGATGTTTTCAGTATCCCGCAGAGCACAATGCTTGGAACAATACTGCTTGTAGATGCCAAGAAGAAACAACAGTTTGTGAATGCTTTCACATGTTTTGAAGCTACCTGCCACCATTCTACATATACGTATGGAAAACACTTAGTTTATAAATATATCTACGAGCTGAAGATTAATGAACACCGAGATCAAACGTGATATTGATTATCTCATTAGAACTTCATATGGTTTGGTTGGTGATCTCTGATAGAAGAAAATCTGGTTGCCAGGCCGGGAGAAAAATAAATAATAAACCTGTTGCAATTCAATATTATATACAGATAGCATTATTGTCACGCTTGATTTACCCACAATCCCGATGGACAAAGCAAAATCCAAACAAAGACATCTTCATATAAATTGCATTATAAAAGAATCTTCCTATAGAAGAAGCAGCGCAAAGGGCTCCTTCCTCACCTGTGCTCAGTTTTTTGGGGGTCATCGAGGTCGGGGCTAAGATACCACTGTATAGTAGAATATAAAATCACAATGAATGCCTTAACTCACACTATGTGCGTACACACACAGATGGGTACACAATAGCATCCTGACAATTGTTGATCGAATAAAAGCAGCAGCAGCAGCATCAGAACAGAACAAGTCTGAATAAATTTTCGAAGGGTCGCGTATAAAAATGCGTCAAGTATTGTGTACGGCGCTTTGTGTTTTCTTTCAGAGCCAGTTTAAGAGCTCTATATTGCTCATTGTTTGCTTTTGATCGACTGATGGGATTTTAAATGAGCAAACTTGAACCACTAATCTCCAAACGAACATAATCATTATAAGAGATCATCAAAAAAATATCTTTATCCTCAAAATGACAAGATATTGAATCTAATGGGATGTTCCTTCCAGTTTTTGGAGCTCCAACAAGTAGGAGATCTAGAAACTAAAAATCTTCCCAAAAAGCTCCAATATCTAGACCACAAGATCTCAGATCATGATTTTTGAAGTGACATAGTAAAGACACTTACATAGTCAATAGTGAAATTATCGTTGGAAATTTGAACACGTGATACGGTTAATGAAATTTGTGAAGACTGAGTTACGTGTATAATCAAGACAGACATTGTCCTGAAGGGCTAGAGAGTGCGGTTTCGCCGACCCACTGGCAATGGATTCATCACACTCCTGCAACCTTTGTCCATTATATTGTGCCAGCTAACTAAGTTTCCAAAGTTAACGGAGCTGGTTGTACGATCTCAGCGACTATTTGATGAGACAATAGAGCAATCAATCAAGGGTAATGAGAGGACACTATATCTAATTATCGGTGCGGTCAACTCCATCCTTGCCAGCAGGCACACATCAAGACATCGCATATCGTCCTCTTGCTAATGGAAGTGGCAATAAACGACTTTGCATCATCGGTCGTCACTCTCCAGCATACAATCGCGATGCAACACGTTCCTCTTAGCCGGGTTTTTCGTCGTTTGTACTTTGCAGATGCAGACCAAGAAGGGCAGAGTTAAAATCGACGCCGTGCCGATGCGGAGCATCATTCAACTTGTCAACCTTCAATCAAGTCTTATCGCGGCGCACTGTCTTTTGTAATGACTTCGGCGGCCCATTGTTCACCAATGCACGGGGGCTGATGAGCATTAAGTCCATTGTCGAGTCAATCACGCGGTGCGTGTCCTCACATTCGCGTTATCGCGCTATGCTCCTCAGCAGACTGAAGGAAGATCGTGCTCCTCCAGCTTCCATTAACGTAAGTTGTCCAATCTTGCGAAAAGTATCTTCAAATGTGATTTTTCTGCTTCAGATCGGAGGAGCATGTGGAAGTCATCAGCAGCAAAGATCCGAGGGAAGTCCACTTGTTCGCGGCAGACCTGCCTGACGGCCTGGTCTACCTGGGTATGCTTATATGTCCCCCCACTAGCCCATTCTTACCTTTATGTGTGTATGATCAGCAGTGTAAGAAGCGAGGTCTTCGGGAAAGCACGCGAGAGACCATAACAACAGCATCAATATTTATGAATGGACCATTCTTAAATGTACGCAGCCAGACGACCAAAAGGGGTTGATTTTCATAATTCAAATCCAAATAAATGATAAACACAATCTAGTGCAAACCAAACACAAATCAGTGTACATGCTGCAAGTTTATGTGTCTAAATATGTTGCCCCCCTATTAAATGTATAGCAATTGTGACATCTAACGATAGTGGCCCCCCTTTAAGAATTTTGCTCCAGACAATAGTGGTTGTCATACCTTCTGAATAAGTGAGATTTTGAGTGATTTATTTTGAATTGAGTGCGAAAAAATAATGATGGCCTACTAGGTCAGGACTTGATTTTGTTTTTGGAGTAACATTCGTAGAGATTGAGCGCTTTTAGGTAAGTGGATTGGATGAATTCGGACTGTATGAGTCACGTGGTCGGGATGACATCTGTTGATATACCTACTAGTAGCTAGACTGACGTAATTTGGATCCCGGTATAAAGATGATTGAATAATAATAATAATAAATTATTGAGCGCCATTTAACTTTAACTATAAAGATACTTTGAAGTAATAGTTTACAACAATTAACACATGTTTGAGAGAAAAAAAAATAGAAACGGTAAATTATGTCTCTATTAACGCAGGCATCTGCCTTTGATATTATAAAATCAGTTTCAACATTTTCAAACCGATATAAAGTATCTGCGTTACATTAATTGGCTATATAAAATTAGCTCGGATTTTATTATAGAAAGGTTTGTTATAGTTTGAAAAAATTAATGTTAAATCGTAAAATTACTGGTTTATATTTGCAAGGCAACTATTTTAGATTGCATAATTTTGCTTCGACCAAAAATGATAATGATAATCAATTATTTCGTATAATAGATTTTTTTCCGACATATTTTAATTCCATTAAATGGGAACAAATAGAAACTATAATAGTAATCAACTTGGAATTATATTGAAACTTTTTAAATTTCTATTCGAATTTTTTAAATGGTAATTATTTACCTAGTTAGAAATGAAAAATTGAGTTGTACTACTATGAACATTTATTTAAGCAATTATCTGTCTTAGAATTCGAAGTAGTGGAAAAAAAAATAATGCCGCAAATCTCGTACGGACGATGGAATACGGTTCGGCTATTAATAACAGTAATCATTCCTTAAAATAATTATAGCTATTGTAGTTTCCGAACATCAACAGCAGAAACGATTCTTGAAAAAAGCGCTGAGCTTAATTTTCAGTAGGAAAAAATGATTTTTTACACGAGTCACGCAAATCCGGCGTTTTCTGAAATCACGTTATAGTTATTATCGCTAGGTGTATTTTTATATGCATTATATGTGCTGCATTTTCTCGCTATTATAGTAAATATATACATGCTAGGTCTTGTTGTTAATTAATTTACAACACCTTGCCTATTATGGAAATAGCGATCGTTAACTTTGCCCATCTAGATATATTTATTCGTAGAAAAAGCCGTTTCACACATCTTTCTTTTTCGATGCGAGTCTATTGAGACAATTAAATAAATTGACTGTTTAGAATTAATTGGATTAATTTCGATAAAAATTCCAAACTTTTCAATCGATGCGGATTAATTCCATCTTCAATTATTTATTTAGTCAGACAAACAATCACATGTGTGTGTGTTGAAAAATGAAAGTAATACAAAGACATGCAAAAAAAGGTAAATTGTTAGTTTCTAATTTCCTTTCATCGTAACAGCCAACTATACAACTAATCAAATAAAATGACAGATAACAAACGCACGCGTCTATTCCCGCAAGAAAATATTACAATAATTCCACTTTCATTAAAAAGATTTTCTTAATATCATAAGCACAACCACTTGTATAATAATCATAATCATTTATGCACATTTCTTATTACCAGTTACATTCTAATCTTCTATTATTAAATATATTATCCTTTTCAATAATATTGCTAATGACTTTTGGCATTTCCATAAAATCACATTTTTATTATTACAATATCGAATCATTAAAAATATTGATGAGTCATTTTTATGCAAAATCGATTAATTAATTTTTATGCGGCTATTTATTTTCTCCATATTAAATTGTCAACCATTTTTATGAATTAATTCAATTTGCAAAAGAAAAATCAATTATACTGTTTATTGATTATAGAAATTAACAAGACACGTGCTGCACAGTGCAACTAAACGTGTTAATGGAAATTAATGTTAATTTCCTCATCATCTGAATATTAATAATGCAAATTCAATGAAAATAGCGAAACCAATACCTCGAAGAATTTCTCATCTTGGACCTCGAATCTCAGAAAAGATACTACTATATTGAATAAAATTAACAAAACATAATATGCAATAACAATTCAAAGAAACAAGGTAATACGGTAGATTTAATTTCATCACCTCTGACTTTGATACATTATACTGGGATTGATTTGTGGTTAACCACAAAGACTAGTAGGAGGGAGTCAGCAAAATATATCTATTGACTCTCAAATTCGAAGCAGGAATATTGCTTCCAATAAAAATTGATCTTTGAACTAAAACTCCAAAAGGAGTTTGAAGGAAGGAAGCACCAAATATTTGGTAGCATATTTGTCTTCTAAATAAATGAAGATATTTGTCATTTTTAATTGTAACCAAATGAAATTGAGCAGTTGCAATAGTTCCAATGCTCAGCCAGATAATAAATGCGTCAATATTCCTCTCGCATAGAAGAAGAAATGCGTTTTTTCCGATTGCAAGGCATTTTATGCGTATTCGAGTACGAAAGCATGCCAACTATGAGATAAATTATTTTTTTCCAAAGATAGTCGATTAACTAATAGAAAGAAAAACTAACTATAACTATATCTTATGAAATGTACATACAAGAAAGACTCTATCATAAATTATCCGGGCAAGTACCCGTTGACGGGCTGTCAAGCAATGCCAGATCAAGATGATGCCCCAACAGCATCCAAGGTCACCCGGAAGAGTGTACACATTCAGCATCAGTGTGACGTCAAGGAGGTCAGATCGCCCTGTTGCTTGAATCAGGTGTACACCTAACGGTCACCTGCAGCATCATGACAGGTAGGAGGCAGAAACAATCACGGCTGATGTTTGGGAATGAAGAACAACAACGTTGAGAAGAGGAAAAAACCGATAAATATATTTTTGTGGGTCACGTCTGTCTTCTTACGTATTTGATATGACCGCTCAAAAATCTTGTTCTACAGAATGGAATTATTGTTTTCGAAATGTTAATCGCAGAGTGCAGACTCTGAAACAAATTCACACGCTGCGGGATTTGTGATTATTACGCAACAACAATGTTGTTTTTATTACCATGCATTATAGACTAGTCGTTAAAGCGCTAATGCAGTTCGTATAATTCCCTCTAATATTCTATTAATTCTTGAGACTATAGCATCTACTTTAGGATAATGACACTTTTATGGAACTCACTGTTAAAGACATTCAATATGCTTTCTTTTATTAGATAGCTCTTGCGTATTTCTTCATTTGTAGACACGGCTTGGAGCTATTTGGTTAGATCATTAGGATTTAGATCATTACGATCATTATTTGGAAGAAGACCAAAGGAAGACTTGAGCAAATCCAATGGTATTGGAAGAAACTTCCTTATCCTACAAAGTTTAGTTATTAAATGATGTTAATTTAGTCGAAAAGGTCAATAAAGCGATTTAGTAGTGGTACTAATGTAAGTTTGAGACGAAGATTATTTTCCCGCAGTGTTACATTTGAATAAAGAGAAGTGGCTGGAAGGGGCCAATGGCCATTTGTCGGATAAAAGTTGGTCTATTTATTCTGGTTGTCAGTTGTATGTTTTACAAGTCGCAGTATCAATGTACCCTCTTCTTCTTACACGGCTTCCCTCCCGTGGTTCAAAGCCGGCCGGCAACACGCAAAGAGCACACAGAACAACGTGAACAATAACACACAAACAATGGACGGAGAAGCGGATAAGAAGAAGAGTATATCTCACCCGGCATGGCGTATAACCGCATTTATATATCATGGCGCGACTAATCGCTCTGTGCCCCCCTCGATTAGAGATTGATATTTTTAAATTATTATATATAGTTTCCTTCGGTTGTGTTGCAGTCAACGCGCGCGTTTTGTCCATGTACATAAATAGTGACGTGCCCCGATGACCCGGCACCTGCTGGGAAGCCCGTCGTTCTTCAGGTTCATATATATCTCAACAAAACGCGTATATGTACACACGCTCATCTTATGTCCGTCACTCTAGACAGCTTACACAGATCATCGCGTTTGATTAGTTTCATTATGTTACCATCACGAGAACGTAGTTCAAAGGAACATCACGAAAGAATGCTTTAATGGCTATTTTTATGCCACACAAACGCTTTTTTCAGACTTTGGTCTTTTGCTTCTGAGGTCTTCTCATCTTTGGAGTCTGAGATCTTCAGTTCTTTTGGTTCTGAGATCTTCCAATCTTTTGATTCTGAGATCTTCTAGTCTTCCAGATTGGAGAGCTTCTACTTGGACCAATGATAGATTACAACAAGACATGGAATACCAGTTTAGATTAATTCTAGTGAGATAAACATTCTCAACATAGTCTTCGAGTTGTAAAAAAGGAAGAAAAACGCACATCCGCTCGCATTTAGCCGGTTGAAAAAAACAATAGAAAATCTGCGCATGGATCATACATAATGCATTTCGTCCCTATACATAATAATATTATGTTGAGGCTGCTTAGAGGAGAAGAAGAATTGCATCAGGTCAGACCGGAACAGTGAGATTATTGGATTGCAATCGAATCGCTGGATCGTGACGAGAATGTACCAGACTTACCTTGCCCTTAGATACGAGATCGTAGCCTGCCGTTTAACGTGTATGTCGCTAATAAACGCGCTTCGTATCGGATTTATCCATCTCTACGTCGGTCTACCTGGCTATGCGAGAATTCCCTTCCATATATACTTTAACTTAATCCATTACCAGTCAATTTTATCAATTTTCAAGATCTCGCTTCTAGATAACTCTTGTATAACAGTTATTTTTATCTCTATGTAAATGCGTTGGCTTATTTTATTTTCCTAATGAAATTGTTATCAACTACTGGCAGGTTATATCCACTACTACCTACGCAGAAAACTCACTTTGGTTTCTCTAACAGACACTCGTTTATTGCACTTTTATCAGGATATAACAAAGTTTATTCAATTTTCCTATAGCTACTCCACAATTATATCACTGGAGCTAAATAAAAAAATCGAGCAGCTTGAGGTCAGGCCAGCGAGGAGGCCAATCGTAAACCTGCACTTTTGGAGTTATTTGCAATGGATTAGTGGATTGAAGCTCATTTTGCATCACCTTTATATGGATATAAAGTTAGAAATTTATTATATTGGCTCGAGAGAAGACAAGCCTTCTTCATTTATATTTTACGGTTAAATTTTTCCATAAATATGAAATAATGCCACATAACCAGTGCATACACCACTTTTCTATATACATTGTCCAATTACATAACAGGTAGCCAATTACGTTGGAAGCCAGAGCATTATTAAGAGTTGTTCGAAATGTTGTTGGAACGCCTGTCCTTAGGCGTTTGTTCTGCTTGGATCTTCAATCCTGTTATAAAGCGCAAACAAGACGCTTTCAAATACGCATTGAAAAATAATAAAATTATACACTTTTCAACAGCCATAAATATTATTTTAATTTCGAAAATGGAAATCATTCGAAATTTATATCATTCGGCTATCTACTCTAGTAAAAAAGCCATCAAACAAAGTTATCAAACAAAAACAAGCCATTTGCAGGGAGAAGTCAATAAAGTTGTATATGGGGTCTTTTTTAAAAGGCCAGTCTGACCCTTGTTCATTAATTATTGATGCGATTGTGTGCAATGAATAAGTAAGGTGCATTATAAAACCTGCAAAAGTGGATCGACCTAAACGAGCGCCGCCGTCTCCTCCACCGTCTTACCTAGTACTATACAGGGTGCTAAAATAAAACCTCCCCCTCGAAAAAAAATCGAAAATTTTGCAAAATTTCCACAAAATCTTCGCACGCAATCAAATAATACGAATTTGTGACAATCTAAAATCGGACAAATTGAAGACTCTGTATATGAAAAAGTATCCAAAAATGCAGACCACGCGCTATAAGGCTATAAGCGCAGGATATCATATAAAATTGAAGCAAATTTTCAGACCACTGATCTGATTATCTGGCCGGATATTGTGCCACCCTTGCAATAGCAATGGCACGGCGCTGAAATTATAAGAAGATTTTATTGATTCTACACGTGACATGTCGAAAAAATATTTTTTTGTGGTGGCGGCTGTAAGATAATACAAAACGAGAGAAATAATGAGAAATTCATTAAGGGGGCCCATAAAACGAAATGATATTCATATAGTAGTGAAGAAGGTCGGCGCTCGTAAAAGTTTATGCTTCGAAATGAATTTATGTCAAATAATTTATGAAATTATCGTGATAAGTTGAAAAGTTGTTACATCGTTTCGAATTGAATTTGTATCCACTTATATCTATTCGGAATGGTGCGAGCATTCATTTAGCAGATCTAGTATAATAATATTATAATGCACCTCTCTGTATATCTACAACAACTGTCCATGTAATAATCTAGTAATTTATCTAGGGATTATTTTGAAAGAGCAACTCGGTTACTTTCACGGAAGACTCGTTATAATGTGTGTAAAATACGCGCACCAGTACGACAAGAATTACATACATTACTGAGATTAAAGAGCGTGTGGTACGCAGTATATTCTCACTTGAATGCGATTTTTGTTATTTGCAGGAGGCTTTTTCTTCTCGCAGCATTTTGCTCTGCTGCTCCTTCCTTGCCAGAGCGAAAGAGAAATTGGATTCTTCAGACTATATAATTATAGTAGGAAGTTGCGATATTGCATATATGACGTTTTTATATTGTGCATTGTAATTATTATTCATAATATGGAAGGATTTTACGTCAAGCGATTCATAAAATATACAAAACAACTAAATGGAGCTAAATTGTTATGTGCATGCTTCAGCTCATTTAACTTACCTTTTGCATAAATAATTCAACCAAACCAAGAGGTATTCTTGAAGCCTAGCATTTTGACTAACTTCTCGGATAGACGCAAAATTTGAGACAGCAACTAAGGGTTGTCCAATTTTGTGATTAATGAATTAATTTTTTTATCCTGTTAATTACTTTAAAGTCCTCTTTTTAATTATTTGCATAACCTTGAGATCCCTTCGTGCTGCGAGCGTTTGCTTGGACTTAATCGGTCGATGCAGGCATATAAAAAAGATTGTTAAGATTTAATTAATTTTGTTACATTTTTTCAAATTGGCCAGCCACAAAGCTGATGGTGGTGCGCTCGCTTGCGTTTCCAACGTATACAGCCTCTTCTAGGCATCCATACGAAGAATGCAGTCGCCTCAGTGTATACTCATTAAAGGATCACAATGACTGTCTTTGTTGTCTCTGCACCTGACAATGACGACGTTGCATTTTACATCAGCACTTTCCTTCTTGCTGCTGCAAGTATTATTGTGGCAGCCTATACACATACACACACATCCTCTCTTTGTGTTATTTTATTTTGTCTTTATTGTCCTCAGCTTTTTCCGTATAAAATCTACTTGTTAAAATTGTTTTCAATCTCATGTAGAAGTTTTTTGCAACAAAAACACATACAATTATAGCGAGCAAACTGTTGCACTTATTTTATTTATAATTGAAATGTTTTCTAACAGGAGGAAAAAAAAATCAACGCATCGTCTGCATTGCATTTAATTGCACTTAAATATTCTAATTCGGACGCTATCTAATTGTCAATTCTCTATATCAATTTGGTTTTAAACAGCATTTTTAACTTATATTGTTTAATAGGGTGGGTATTCCGATGTCTCTCCCTATACATATGTGAAAGTCATTTCCGCTACGAGAAAAGGGTATTTAATTCCAAATTGCTCGACAAACAAATCCTGCCAGGGTGGAAAAGTTTGCTAATATCGTTTGCCAATATTCTTTCAATCATCACAAAACATGTCTCATCCATGCGAAAAAATGATTGCCTACAAAAAATACACAGTAGGAATCGGAAATGTGCCGGAAAATGACTATTACATTCATACGTTCACTGTTTTTACAACTTTTTCTTTATTTTTCTCATTTGCCAATCTATTATAGAGTCTTTAATTCGGGAATTTATATCTATTTTCTGCATTAGACTTTTTGTTATCACACCGAGTACTTTAATAAGAGTCAATATTTGAATCATAATCAATACAAATATTTTTTAAGTTTAACAATATTACTTGCACATTTCTAGGAATTTTATAATAAATTTAGCTTCCTAATATTTATTTTCAGATAGTGATAAAATGACATTTTTATGAATTGTACTTTTTGTTGGTTAGAGACGAAAATGATGTCTTTGTAAAAATATTTCTCTTACAATCTTATTGATGATGTATTTTATTGCAATATTATTTTTTTATGCTTAAGTTTTTTTATAAATATTAATTTTGTCAATAAATATGCAAAGTCAATGCATATATTAATAATATTTAAATATTTTTTATATAGTATTTCAATTTATTATAGTAAGGGTTAATAAAGTATTAATTTATTATTATACACAATTTTTTTTCGTGTTGATCCGCACCACCTAATAAATAATGATTATTAAATTATTTTGTATAATTATTCAACCAATTTGCATAAAATATTTTTTACAATTTATAGTGCATTCCAAAAAAGTGATTTTCAGCCAAAATTTTGCAAAATATTCAACTTTCCCGTTCTTTCTTAAACTATCCGCTAGTTATACAAACTATTACCCCCGCCTTCGCCATAATAGCACATTATTAAACGATTACCTATAAAAATATTGCTAGCAATAAATTGTGCATAATCACTGACTGATAGTCATTGTAACATTCTTGCGCTATCGGAAGTAAATAGTACGTGGTAAAAAGTAAAAGTGTTGGTTGATTGATGAGCGCTGATGGTATTTATTCACCCCGTAGAGAAAAATTTATTATATTATAATAAATAAAAAGTGACAAGCGTATAATGGGACATTAGAGCCGATATAATACCGTGATGTAGCTGTATTACAGATCGCTAAAAACAATTAGAGGAGACCATATAACGCGGCATGTCCGACAAAACCGATCAAACTGCTTCCTGCATCATCAATCATTGTTCTATCTGGTTGGTACATTCTGCAGGTCTCTTCAGATTTTCGATCTGTTGGTCAAAGCTTTGCATCGCATCCACATTTAATAATTCATTCATTAGTCATTAAATTTATACAAATTTCATTTTAATGCACGAGGTACACAATAAGTATATAGTATGTGAAACTGAATGCGTGAGGTCTTATATACAAAACTTGATATATGTATAATTTATTTACTTCATGCTTTTCGTATTAAAAGCTTCATTGTTATTTATGATGTGTTTGTTCTACATTTTGCGCTTAAAGGTCTTAAAAATCACATCATTTTTCTTATTGACTAGAAACACCTGATGCTGATGATGGTAAATTAATTATTAATTAAATATGTATCTGTCGCAATGTTGCATATAAATTATTTATTATATTGTATGATAATATATTGTAGTAGAATAAGGAAATACGATTTACTTTCATTTCTAATTTCAAATCCGAAACAATTGATATGCGTCAATTTTACTTTTACTATACAGTGGGTCGTCAAGGGGGCCCCAAGCGAAAAATTTATATAATAGCGTCTAAAAATGGAAACTAGAAAAGTAGAAAACAAAACAATTATACAATTAATAATTTCTAACTGCAATCAATCAATTTCCTTTAGAAATATGTTGCAGATAAATATTTCGACAATTTAATTGAATATTATACACCACATTGTAAACAAGCATTATTTAATAAAATATTTAGTTAGCTAAGATTAGATACTACTAAAAATTATTGTTATTTATTATATAATGTGTCATTTTAAATTTGCACTATTATTATGAAGTGGCTATAATAAGAAAAAGGGGAAAGAAATATTTTATCTAATTTAATATTATATATTTGTTGTTGATAAGCGCACCTAAATAAATGTACCCATTATTATTCTTTTCACATTTATTTCAATTCAGTCTTTTTAATCAAATATAAGAGATTATTTTCTGCAGAATAGACTGACTCAAATCAATAATCACAATGGTATTTATATTGAATTTATTATCGGTGTTAGAACCGCCAAATATACATGTTAATATTTTAAGTGCATTTCCTTATTTTGCAGAAGTGGACCTATGAAGGACAATTGCAGCCATACGCAATGAATGCTCGGTAAGTCGACAATTAATTAAAATTTGCATTTTAAGTGTTTAAATATATTTTAAAAATTTAAATTGGTTTAAATTTAGCAACAATTTTAATTCAAATAATTGCCCGCACAAATTAATTTTTTGCATTCAAAATTAACGAAATTAATCTCAATTTTCCAACAATTTTAATCATAATTTCGCTTGCATTTTTTGTGCAATGATATTGCAATTATCTGTAACATTATGCATTGTACTAATTGATACATACATAAATTAATAACTTAATGGAGCACAGTGCAATCGTCTAGTTTGCATTCTCCACCACATTAATGCAACAATTTATTGATATTAATTATTACTACAATACGAGCAAAATTTATTATTGTTACAACTATAAATTATAATAGCGATTAATTAAATTAAACAGCAAAATTTAGCATATTAACAATGTAATGTGCTGACGTCAAGGTAACTAATTAATTGAAATTCGTATAAATTATAAAGTGCGCTAGCTATAATTAAATCACAAGTGCGTGACAATTATGATTATAGTTTATAATATATGGAGGCGTAATTTGAAAAGTTTAGGCAAGAAAAAAGTCCGAAGGAACACCCAGTATAATCGAAAACTTCATCAACGCGTGTAATTATTAGTGTCGAGCTGAATGCGTTCATCCATTATCTCCTGACAGTTTGGCTGGCACCTAGTCGACTAAGCAATTTGTTTCTAATATTGAAGAAACTAGGTACAGAGCGTAGAGCGAAAAAAGAGATGCTGCTGTAATTTGCCGGAAGCTTTTCGGGTGTGTTTCGCGGCGCCTTCGCCAATACTACCCGGGCGGCGGCAATCTTTATCAGTTAGCGTTGAGTTATCGTCTGTCAAATGAGCATCCCGAATTTCAATTTTCAATAACACCAAGTGCTCCTTGAGCAAGCTAAAAGCCGAACTTCTTCTTTACATATGGTGGTCGATAGAGGAGTTATGCGCCGGATTGTTAGAACAAAACGATGTAAAACAAGCCGGAAGTGGTCCCCGAAGGATCGTCCCGACTCTGGATGCTGCAAAATACGAGTGTTCCGGGAATGCGCCTCCAGGAAAAATGATGCACATAGGGACGGCAATTTTTAAATAATTGACTGGAGTCCGGTGGAAAATGAATTATTATTAAAGGCCCTCTTCGCGTTATTTGCACGTGTCAAATTCGAGTGAGACGGTTTTATAATCGAAGATGCATTATGCATGGCATCGCATCTCATACTTGTGCTCGATATTAGATAATAAAGCAAAGCGATATAGCATGGCCAATATATGTAACTACCGCAATCGCCGCTTCTTAACAGGTGCCCTCTTCTTATATGGGCTCTTGGTTTGGCTTTCTCCTCTTATTGCGTATCTCTTCGATTATTTATTGATTAACAGCTTCATAAACGTCACGGGCCTTCTCTACTAAAGAGACGAGCAGATTAGGAGCGCTACTTCTATCTCTAGCTTCCTAAAGGATTTTTATTTCTTTTTGATTTATTACACTAGTGTTTGATAATTAGTGATATAGTAATTAGTGGATTTTGAACTTTACTAAGTGTGCAATAATATGTACCTAATGTAATTATTTTTTTGAAAAATATTGGATGTGTTTCAATTAACCCAGATTTCTATTCGGATTGTTTTTTAGAAATTACTTCCACTAAATTGTGGAAGTAAATTTTTGCATACTTCTAAATCTTCTCAAGTTGGATTTTTAATAAGATAATTATAAATATTTATATTTAACTATTAGCCCCATAAAAATATTGTTGTTCGGCAATAAATTAATAAATCATGCATAATTACTGCATCATAATCATTATGCCATTAATTATGTAATATCGGAAGTAAATATTCCATGAATTGGAAAAACTTGTATCTCCAGTTTTGGATCTTCTTCTTCTTCAATTTTATTTCTCTTTTTGATTTATTGCTCTACCGTAGAATAATTAGTTTAAATTATATGTAATTAAAAAAAGCCGAGTCGATATATCTACTAGTATACCTAATATGAAATTGATGCTATTAATTACATAGTATTCTAATTATTAGGAAAATAATTGGAATTTTCAATTAACCCAGTTTTCTATTTAGATTCACAATAATTGTAATAATTCCAGCTTTGTTTGTTAAAGCATTTTTCAGAGAATATTAATTAATATATTGAACCAAAGCGGCGCAGTATTTTAATTAACTTTAATGAGCGAATTATAAATTCATCATGCAACAATAATTAACTATTTATCAATCTATCTGAAACAATTTGAGAAACGAATGCAATTTCCATCTAAAATCTTTTTAAATTAATTAATATTTGTCGGGGAAAAAATTTGAGATAAAACGTGATGAAAAAGCATGTAAGAACATCATCAAATCCAATAAATAATTACACAAATTTAAACAGCGACCAATTAAAGTCGCATAAAATTATAAGATATTCAAAGAGAGTTCATGATAGTTTACATAAACCCATTATATACAAATTTACTTTCTTGAGATTTTATGGTCATCATCTACGAGTTATAATGACAAGTTAATGAAAAAATTGTTGGCAAGAAGAGTGGAAAATGAATGCATTATTATAAGGTCATCTCGATGACCAGTTATATTGTTGTCGAAGAGGCATTGTGTGAGATGCGACAGTCTGATCGATGTACACCGTGGACTGGTTCTGTTAAGTCGCAAGATAATTTAATACAGACTCATTTAAATCCAACAAAAATGCGGAGGCCAGACTTGTATGTCTTAAATTACAGCACAATTGCATGAGATTGGAGAATACATCTGCATAACTTAGCATCCGATCGACGGACGATATCATTGTCGCGTTTTTGCTTTTTTCCTCATCCTCGGCCAAGCTCAGCTTTGTTCTTCTCCTTTCCTCATTTGACTTTAAAATCAACACATCCAATTATATTAATAACTTTACACTTATTAATCATTATTTCTGCGTTGCACACGCCAGTTCGATTGGCTGTGGGCGATTTTTAACTAAGAGTACTACTTCACTTGCAGGAAGGAGTTTGATTGCATCTGTAAAAGGCTGCTGGTTAGCTGGACCTGGCGCTATTATGCGGTAACTTTGTACATCCTCGGGTATTTCAATTGAGAGCATGTTCTTGCAAAACGATTGTATCTATTCAGTATTTATTCGGTAGTTGCACTACTGCTGGACTGTATCTCTATCAAAGCTGGAAGCTAATGCGCTATCTCTATTACAACAACAACAACAACCCACTTGATTATTTTACATTTACACGCATTTCTCTCCATTCCACCAAGCTTGTTCTTCTATTTTTTTTCAATAGCCACGGTACGACGATGCAATGGAATAATTATGGTCATTACTTTTCCAATAAAACCAAATCAACGGTCGTGGCTAGTGCGAACAAATGTACAGATACAGAAGCTGCTATCTGAATTATTTACTTACTTTACAACTTATTAACACTACAGACATCTGATCAGATTTTATTGCCCAGATATTGCTATTTTTCAACGAATGGCAGTTTAGAATGGAACTGAATAAAAATTAGGAATCTGATAGTTTTGGGAGGAGCCAATTTTTTGGGACGAAAGTTGGAGAAAAGTATCCACTGGAACTGTTTAATAAGAATCTTCAAGAATTTTCAAAAATTTCGAAAAACGTCCAAGGAAGGGAGATTCTGTAGATTTTTTTTGATAATTTTTAGGAACAAATTGTTAAATATTTATTAAAAGAATTTAGTAGTGATAGTAATGATGTCAAACACCTATTAATTGATAACCAATTCTATTGTTTACGATTTCCAAGAATTTTCCTGTAGAGACTTTTCCAAAGTAACGATGCAAAGTGGCTTTGATGTAGCTTTAAATTTTTATACCACGTTTATTCAATGAATAGCGCAGTTTCAATGAACTACATTTTAATGCTAAATAAATTGCCATAGAAAATTTAATTTTATGATGCACTTTATACAGCAAAAAAACTACAAATCGCTTAGAAGATGAGATTAATTTTAATTACAATTTTGCGCAATATTTGGCACAAACCGAATCGATTTGTAACAGTATAGGACTAACGACTTGCAAAACTTTCGGAATGGAATAAATTCATCAACGTCAATGCCGACAAATAATTGGCAAATTCCGCCGAATAATTCAATCCGTTAGCCGATCGACAACTATAGCTACTTAGTGGTGCTAAAAAGGAAGATGAGCAAAAAAACGAAGTGTTTTGTGGGACATTGGAATGTAACTAAGCTAGAGGTATAATGAGCAGCCTTGTGTGTGACATTGACACTGAAAAGATTCTCTCGCTGGTCTATAATTCCATTCTGTTTTGTGCATTTTCTACCTCTAAATCTGTCGACCGTGCTTAATGCAACATGGGCCTATAATGAGCCCCTTTTCTTGTCTTTAACTCCTCGGCCCTCTCATTAACCTTACACACATGTGTGTATACCGATTCCCTCTTCAAGCATCCACACATGTTTCGCCCAGCTAATTTACAATTGCATTTTTGGCATCTTGGAAAAATTAAAAGGGGGGCAATTAAATGGGCGATTATCCCGTTACGGTGACTTGCATCAACAAGAGATATGACGAGAGCGAGGAGCAGGACTAATTAGAGTCAGGAAAGCCACACACAAACCAATATGCGATATGTAGCGGCCGAGAGAAAAAAAAAAGGACAAACTAGGAAGCATCCAGGCTCGGCCTTTGATCTCAACATAAAGAGATATAACCATTAGGTTTTCATCAGGCTATGTGGCGGATGTTGTGGCGGCACCGGCCGTTGGTCCGTTTGTGCTTTCAGGGATTAAGGAAATATAAGTGGCGAGTGGAGGAGGAGGACTAGTCGTTCATTATGAATTAATGTACGACCTTTTACATCAAACGCGATGTTCATTTCTGCAATGGACTCACTACTATGTATGTATACCATCGAAACCAACAGAATCTGTTGTGTTCTATACTATACTATAGCTTCAAAAACGGGAATCATAATCATACATAGTGCAATTTTTCAAAACTATTCAGCTTTGACGTCTTTTCTTTCATAAAGAAAGCTTTTCGTCAAAGAATTAAGATTGAACGTCGACAAAAAATATAATTTAATTTCTAAAATTAATTTAATTATTTACCACGTAACATTTTTGTGTACACTGGATTTCTTTTGAGTGAAATCTCCTAAGATTTCTTGAGATTTTTTGAGATTTTGGAAGATTTCTCCGGATTTCTTGAGATTTCTTCAGATTTATATTTTTGATAACAATAAATATGAATGAAAAGTCGATTGGTCCTTAAATTGAAGATAAGATTAATTGACAGTTAATCAATCAATCTGATTGAATATATTAAAAGTTTTTAGGTTGGTCGCACATATTATAACGGTTGGATAAATAAAATTGAAAAATTAGAATTTCTAAAATAAATCAAATCCACTTGAAATATGATATATTTCGTAGTTAAATTTAAATGAAATCGATGATCAAATTTCTTCGAAAGTGCACTGGCTAACTAATACAAAGGCCTGCAGGTATCAATATGAAGACAAATTTAATCAAAATTAATAAATGGATGATACTTTCTAATAGTAATGTGTATTTAACTTTAACACCTGACGATATCATCTTAAAAAAAATTACAATCTCCAATAATTCAAAAATCTGACCACTGAAACTGAATTTCTAATTAAATATTATTCATGTGACAATTTAATTTATTTGATTATTCCATCATGTAAATTTGCGTAATACGATCGTCAATAATTTACAAAAATCTAGTAAACAAATTTTCCTGAGGGAACATCTTGAAAGTAAAACAGGAAAGGGTTTAGTGTCAAGTTGCAGATATATCGTTTGTTTTTGTTACAACGTTTTGCATATGTTACGCACCCCTATCCAAAAATAATCATCTACTGTTTCATATTTTTAAAAGACATAAAAAAGGGTTGAACACTTGCATCCAATTTAAATATAGCGCACGCATATAGCACCTCTATTAATTAGAACTGTCACTCATTTATCTCATTTTGTTTTGTTTCGATATATTCCCGTAATGAAAACCAAACATGTTCCCATTCATAAGTTGTAAAAATCCGACCAAAAGCGAAGTAGTGTTATTATTTAGTAAAGTTCATTCATATATTTCGATTTCGAATTGAAGAGTTGCCAGAAAATGCAGTGGCATGTCTCCGCCACTCTGTACTTCGTTCGTATTATAAAACAAAACAAAACGTTCGACAATGATGAGAGGATTAAGAAAGCAATGTGGGCGAAAATAGCTTTAAGAAGAATGTTTGTCTGCTATAAATTTCTACATGTAAAACATTTGCTTTTATTGTATGGTCGAGTTATTATTAACCCCGTACGCATTTTTTTCTTCGTCTTGGATAAAGACATTTGGCTCAATCATGCGGACAAAACCAGATTCTAAGACATTTAAAAATTTTCAACGCAAAAAAATTACTTAAACTAGAAAATTTTTAATTGAATCAGAATCTGGCCCCCATTCCCCATTCGCCAATTTTTGGGTAACAAAAGTGGTTTGTTGGCCACGCGTCCCACAATATAATATAACCGAATCCCCAAGGACCAGAATTTTATATAAAAAAACCACAATTTTTAAAGGAAACACAACACATGATGCTTGTGACCGATCAAAGGCAAAGGCAATTTCGTGTGGCGCTGTCCCTTGGGTGGACTATACATTCTCTTCTCTGCCTCCATATATAAATTACATAAGAAAAATAAAATTATATTGCGTAGATTAATCTCGAATTAAGCGGAGGCGAAAAATAATAATAATAAATTTGGTTTTTTTCTATAAATTTTGTGTGAACTGGCACTTTAGTGGCTGAAAATACCACAAACTACAAAACATCAGAAACAACCACCACTGTTTATTAAAAGCGTTATGAATTATGTTTCCCGCATTGTGAGTGTATTTTTACCTCGGCTTTTAAGCCTCAAGATTCTCAACAGTTCTTGTTGCAACGTTCGGATCGACTTGGATCTGCCACATATACCGATTTACACATGTCGGATTCATATTTAGTATTTATGACTCAAGTATATCCACTTAGTGTGTCTCTTTTTTATATATTTTCGAAACAGCTGACAGAACCTTGCGTTTCATAAACAATATTGAGTTAGAATTGAGCCACACATAAATATCTTCGAACTGAAAACATGACAATTAAAATTATTTTAATTAATTTGTGAATAATAATAGTCGCCGAGAAAAATCGTAATCAACTTTCTATAATTTTATGTAATTAATGATGTAAAGCTCAACGAACAATAGCCATAAATAATCGAACGAAGAAACATTTGTACATCTTCTTCGTATAATTCAAATGGCATTTTTTTTCGAAACTCGAAAAGAGTATGCAACAATAAGGCGTATATTAATAACCGTGGAATGCATCCCGTTAGTTCGATTACGCTTTTTTTTTACTGCCTATTAATTTATGACGGCATGTGTATAATATCCAGCTGAAACAATGCGTAGGTAAAGATTTTCATATCAGATATCTATAGTCGAGAAGAAACTAGTTACACCAGTATGGATGATGGCATTTTTGCCGCCTTTTCGAAAAAAATCCAAAAGCCCATCTGAAACGTGCATAAGGAAATTATTATTATTTTCCGCCACATTTGAACTGGCTTGTCGAAACTTTTCAGCACCTTTAATTGGTTAACGCGCGGCCATTTGAAACCGTTAATTATTTCAGTCGATTTACAGTTCAGAATTTCACTGGATGAGAGTTTTATGAGCGACGACATGTTTTTCTGCTTTTAGACATTTTTCCTTAGTCAAAATATTTTTTCGTTTTGGTTAAACTTGACTTAAGTTAAGACAGGTCAAGTCGAAGTGGTTTCAAATAAAAGTTTCTTCGTTATAGAGATGATTTTCTAGAATCTAATATTTGTCTTATTTTTCGAACATAAATAAACTTTTTCAATTGCATCAAGTTAGTTATAATTAATGCAGGAATAAAAACAAATAACTGATCGTTATACAGAAAAGCAATTTGAATACATCTACATATTCGCTAAATTTGCATATAAACCCTTTTTTTCCTTATTAATATTATTATAAATTTTCTATTAATTATTTTTCTAATCAACATTTACATATATACTTTATATGGTCGTATTAAAATGGCATTGATGAAGTCATAAATAATACCAGCTGCTCCACATTTATTAGTTTTAAAACCTATAATCATTGCGAACTTGTAAAACTCGAATTCGCTTTAATACTTTGACGTGGTGGTGGTGTGGATCTTTTATTTTTTCGAAGAAAAAAAAAGAAACAAAGCTTCCAAGCATGTAACATAAAATCGAACTTCTTTAAGGACAGGAAGTCATCTAAAAGTTCAATTAACGACTATCATAAAAGTGAAGATAAAGCTTTACACTACACACCCATTTCTAATTTTCTACTGAAAGGCTTTTCCTCCAACTCAATTAAAACTAGGTAGCATTTTCGGAAAAGACAAAAATGTCCTTCTCTGTACATGCATTTTTAAACAGCGAATAAGGATTATAAATAATTTCTATCTGGCGCATTTTATTCTAACCGCCAAGTTAATCGAGTTAGCCTGTTTTACATTAAAAAGGCAAAAGAAAAAGTCTTTTATCCAACCCTTCTTTTGCCTTTACTCTGACCGAAAGCGAAAATGTTACATTAACGGGGAATGATTATAAAAACATTAAAATCCGTGCTCTTCGCCTCTTCGGTGTGAATATATAGATGGATGGATGGATGGGATGATGATGGACCTGACGACGAATCTCATTGCTATGCAAGGCCAAGCTTCTCGGGCAGCACAAAAGGAAACTCACAAAAGGGATACACACTGATGTCGAGGGATATAATGACATACATAGCATAAAGGACACCTTCCTATATAACTCTATATAAACCAGACGACGATTTGATTTTTAGACCCCTAAAGCCGTTTTATATGCGAATATACCGAGTGACTCTTTTCGTCCTCATAAAGTCCTTTTATTTTTAATCAAAATATTTATTTTTGTACAAAAAATTAGTCAAAGGTTCTAATTGGCAAATTAGTGGTCTAGTCAAGAGCAAGACAAATTTTGTAGGGTTGCTAAAGAATATTCCTTAGAAAAAATTTAAACTAAAAACGCACCATAAAATTTCGATACGCATTACCCGTAAATCCTGAATCGCTCGTTTCCTATTGGTCGTAGAAACTTCTTTTATATTTTTATTTACACACAATACTATTTCCTACAACTTTTATTTTGAAAATTTTTTTTTAACTTCAATTTTTAAAAAGATATAATGAAAAATGCAACTCAATGATAAAACTCAAAATTTACACTTGAAAAATATTTTTGACAACTTTGGCGCCCTCTATCTTGGTTGTCTTTTTAGTTACAAAAAATATATTTATACCAAAATTATAGAGAATTGACTCCTCTACAACTTTTATTTGAACATTTTTTACGTAACATTAATAGGGGCTGATAAAATTGCAAACGACGAGTTAAAAACTATTTTCTACCCTTAATTTTGCCACTACTCAAAAACTAGCCCCCAATTAGAAAATAAATTCAATTCTTGCCATTAATTTTTAGGCTTCCAAAATACATTTCTCATCTGAAACCCCATAAAGGACTCATTAATTGTGTGTCCCTTAGAATCTTTTGTTCCGGATTCCCAAAGTAAATCTGTATACGGCAGATTTTTAATTTTGAAATGCGAAATTCGCAAAGCAATCTTTGTTCGTAATCCTGCAAGTAATATTCGTTACTAATAATGTGTACAGTAGCCATGCTATTGGAGGTGTCGCCGGATAATGGAAGACTGTGGTGAAATTACAAAAGAGATTATCAGCGTGTATGAGGCTTGGCTTTATGTATGTTGGTGACATCCCTCTTATGTGTGCTTTAGCACTGCAAAAGCTATTGATGGACCACAATTATTGCAAAATGTAATATCGGTAATCCTGGCTGGTTGTGTTCACTTCGACACCTTCGCTCTCTCTTCGCAAGGACTTATATTGAAGTTGGCGTGCATTATTCCTTTTAGCAAGGCGTGGATCGTAAAATCTATATAGTAACTAATAGAAATATCGATTTGCGCTAATCTCAAACATATACAAAGTCTTAAGAGCGAGTTTATTATACTGGATACTTAAACACAAAGTACGAGTGGAGGCGAAAAAGTTTTCATAAATATCGTGGAAATATCGAGGAAATATCATCCATTAAGTGAGTTTTATGAGCTGTCTGAAGGAGATAAGACATTACAAACTTAGTCAATCTATACTTTAGTACTGTTGGGAAACACACACACAAAAATGCTGCAGCAAGAGTTAGAAAGACTTTTTACGAGACTGGACCCGAGAGTTCGTATGTTGGGCCCTGTGTTAATCCTGTCTAAGTAACTGCTAGTAGCTCTGGGTTATGGAACTTACTCCCACACTCCCGGGGGAACATTATACCACCACAACAGTAGTCATATATTTTCCAAAAGGGATAAAAATACATGATTTTCCATGAAAGGAGCTTTGCGCCAAATTTCCTTATTTTAGCGAAATAAATGATTGCGTTTCGAGAAAATGGGATGATGAGGAAAGTAGAAAGAGTCACTATTGTTGGTGGATGCTGTGAGAATGTACGCCTGCTTCCTCTTTATACCGTTTGCTTTAACTGGTAAAGCACGCTCGTGTCACGAACACTGTGTAATTCAAGATATTCCGTATAATTTGTCTCTTATCTTGTAATTGTTTGAATAATTCATACTAATGGCTTATTCTAACAGATTTATTGCTTTAAGCGAAATAAATGCTATATTAATCTAGTTGAAACAAAACTAATTAATAATTGCAACTATATCAAAATTATTTTTACATTTCGAACATTTGTACGACACAATTAATTATAATTAATTGATATTTCCATATAAATCATGCTAATCCTTTAGAAAAAAGCTTTGTTTCTAATAATATCGATCTAGTCAATTTAATTAACTTGCTATTATTTTTTTTAAATTTGCCGCGCTAATTATTTAAAATAATAAGGATGTATTATTGCTGCATGTAACTTGTATTGCACAGCGAAATCATAATTATCCACTATTTGAAATTGTATCACCGTATTTACTGAAATTCTGTCTAACAAACATTTGTAATTTATTTCAACATATCCAAGACATATTATGACATTAAATTTAATTTTATGATAATTAATTCGATTTTATATATTTATTATTGATAAATCAATGTACCAAGTATATGTTTATTTATTAATTATTCCTATTTTTTGTTGCAGGTGAGTACAGATTTTTTCAAACTACTTTTGGAGTGCGAAAGGTACGTTATTTTAAATAGGCGCTTTAAAAGCAAATTAATGGTTCCCCAAAACGTCTAATTTTAACCCCAAAGTGAAATATTGTATTTACTTGTAAGGCGATAAAAAAATCACCCGTTTAGATTTTTTCCGTATATTTTGTTTTAAATATACAAAAATGCACTCAGTTTTTTTATATTTTTGGTAAATGTTTCGAACGTCATTATAGGGTTAACTATACGATTTAAAAATATTTTTTTTTGGTTTGCAAGTTGAAAGGAAAGGATGTTTGGTCTTGAACAGCACCCGCTATAAATAAGTGTCGATGTATATGAGCAGCAAGCCACCTATGCACATTTATAAACAAAAACGTTGAACAGATGCATTTTAGAAAAAAAGAAGACATTTTTATTCAATTTGTTCAAACAAGAGAATCGAAAAAAAATAATTACATTTTGAAAAGCGGGGCTAATATGAAAATTGCGCTCTATACAGACGAAAATATCAATATTGTTTTTTTTTTGTATAACAATTTGCTGTTTGGTGCTTTTATCCAAAAGTTTTCATGCATTGATAGAGCGCGCACAAGTTCTTTAATGAATAACCTGAACAAATGCGAAAGTTCCTGAAAACGCTGAAAGGCGAGATAAAGGAATAAAGGCTGGAGCACTGAAAATACAGTACAGGTCACATAATAGAGCCGCTGTTCTCTGACGGATAGATTTAGAGCTCGATTCATGCTTTTGCTCTCGCTTTGGAAATTATCGAAGTAGCGGAATAAAGACACGTCGCACAAAAGAATTGCTCGAATTATATATAATATCATCGGGATTTAATCTGGTACGCCTTTACAATTTCGAAAAATAATAATGCCGCCACGAATAATTAAAAGTGAATTGATAATCGTCAACATAAATTTTCGTCGGCTAATAAATATAATTTGTCAGCATGAAATTGATCGCATTACCGTCTTGTCAATTGTGGGGTCCTCGAGTTCTTGTAGCCAAAGCCAGAAGGCAGGAATCCAAACAGAATAATTTATTAGCTCAGCACATTGTTCCCGGAGGCTGAAATGTAATCATCTTGGGATTACTCTACTAAATCGATTGCAATAAAAATGGGAATTAATTAAATGCATTTTGTAGGAAAATAAAAAATAATGCTGCATTAAGAAAATTACCGCAGAAGATCATACTGCACGTCGTTGAATGAGCGAAGTGAGATAGGGCTGTCTGTCAAAGTGATTTATGCGAAACCCATTTTAGGGCCGATTCATGGACTTGATATTCGTTACTTTTAGATATAAAGAGGTAGCTCCACGTAACAGTCGGGAGGTTTAGCTTATATAAGCAAAAGAAAGTATTTTTATTTTTGGTTGATGGTGCATCTTTATCGGAATGAAATTCAAGCTGAATTTATGGACGAGAAAAAAAACGTACGTGGCAAAATGCAAAGCGACATTGAAATATGTTGCATTATTTGTCAACAGATCTTGAACGAAATTGATCACCAAAACATTTCAAAAAATTATTTGTAGTTTTGTTTTTGGAAATTTTGGGAAAATTTGTCGACTATTGTAACTGTTGTCATCCCTGCAACTTCAGGATAATTAATGACTATTGAACTGTGGAATAGAGTAGCACAAAAGTCAAAAAACAAGCAACATTTTCTATTAGCATAACGAAAATGGGAAAAGTTGAAGAAAAGGGGTTAGTTTAGTTCATAATGAATTTTAGGTGTAATTAAACACAAGTTTCGTCAGCATAAAAGTGGTGTATAAGGGGTGTCAAAAGCGGCAGGCGGCAGTGTTAAAACTTTTAAAGCAACAACTGATGTCATTAAGAAGACGGATCACCTATTTTGTTGAATTGCGACCCCCGCTGTATTGTTAAAACGACACTCAGCAACCTAATCTATCAAACTAATAATATAATTCCGAAACGAAAATATGACATTATTTTAGCTGCGCTCAAAAAAATATTGATTCAAAAATCCAAACGATAGGATATGTTAATCACAATTAATTTACATAATGAAGTAACTGTGAGGAAATTTATATGTGAACAAACGTTTAGAGATTTAATTTTTTTTTCTCTCGTTCGGTTAATGATGAGGAAATATTTTAAATGGCTTAAATGATTGTTTATGTTTATATTTACGAGACTAATAAATATTCGACTTTGTGTGTGAGAAAAATAGTTTCAAGTTGAGTAATTAAATTTTAAGAAGCCATCTAATAGGCTTTCGATCGTCTAACTACTTTAATAGTCAGTCAGCTCCGCTGATTTCGGTTATTAATTAAAATCAAACCACACAGTAGTAATAGTATATTTCTGAAATTAATTAATCTACACTTGGCATAATTACACCTTTATATAAATAGAATTTGTAAAGCACACAGTTAGTAATAATTTGTATTAAGTTCGACCACCAAGTTTGTCTGATTATTTGGTTGAGGCAAATGTGCATAAGTGAGAGAGAGAGGAACTTTTGAACGAGTCTCTGAGAATGATAATTATTTCTTCATCCAATTAGGGAAGCTGGAGGTACACACACACAGCACCCAGAAGCCACAATCACGCTCGAGGATGCTATATATTCATTGTGTCGTTCGCAAGACTAAATGTAGAAATTAATGGGGATTTTATCTCATTAACAGCAGCATGTTTTTATTTGCATTTTTTTTTTTGCCCTTCCAATTTAACTATACAGATATGTGTGTGCATGGACTGCAAACTTTTTAGAACATCACTTATATGCTAAATACTTACTTTGTGTAAACCAGAAGGTATTCAATTCAGAAAATTTCTAGTTTTTTACAAATTATAATATAATTGTTAATATACTGGAAATTATAAATATAAAAATTCTGGGATTATTAACGCACTTTTTGAGTTATGCAATTATTTAATTGAAAAAGAAAGTTTGTAAAATACGGGAAATTTGCTTAAATTAATTTGTAGAAAACTGGTAATTATTGGCGACAATTTTAATAAAGCGCGCAAATATTAAATGTTTAATAAATAATTTTTATTAATTATAAAATTGATAATTAAAAAAAAAATTTATAGGAAATATTTTGGCGCGAAAAACTTTTTAAATAATTTTGCGCAAGTTTCTAATAAAAAGCGTTATGAAATAAATTATATAAAACATAATAAAATTAATCTAGTTACAAATTAGCTCGATATTGTTAATCGTCGTCTAATAATAAATAATAATATTATCAATGCATGATTAGATTTATCGTGGTGTCCCTACAAGGAACAACATCTAGCAGGTAGCAGTAGTGTATAATGTTAAAACAACCTGCTGTATATTTTACCATAAATAACCTCTCAATTACAGGATAAATACATTAGAATATTTAATTAATGTTGTAACCATATATTTCATTCGATATCTGAATCTATTTCACAAATAATTCTACAGTCACGTAAACTGGAAATCAATCGGAACAAAATGTTTAGGTAGCGCTGAAGAAATGTTGCGACAAATGGGAAAATTGATTTTGAATGGATTTTCGTGATGTAATAAGTAATGGTTTAAATTATTGCTGTCGCGTATTTATGATTTCTAATTGTAAATTCTATGTGCGTAAAACTAGAACGATCTGTTAAATTGTTAACTAATTTATAAACAACCGAAATTAGGTAGTATATTAAATAAATTGCGCATTTTTTTTTGTATTATCATTACGAATAATGATTTTGAAACATCTTAATTTTCTTATTTGTAATTTACAGTATATTCCTTTGAAATACATCAACAATACACATTTTTAATGATACATGCAATAATATAATAATAATAATAAAAAAGCTCGCCTAATGATTAAATAATAATTTTTATGGTGTTACTGGTTTTTATTACTATAATTAAATATATTTTCAACTTAGCATATCATAACAATTTATGTACCTACATTAATTTAATTATAGAAAAAAAATAATTGTCATTTTTTAAAATTAATGCCGATTTAATTAGCTGGTCGAAAATATTCGTAACCGGATGCAGGATTCAAGAAATTTGAAATGCGGTTTCATGGTGGTTCACGTTTTATATGATGTGCAAGGTTTAATTATAAACAAAAGCCACATAGTGTTCTTATATATGACATCTGTTTCATGTCATTCAATTTTATTACAAACATTAGAATAAACGACTTGTTGCCTAGCCACCAATACAATGATTTCTTTGTTTTAACTATTTTGTAGGTGTCATTAATTATTATAAAACTATATATAGAAGATCGCATCCATTGTTCGAGTTAGTCTAGTTTTGACCATTAATTAATGTACTTCGCGTTTTTCGTTAATTATATGAACTTAATACTTAATTATATTAACCTAATAAATAATTATATCACTTCAATCAACATATTATTTTCCATCACCTATCATAAACCTAATTGCGGAGTTAAGTTAATTTGTGATCAATCGAAGCTCGTGTACGGAACTTTCACTACAAAGTTGCCCTGGTGTCAGAACTGAAAATTGTGCATCAAGTTATTTTTGTTTATTCCTAATCGGTGGAATACAACATAAAAACTGGTGTCAGAAGAGGGATAGTTCATCGTCAATTGGATGAACATTCGAGTGAATTTTCAAGTGAAAACAAAGTTAATTCACGTGAGTTTCAACTCTTTGCGAAAAGAACTCTTGTACAAATCCTGAATATTCCGTGCTACTGAATCTGGAATTCACCGGCCAATCGGAGGCTAACACGGAAACTCCAAAGGAGAACCAACCATCAAATCATCATTCATCAAATCTACCCTTCCGAAGGAAGTCAACCTGCATCTACAGAATACAACTAGCAATACAACTAGCATCGTCATTATAAACTGTAAGTCAAAAATAAATAATACTGTTCTCGTAACTCCATTCAATTTTCATTTTCCTTTAACCTCTTACATTCTGATAAATCCAACAGAATGTCTCGATCAAGTGATAATGAACGCGATCTAAATCAAACTAGAGTCGATTCGACTCATCCAAATACAAATCATACTGATAATCATGATGACGAAGATTCAAATATCGGACATGAAGAATTGCCTCTAACAGTTTTGTTCAAATTTATTAAGCAATTTAGTGGAGATAGATCCGAATTAAATACTTTTATCCAAAACACAAACAGTGCATTTTCTTTAGCAACTCCAAATCAAACAAACAGTCTTCTATTGTTTGTCGTATCACAGTTATCTACTAGTGTCATTAACGAGTTAGAAATATCAGACGTTCATTCATGGACGGAATTGAAACGAAGATTAAAATTATACTATAGCCAAACAAAGCACCTTGTTCAGGCACATGAAGAGCTTGAAACAATTAAACAGTATCCTAATGAAAATATCACTGATTATTTTAAAAGGCTAGAAAAAGCAAAAAACGATTGTATACTAAGTGAAACAAATCATTGTTCAAACCCTGATCAGTTACCAGGTCTACGTCTAGCAATTCAAAGAACAGCTCTCAGACGTTTTATTATTCACAGCAAATCGGAGATATCACAAATGCTTCGTGCTCGCGATATAGATAATCTGAATGAAGCTTATTTACTTGCACTTCAAGAGGAGAAAATATCTAATTATACTCGTTATCGAACACCGCAAACAAATCGTAATAATTCTCAGAACATGTTTTGTAAAATTTGCAAAAGAAACAATCATACTACTCAAAATTGTCGAAATAAAAATCATGCTCAATCCTTCAAAGGTAATACTACATCGCATAATAATCCTAGCGCAGGTCCAAAAACCTACCAAAATAATGATAGTTACAATAGGCCTTCAACCTCTAATCAATATCAAAGGAAATTTTGCAACTACTGTAAATATACAGGTCACACCATAGAAGAATGTCGAAAAAGACAATTTAAAAATCAAAATTCACAAAATCCAAGAATAAATCATGTGCAATCAGACATGAATCCTAATTCTTTAAACTATCAAACGTCCGACGTGATCAATGCCACATGGGCGGACGAAACCCTTCAATCGGCATTCCCGGAATCAGAGAACAACACATTATAAATAATAATCAAATAAATAACTACAAGCTAAAAACAATTACATTTAAAATTCCAAATTCTGATAATTTAGTAACATTCTTATTAGATACAGGTGCTAGTATCTCAATCATAAAACATACTTCTGTCATACCAGAGAAAACTCCTTTAAATAAAAGCGATCTTGTAACCATAACTGGTATTGATGCAAATTCCACTATCAGTGCTCTTGGTTCAACTAACTTAAAATTATCAAATAGAGATATGGAGCTCTATCAAAAGGTATATGTTGTAAACGCATTTAAAATCTCAACCAAATATGATGGTATTCTTGGTGATGATTTTCTAAAAAATCATAAAGTAATCATAGATTATTCTAATGAAACTATTAAAATAGGAGAAAGTGAAATTAAGTTAAATACAGGTCTTGTACCCGATAAAACAAATTCTATTTTAAAAATTCCTGCTCGAACCGAAATAATAGCTGAAATAAATATTCAAAATAATTTGTCAGAAGGATTTTTACCCAGACAAGAAGTTCAAGAAAACGTTTATATTCCAAATTTGTTAGTTAAAAATAAAAATAATAAATCAACAATTCCTATTCTAAACGCTAATGATTTTGAAGTTACTTTAGATAACTCAATCGTATTTAATATAGAAGAATTTATTCCTCAAAAAGAAATAAACTTTTTGAATGACAACAATGTAAATTCAAGAAACATTATCAATACTTCTAAAAAAAGATTAGAGCTATTATCCGAAAACATTCGGACCGATCATCTAAATGCAGAAGAAAAAGATTCATTAATAGAAATCTGTTTAAAATATTCAAAAATATTCCATCTAGCGGGTGATCATTTAACAATGACAAATACTTTAAAACACAATGTACCAACAACTACAGAAATTCCAATATCTGCAAAAACATACAGATATCCAAAAGTTTTTGAAAATGAAGTAAATTCGCAAATATCTGATATGCTTAAGAATAAAATTATCCAACCATCTTTCTCACCGTGGTCTAGTCCAGTATGGATAGTGCCAAAAAAATTAGATTCATCCGGTAAAAAGAAATGGAGGTTAGTTATAGACTACAGAAAACTTAATGATATTACAATTGGAGATTCATACCCTTTACCGAATATTGAACACATACTAGATCAATTAGGAAATTCGGCTTATTTTACAACTTTGGATCTTGCTTCAGGATTCCATCAGATTCCAATGTCAGACAAAGATAAAACAAAAACTGCATTCACAACCCCATCAGGACATTACGAATTTAACCGAATGCCATTTGGTCTCAAAAATAGTCCTGCTACTTTCGCTAGACTTATGAATATCGTATTATCAGGCCTTCAAGGTACTAAATGTTTTTGTTATCTGGACGATATAGTTGTTTATGGAACAAACCTCAAAGATCATAACGATAAACTCAAAGCAGTATTTGATCAATTAGAACAACATAATCTTAAACTCCAACCGGACAAATGTGAATTTCTTCACAAAGAAATCACATATTTAGGTCATATAATTTCAGATACAGGTGTTAAGCCAGATACAAAAAAAATCAAAACCATTTTGGAGATACCAAATCCAAAAAAATCAAAAAGATATTAGATCTTTTTTAGGTTTAGTGGGCTATTATCGAAAATTTATAAATAATTTCGCTTCACTATCAAAACCTTTAACACAACTTCTCAAAAAAGACTCAAAACAATTTATATGGACAGAAAAGACTCAAGAAGCTTTCAATAAATTAAAAACAATCTTAACAACAGAACCTATACTTCAATATCCTGATTTTTCAAAAATATTTGTTCTTACAACAGACGCTTCTAACGAAGCAATTGGTTCAGTTTTATCGCAAGGTGAAATCGGCAAAGACCTTCCAATATCTTTTTATTCGCGAACATTGAATAAGGCCGAAACAAATTACTCGACCATAGAAAAAGAGTTGTTATCAATTGTTGACTCTTGTAAACATTTCAGACCTTACTTGTACGGACAAAAATTTAAAATTGTCACTGATCATAAACCACTGACATGGTTGATGAATTGTAAAGATCCCAATTCACGACTATCAAGATGGAGACTTAAACTTATGGACTACGAATATGAGATAATTTATAAAAAAGGATCGAGTAATACTAATGCAGATGCACTCAGCAGAATAAAATATGAAAATGTAAATTTTATTGAAGATGACTTATCTTTTCCAAACTTCAAACTATTTTTCCAACAGGAAATAGATATACCAGAACCAAATAGCTTTAAAACTGCAATAGAAAATGTAAAAAATTTAGTAATTCCCATATCATGCGATTACTCAAATTCTAACAAACATATGGATTACATAAAGAAAACTTATCAAAATCTTGTTCAAAATCCACAAGTAGCAGAAATAAACTTTAGACAAAATCAAAATCAAAAGTTATTCCTTGCCTTTATAAAACTCAATGCTTTAGATTCAGCTACTTATGAAGATCTTTATAAAACACTGGATAGTCTTCGAATCCTACTAGAATATAACAACATAAATTCTTTTGTAATTACAGATTTGTTATCTGAAAATACAACAATTAGGCGAGATACTTATCACGCTTTATTATATTATCTTTTTAGAAATTTCAAATATGAAGTTCTCAAAGATACACGTATACTCTTAACAGATCAAAATTTAATCAATGATATCCTTCGCGAGAATCACGACTTACCAACAGCTGGTCACCAAGGTTTTGAAAGGACATATGATCGAATTAAAGATCAATATTATTGGGAAAATATGAAAGAAAATATTAGAACTTATATAAAGAGATGTGTAGTATGCCAAAAATCTAAAACAGATTTTAGGAAAAATAAGAGTCCCATGCAAATTACTACAACAGCAAAAAAATTTTGTGAACAAATAGCAATGGACATTGTAGGTCCTTTACCAATAACCCAAAATGAAAATCGGTTTATTCTTACTCTACAAGACGATTTGACCAAATTTATACAAGCTTATGCTATACCCAACCATGAAGCCAAAACAATTGCCATTTATTTTCTAAAATTTTGTACACATTATGGATTCCCACAAAATATTCTCTCAGATCAAGGAACTGAGTTTACATCGCAAACTTTTAAAGAAATAAATAAACTTATGAGTATCAAACATAGATTGACGTCACCCTACCATCCTCAATCTAATGGCTCGTTAGAAAGAACACATCTAACACTAAAAGACTATTTCAAATGCTATACTAATAAAGACAATGACAATTGGGACGAATTTCTAAATTTTGCTGTATACAGTTATAATACTGGCATACATAAATCGACAAAGAAAACTCCATATGAACTAGTATTTGGTGAAGTACCAAGAATCCCTAATTATCTTAATCAACCAAAATTTAAACCAAATTATTCCGATCTCGCTAACGACCTTACCAACAAATTACAAATCATACGAGAAACAGCAAGAGAAAATCAAATTCAGTCAAAAACCAGATCCAAACAAAATTATGATAAAACTCATAACCGAACTTATTCCTTCAACGAAAATGATTTAGTATTACTTTATGATTCCGCCTCAAAAACCAAGAAGTTGACTCCAAATTACAAAGGCCCTTACAAAATTGTACAGATACATAATAATCAAACAGCTACAATTCAAATCACTCCCAAAAAACTCAAGACTTATCACTTCAATCTTCTAAAGCCTTATATTCTTTCAGATCAAGATGAAGATCAAGAATCAGATCAAGAATCAGATCAGGAATCAATTCCTCTTTCTTATGATCATTCCATTGATCAGCCAAGCACATCAAGACTTCAATATTAACCCAATTCCATCTTCATCGGGTTTACTGTATTACAATTTAGGCAAAGCACATATTTCAAATAATGATTTTACTCTTCTTTCATTTATCAATCTTACTTTACTCAACGAACAAATTAATATTGTAAAAACAAATTATGGAAGATCCTTAAATCTTTGTAATTTTGCAATATCTGAACGATATACATCTGACTGTCATAATCAATTAAAATTTATAAAGACTAAAATTGAATATATTGAGCAATCATATCGTGTAGTATCACATCAATTAAAGGGCGTTCACAACCGAAAGAAACGCGGACTTATTAACGGTATAGGCGATGGTATGAAATGGTTATTTGGAATACCAGATGCAGATGATGCTGCTTTTTATACAGACTCAATTAATTCTTTAATGTCCAACCAAAAACAAACCGAAGTTTTATTACAACAACAGGTCTCAATTATTTCTCAAACTATATCAAACTTTAATAACTCAATGTCACGAATGAACGAAAATATTGTTACTTTAAATTCAAATTTTGAAAAATTTAATACATTTGTTAAAGAAACAATTTTTACACAAAATGCTATAGAACAAGAAATTAGTATTGCAAATCATTTAATTCTCCTGATTGAAATGTCTGATGAAATTCTAAGATTGTTAGAAAACTATGAAAATGATTTATCCTTAATTCAAAACGGAATTATAAATTATAATATTCTTTCTCCAGAACAATTGTTTAATGAATTAATTAAAATTTCAACTAAATTTTCATTACCGATACCATTAACAAACGAGAATCTTTATCATTATTATAAAATCATATCTTTAAAATCATTTATAAAAGATGATTTAATAATCATGTCATTTCAAATTCCACTTAAAGATGTTTACGAATATGAACTATATCAAATATTCTCAATACCTTCACCTCACGAAGACCCTACTTTAATATCACTGATTGTACCTTCTAAACCTTATATCCTGGTTTCCACTACGAAAACATATTATGTTATGATGAATGACTTAAAACAGTGTGAAGAGTATATCTCAAATGAATGGTTATGCAAAGATATTACAATGTTGAAGAAAACCAATTCCGAAGAATGTGAAATTCAATTAATGATGAAAACAACTGTTAATATTCCTAAAACTTGTACAACCAAAAATTCTATAGTAGAAATGGAAATATGGCACCCTCTAAGGAATAACGAATGGTTCTATGCAATAACTTTTCCTACCCAAATCACAATTCTTTGTAATGGACAATCAATGACGGAAATTATTGAGAGAATTGGTATTCTCAAACTCTCCACAAAGTGCAAGGCTTATACGAGACTGGTTACTGTTGAATCACATCAGATGTTGGCAACGTCAAATTTAACACATTATATTCCGACAACAAGTATAAATAAAGATGATTGTTGTATTAAACTTAAATTAAACCTCACTAGTAATAATATTCATTTAAATCCAATACAGTTGAATAATTTAGATCTAAATGAATTGAAATTTGCCGAGAACAAACTTCATGAGTTCGATGAACAACTAAAACAACAAATTAACCAACCTTTTATTGTTAAAAAATCTAAATGGTACAGTACTATTTTATCCATCATAATGGGAATTCTCCTTTTAATATTTTTATATAACCTTTTCAAATGGTGCGGTTGTTTTTATTGGTTAAGATATTTTTGTTGTTTTACTAAAGAACCACGAAATCCAAATATTCCGTGTTTACAAATTTTTAATCAGTGCCATAGCCAACCAGTAGACAGTCCAATTGTGCGATATGATACAGAACGAGAAAATGTTCGTATCCCTTTACAACCATCCGTTTCGCAACCTAATATTAGTTGTGATGAACGTTCTGACTCATCAGTGCGCAGATCGAAAAGATTACAGGGAAAAGTGAAAATTAACCCTTTTTAAACTATAAGTTTTGTGAAATAATTATTAGTGCATTAGTTTTAAGAATTAGTAATAAGTTTGCTTGTGTTAAGAAGTTTTTTTTTTATAATTATTCTATAATTATTTTTGTTTATTTTATGTATTGTGTGTAGTATTATAAGATATGATAAGAGATCTTTTTAACTGCTTTATTATTATATAATTATACAATATCAAATGTTAGATATTATATTCGTTAAAACTTTTAATCCTACTGTTTAAAAAGTTTTAGAAATTAATTATATTCAAGATTTTTATTCAAAATTTAAAATTATAACAAAAATCTTTTTAGGTTGGGAGGTGTTGCCTAGCCACCAATACAATGATTTCTTTGTTTTAACTATTTTGTAGGTGTCATTAATTATTATAAAACTATATATAGAAGATCGCATCCATTGTTCGAGTTAGTCTAGTTTTGACCATTAATTAATGTACTTCGCGTTTTTCGTTAATTATATGAACTTAATACTTAATTATATTAACCTAATAAATAATTATATCACTTCAATCAACATATTATTTTCCATCACCTATCATAAACCTAATTGCGGAGTTAAGTTAATTTGTGATCAATCGAAGCTCGTGTACGGAACTTTCACTACAAAGTTGCCCTGGTGTCAGAACTGAAAATTGTGCATCAAGTTATTTTTGTTTATTCCTAATCGGTGGAATACAACAGACTTATTACTAATTTCACAAGTATATTGCAAACCGCATTAAAAATTATTAGTCACAATTAATAAGAATTGTGTCAATAACAATGCAAATTTATAGGATTTTTTAAAATTTGCATGGAAAGCTCATTCATCTGAGATTCATTATGGATTTTGAATTATTTTTTGAATAGTTAATTAGTAATTGGAAAATCCGGAGATGCGATAAAATCTGTATTCCCTTGACGCCGGCCCTGAAAAAAAATTATTCCTATTTTTTCTTAGCAATATTTATATTAAAATATTTTTTTTTAAATATTAGACTAGTTATGTAACACGTTACAGAAATAATTTTGTGAAAAAACTGGTTCAAAATCCTCTTAATGAGTCATGGCGCGCAATTGTTAAAAATTCAATTAATTCATGCGCGCATTTAAACGACTAATCTATAAAAAGCCGAAATAAATCCAAAAGCGCTTTTTTGTCACACGAACAAACAAAATTCATTACAAAGCAATACACATTTGTATACAAATAAAGACCTCTTAAAATGCCTCATTCTCATCTTCATTGACGCAACACAATGGAACCACACAGTGTCTAGTTTGACATAATGGATTTGAAAATTTCAATGGGGAGATTAAAAACAGGGTTTCGAACAAATCTATACAAGAGAGAAGAGTCGCGGGGGTTTCTGGTCAACATCAGCCAAGAAAAGAGTTTCAATTACCGCGCCGGGGTTCTTTTGAAAGCGCATCAAGGCGCGACTTAACACCGGCGCATGTTACCGAATAGACGACAACGTATTAGGAGAATCCGGGCGATTGTTCCGGTCCGACAATTCGGATGCTAATTTATGCCTACTCGACACCCAATTAAATTTATCGGCGTAAAAATAATAATTCAATTAATTGACTCATTAAAAAGGCTTTTGACGTTGTCGTAGAATTGCAAATTAGTGGCGACACGACGGTCGGACGATGCTTCTCCTATTCGATTTCCGCATTAAATAAAGGCTAGCACTATAATTCCATTGGCGCTAGTCACTTCCTGGCTCCAACAATAATAGTTGTGCAGTTATTATTTGGTTCATATAAAAGAGCCTTGCACTCTTAAAACCCAGCAGGCCGAATCAGGAGAGACTCTTGAGTCCGAGTTGGTTGGCCTCTCCAAACTCCTGCTGGGGAATAATGGAATACGGCTGCCGCCGCCCAGCCGCAACTCGCATATTTTTTTTTTCATTTTATTTTTTTTTGAGTGTCTTCCTAATCAGTCAAATACAATGCTGCTCCAGAAATGAGTATTCTAAGGACTCGGCTCTCATTTACTCCCAAGTTATAACATTGTACTCTGTGGGGCTGCTTTTTTGCTTCGTAGTTCGTTCTTTGTGCACTTATTTCGTATTATTTGTTTTGCATTTTAATTAATATTAAAAGCGGATATTTTTTAATTGTTGAAGTCTTGAGGATTCTTTTAATTGCGGCATCTATAGATGAGATGGATAAAACTATGTTGCCAGCGCTACTTCCGGAGTTATGCCCCATTGACCAATAATTTTTGCATTTACATGAAAATTATGAAATTTGACTCGTTCCTTAATGATTTCGCGTAAGAAAATAAATTCTCGTCATCTAATGTTTATTTTTGCATTACTTGATGAGCGTTTATTTATTAGTTGATTTTAGTTATTTTTAGCACTAGTTATTTAATACTTCTTTATTTAACATTTTAGTTCTATTATTTTTTTTAGCTGTTAGTTCTCACGTATTTAAAATTCCTTAAGCAAATTCAATATAAATTATAATTATAGATTTGAAGACCTCTAGTTTTGATTTGGAGTTAAACCGATTTGCATAATAGCTTTGACTTAAAATATTAAATTACATTTTTTTAATGATGATATATTAGATGAAAAATTAGCATCAGCTGAATTTGCATTGGGAGCAAATAAGAAATAGCAATAATTTATTTAATAATGTAGATGGATAATTAAACGTCTTTATAGCTAGGAGATTTTGTCTCGTTCTTGCAACACACGCATCATACAATTCGAAAAAAGAGAAAAAAAATGAATGGACAAGTCGTTATATAAAAGACTATCTTCTAAAGTAACGATAAATTAAAATCCTATTTTAATACATTGTAAGTTTAATAGCTACGGATTATCTTTTTTAATTTAATTGTTGATTAAAAATGTGAAATGTTATTTATAAGTTCTTCACATCTTTGAGATGATAAGCCGAAAGCGTAGTACATAGGTACTTAAGCGCCTTGGGAATTTTTATGAGCGCGCTTAAGAAAAACAAACGAAAATATTATTATTCAAGTGCGCTGCATAATTATTAATTATTATTGCTTAGTTTTATCGGGCATTTATTTACTCACCAAAAAATCCATGGAATTCCATAAAAAATCGTGGATATGCATGCATTTTATATTGTTGGGTTCAAACACCTGATTCAACCGGTTCTCTTTAAATACTATATACCCATTAATAGCTGTGTATGTAACGAGTTGTCGATAACAATTACTTTATATAAAACCCGGTTTCATCTCTCGGGCTTAATGATGTCATAATTTCACGTCTTTTAATAAAATATTGCATTCCTTTTATCCGCGCACATTTCTCAATAATTAATATTAATATTTTAAAAAAAAAGCGCGCGCTCCTGCAAAAATACCGAGAAATAATGCAACGCATGATTATTTTCTATGTGGATGCTAATTAATGCTCATTAATTAACTCTCATAATTATTTCTTACAAATACTTACTGTTTTTAATTTTTTGCTAATTGTCCCAATGCAGCGGCGCCTCCATAAATTATAACATTGCCGGAAATTGCATGTTATCAACTTGAATTGCCACACTCTTTACTGCCAACTTGCATGGCTCATTCTCATTAATATTTGTGCAGCATATTAAATCAAGAAATCACAACTAGCCATCATCAAATAAGCACGTCTAAATTTAAATCTCCCAATAGAATAATTAATTCATTTCTGGACCAAACACATTAAAGTCCAACCAAGCGAGCTTTTTTTGAATAAAATAAAAATAACATCTGGATTACAAAATCCGCCAAATTAGAATGGAAGCAAATAAAAGAAGAAAGCCACTTTATTTTTTTGAATGAGATCCTGTTGAAATAGTTAATGGTGGAAAATAAAAAAGTAAATATTGATGAAGTGTAACGAATTGAGCCTGGATGGTGGTCGTAGGCACTTTTTTGGCAGAGGGCCAAATCGGCACCAGGATGACCGGACCATTCATGCTCGCGTATTATTCCAGCATCTGTAATGTGTCGACAATGCCGCGACCCGATAAAGAATCAGAGTTAATTAGATTCGACTTCAAAGCTCGTTGACAATCAGCGGATCTCGAAATAGAAATGTTGAATCTGTGTACCCCCGCACCACTTCCGGTAGGCGAAGTGCCAACATTGACAATGGAAATCCCACGTGTGATGGCTTGAAATAACACCCGTGTTATTTCAAATGCTCAAAAGCAATTATTTTCCACATCAGTGAAAACAATAGCGCTCGATTTTCAGATTTTCAGATCATGGCATTTTTTGTTTCCAAAAGTTTTGATGACTTGCCAGAAATTCAGCGTGTTTTTTTCTCTGAGTGAGTTTTGTGTGGCGGATGGTGTTGAATGTTTAAACGCCAGAGTGCTGTCCATCAATTAGATTGCTATTTGGCCACGAAACAAATGTCTTTCACTCACGAAACAATTTTGGGATTAAAAGGTTTCAATGCGAAAACCAAACAAATAAGATGAATAATTTACATACGCACACAGTGCATCTAATAATATCTGGAAGCTATGCACAATTATTTTCGTAATTTAGAAGATCTTCATTTTAGGAGATTCTGAAAAAATTGATCTTTACAGGGAAGATCAAAATTACTGGTCTTTTCCACGAAGACCAAAATTTGGTAGTCTTTCTACAGAAGACCCAAAATTACTGATCTTCTTTTAGAGACCAAAATATTCAAATCCAAAAATATGGAAGCTTCCTTTGTTTGGTCAAATATTTTAGAAGTTTTCCGGATAGATCTTGAAAGTCCTTTACATTTTATTGGATTGCATAATGGATTATTTATGTTTAATCAAATTATAGTAAAAGTTTGTCTATAAATGTATGAGAAAAGAAGATAACGAGTTGTTTAAATATGCAGAGTTGTTTTATTATTTGTAAAATTTTAAGAGTCGAGCATTCTTTTGAAAACACCTGAGTTTCGTTTTATAGTCGCCATATTCGTATTTTATTTCTGTTTTATCGCATTTTATGGACATCCACTCGGAACGGGGCCCCACCAAGTTATATATCGACAATAATAAAGGAAACAGAACTTTAGCTGCATTTGTCCCCGCACCAGCATTTTATATATATATATAGATATAAAATGTATGGAATAATTTATTTTCCGCACAGAAACGAAGTGTCCTCGTAGCATATACAACACATCCGCTGTTTGGGCAAAAGAAAACAACTTACTTGATCTCGGTCGGTCTGGAAAGTTGGCTGATGTGTTTTTGCTGAGAGATGATGATGAGAGTGAGCGGCGGGATGAGTGGTGAGGAGGCAAAGGGTGAAGAGTAATACAAAACTCATCCTCCATCCAAGCCTTGTTGTGGATGCATGAATAGCCGTGTTTCAGAAGCTAAATCTGTCGCGTGATGTTCATTCATAATCGCTGCTGCCCCGGCTGCAGGCTGATGTGGTGTGCTTCTGTTATACCCGGAAGGGACACCTTGCCAAAGTTCATTCACAGATAATTCTGAATATGCTACTTCTGTCCGAATTCTTTGGATATTCTCGGATTGCTCGGTCCAATATTGTGACATCACTTTTCGGGATGCATGCTTTATGTATCTGTACCACCGCAAAATCTTATTAAGTGGCTAAATGTACGACATCTCGCACACATCCGGTTGTAAATCTACAGCTGTCTCTCCACATACCTTTTAATAGGTGCACCAAACTGCATTTTGCCTCACACGCACACATTGCTAACCCAAATTGTATCTCTAATACATCAAACTCTCCATTTCGAAACAATTATTTTCAAATGCACGTTCTGCCACTTTAAATTGCTTTATTGCCTATTTTTTCAGTTGTGACAATCTTTTACATTTTTTTCCAACAGTCACATAAATTATTTACTAAAAAAACCAACGATTAACCATTTAGTTATAATTAAACTCTATGCGAGAAGTTCTCGCTTCAATGGTTTCTAAAGAGCCATCACGTTATTTATTTGAAGCAACGAAAGGTCAATAAAAGCTAAATTTACTGAAACTTTGCGATGGGGGAGATTTTTTGAGAAGATCTCCTTAGGAAGTTGATAAGTTGCTTGTTGGAAGAGAATTTGCTTCTGGAAGGAACCAAATTCTTCAAAAATGTGATTCCATAGGCAAAAATTGGAGACCAAGATCTAGAATAACCTCAAAAAGATTGAAATAAAGAATTACCAAGAAGATGGGGAAGGAAGGCCATCTGAAGATTGAGTTGGCATCTACTGAAGATGGACTTTAATTGAATCATCGACAGAATGAGAATGGGGGGTCAGCATGCAGAGTGCACATTGCTAAAAAGCGTCGGCTACAACATTTGAGAACGATTGGTATGGCAAAGTGACAATGCAACCTGTCAATGGCTAATGCAGAATGCCATTAATCACAGTTCGCGCGTGTTGACACCTTGTCGGTCGGAGTCGAGATAGCGCATACAGCATATCGACGAGCCGGAGAGCAAACCAGCCAACAAAACTCTCCTCGCTCGCCCATCTGCCGATAATCACTTTCATGTTATCTCCCTGGTGCGCTTCTTCCATCACCCAAACCGATGACAGACCGCCGTCGAAAAACTGCATAGCCATCAGTGGCCCCGAAGGAAACTCGTCGAGCTAACGATCTATATGGAATTGATACAGGCCAGGATAAAAACCCGGCGACGATGCGTATGTTTTTAATGCCTCATATCAGAAGTTTATGTATGATGCGTGATTTTTATTAAATTATTAAGTGATTTTTAATTTATGATTAATTATCTTTGCATGACAATTTCTTTTTGACTATATGTAGTCGATACAATGATTATAGCAGGTCAGAGACGGGGGTTTATCTGCGCGCATTTTCAACGGAGGGTGCAAAGAGCTACTTTTGCGCACAAGGTGTGAAAAAGCTGCTTTTGCGTTCAAGGCGTTAAAGAGCTACGTTTGCGGCCTGTATTTCTCGAAAATTCTGCCCAGAAAGGTCTTCGTGTCTTTTTTGATAATTTGTGTGACCTGCTTTTGATTTTGTACTATAACCATTAAATATTTTTCTTTAACTGGATAAATGCATTAAAGAAGCAATAAAAAGAATGCGAATAAAAGCGAATTTTGAATGGTACATTATCCATGTTTGTAATTTACGACAGAGATAAACAAAAGCAACTTCATTAAACGCTCGTAAATATTTAACACAGAAATGCTGTTAATGGTCATGGCAATATTCCCTTTGTATAATATCAACTTACCGCTTAATTGGAAATAAAAAACAATAATGAGAGGGTAATGCATATCAAAAAGCAAGCAGGGGGGGCGTTTGGCGGGCAAAGGGCTAACGGGTTAACCACATTATCTGGATGCGCTTGTATCCCAGAGTAACAACATGGAATTATTCCCGAACTGCGTCCCCACTTAACTGCTGTATATTTTATGAACATCAGGAGGCAACTTATAATGAGGTTCTGTTTGAAGCTGTTTGACTCTGAACAAATGACACCGGGCCAAAGACAAGTCGGCCAAATGGCTCACTAACTGCCGCTCCTCGGAGACGGTGGCGATGATGATGATGATGGTAGTGGAAAGTGGAGTGCGCGGAGCTTTCTCTCCCGTCTACGTTCGTAAAGGGTAACCCAATTATATAGTGGTGCATTAAATGTCATGAAATTCACATGAAGGGTTGGATGAGCTGCGCGCCACCAGATCATCTCCTTATATACTCTCTGTATACGCCAACTTACCTGATTTACCAACCCAAAGAGAATTATTTGGCGTACTTTGGTATGCTGTAACGCTAATTTAATTTCAAGCATTACTACTCAAGAATTCTTCCTTCATCTACTATACGACATTATAATTAAATCATTTTATTTATTATTATTATTATTTGCAATTAGTCTAATGATTAATGCAGTTTTAACCAATTTTGCAAAAACTTATTAACTTATTTTACTTCTGTAATGATGTCAATAATATGTACTTGTAATTATTGTTAGTCTCTATAAAAACTAGTTTTAATTAATTTCAAATAATTTAGTGCACGTTCTCATCATCACCACTTAGTTAAAAGTTCAAAGATAAATGGAATAATTTCGTTCCGCGACCATTATAACGAGGTTTGTTTGAAAAAATGGAAATAATGCAATAGAACTGGATTTTAATTATTATTTTGCACTATTGAAATATTCTGGTTTCATAAATTAATTGCAAATTTATTATTTGTTGCTTTATAATTATACACGTGTCAGTACGCACATTATAAAATAACAAAGTTTATCAAACAAAAAAAAAATGAACAAAATTTATATAATAACAAATTATATATTTATTTAACACAGTTATATAGCGTTTTTTTCTTTATTAACAAGTTACTTTAATATTTATCAAAAAAATAATTTATACTATTCGTGCATTTTTTTCTTGAATATGCAAACGAAAACAACTCGTAATTAATTAGTTGATAAATTAAATAACGTGATGTGTAAAATGAAATTATCCTAATTTATTTAATTAACAGTGATGTGTGATATGTAATAAAACTTGTGAGTTTTTTGCTATCAGTTTATTTAATAAATTGGATTTCTAAACTTTTACTTTAGACTTATAATCCAATTTTCAATCAAATAAATAATATCTGTTAATCTATGCTAATGAGTTGATTAATAACATCGACTACAGGTTTAGCGGTAAAAATCTTACGTATAAAAATTGTAGAAAAACTTTGAAATATTTATAATATTTTTAATTCCATTAGCAGCCCATTAAATTAATTTACTATTTAATTAATTCTACAATGATTGAAATATAATTGAAATAACGAAACAAATGGGATCCATTAATAGATTACACATTTTATAGAAATATCAAACGTTCACTGAAGTCAATCGACATAACGCGCGTCCTGGAAAAAAAACTGTAGAAAAAGCAAAAGATAAACCAAACACGAAAAATGCATTTATAATTTTTATATTCTCGCATGGATTATCACGACTGCTGAGTAAACGCAGAGGCGAATCTTTGTGCTCTCGCTGCAAAAAGGAATAGAACCTGCCAACCGAAAGAGCTCGTTCAGAGTTTCAGTTTTTGTGTTAGCATCCATGTAAAAGGACATCACCGAAACCTGAAAGCTTTGTAAGTGTATTAATAACGCTGTTCAAATGGACTTTTATCTCGTTAAAAATTGTATGTGATCTGCACTGATGCTACAATGCTTTGCAAAACTCCCCACCGAAACCCAAACAACTCTTTGCAGATTGCAGTTTTCTCATCATATCCATTTCAAATAATCTAGAGTCAAGGAATCTATAGAAGGAGTCTAAGATCTTCACTAAGAGTTTAGGATCTGGACATAGGAATCTAAGATCTAGATCTAGGAACTTAGAATCTAAGTTTTAGATCTGGGATTTAGATTCTAAGATCTGGATTTAGAAGTTTAGAATCTAAATAGAGGACCTAAGCTTCATTTAGATCTTGTAAGCTCCAATTTATTGACCTTAGACTCTAGGAAGATCTAGGAATCTAAGATCTAGTTTTAGAAATCCAAAAACTAGTTCTAGTTCTAGAAGATTCGTCTTTAAAAAAGACCCATAAAAATAGTGAAACAAAATTCTTGATCAAAAGAAGAGATATTGCAATTTGCAAGCTATCAAGTGAAGAATAATGGCAAGGAATTAAGCGACGAATTCCAGTGGCGTGGTCATGGAAGCGCACCGCGCAGACAGTGGTGGGTCATGCAGAAGGTAGCAGGAGCGGAAAAAAAGAGGAAACAATTATAAAACTAATAGTCGCTACTGAGGTTACGTAAGTAGGCCTATTATAATCATTGTTTTGTGGGAGTCGCAACCGATGCCCCGCCTTTAGAACAACAATGCGAATTCGCAATCGTTCTTGACTCTGAAGCCCAGCTTCAGCTAACAATTCGCATGGTAGGCGGCGCCTTGCACGTGCAACAACAAGGAGGGACGGAGGCGGATCGGTCCACCAAAGTGGGGAGATGAAGCTGCAAGTGCTGGAGCCGGCAGACGCATCTTGGAACGCAGTGCACACGCACATACGTCGGTTCGAGTTGTTCTGTTCATTGCTGGTGCAGTGCGGTTGTTGTTGTTTGGCGGTGATTTTTCGCTAATTTTGAATTTCGCTAAACGTCTGGAGAACACGTTCCCGGACAGGTGCAGCTTATCAGGGCAGTGGGACTTGTCCAATCGTATACCAAGTAAACAATAGGTGTGCGGGGGTTGCGCATAGGGGCAGCTTGGGGTGCGCATCCTATCGTTTTCTCTTGTTCTGTTGTTGCAGTGCGGACAGTCGTTGACGGACACCAACACAGTGGCTGCCACACATCTTCAAGAGGTTCGCGCTCAGGCGAATCTTCCGCCATGTGTTGATCTCTCTTTACTCACACATTTTAGGTGAGTTCTTTAATTCCAACCCTTTTATCAACCAATCAGAACGAAAATCCAGCACCAATAGGTTATGGTCAAAATTTTTGCAATTGTAGATAGCGGGCTAAATTTATGTCCAAGTGCTGTCAAAATGTTTTGGTAATCAAAAAATTGATAATTGGTGATTTTTGTGTCAATTTTGACGAATTTTTACTATTTGGTCTCAACTATTGTTAAGGTCTTGGTTAAGACTTTTCACCAAAAACTTAAAATTGTTAGATTAGTCCTTGTATTGGTCATATCCGAGATTCCGAGGTCATATCGCTTCCTCGGTCCTTCCTCACCAATTGGACGGAATCGTCCTCCATTAAAATAGTTTTCCAATTTTGCGATATTACTATAATTGTAGATAATTTTGATGTTTTATTGGGTAAAATATCAAACTCCTTTATTTTTGCTACCATTAAAAAATTCTAATTGCAAATGAAATGAGCTCAAGATCAAAATTTTTGCACCCCCTTCGCTTAAGTGACTAATAAATCTTATTAGATCTAATGGATAATAATGTTCCAGATTTTTGAGTTGTTTTGCGAAAATGATTCCTTGCACTTTATAGAAGAAGCAAAATTAGCTCGCTACATACAATAATTATAAATAGCTGTAACCTATTTCGTTCTAGATTTTATTGGAGAACTATTATAACCGAGATTGTAACACTTTGCATTATTGGAACAAGAACATTGTTGATTTCTTGTGAATATATTTTGACTAGTAATTTGTTATAGTCAAAACATTTCATAATTTGTACATTTACAGTTAGTTTTGTGTCTCTATTAAATTATACATCGATTTTATTATTGGCATTATTTATGATTGCGGAACGTGTTTGGAATTACAATTTACTCAATTTGATAGAGAAAGAAAATGCCACATATCATTTTGTTGGAACCTGTTCGTTTGTTGGAAGCTTAGAAATTTATGCTTCACCGAGCAATTTATTGTATAATTAAATGCGCTTAAATTTGTGTCAATAAAGTAACCGAAAAATGTTGCAATTGTAATTTAATTAAAAAGGAAACTAATAACTAAGCGTGATCTCATGTGAGAAGAATGTGTTCAGAAATCTAGAACCAATAATAATTTGGTCGGAACGACATAATTTCTATTATTAGGATATCAGCAATTTTAATGATGATTTGGTCAGCATTTGGAACAATCATTCGAGATAAGAACTTTCAACTTCTAACAGCATCCAATAAGTTAAATCCACATTGATGAGTAAATATTTAGATGATTGGTCCCCGAAACAAAGTAGCTCCGCTCCACCTGATGCGCTAATGTCTTATTATGACTCGTACCAAATAAATAAACAAATATTCAATCAATGATTCCATATAAATCTTATTATACAAACTAGCCGCACTATAAACAATTTAACTTTCAGATACAAAGTCGGCCTTTGTGTTTTAATAAGTTCGTTTTGTTCGAGTGTCTGAAATTTCATATAAGCAAATAAACAACATTTCAATTGGAATATAAAAAGATTGATTAATTTAAATGATTAGCTGAGTAAATACTTCCGGTAAATATAGTTGGCGCCGAATGGGATCTCTAAAATCAAACTGCAAATTGATTGGATGCAATTACGGGAATGATGGCAACTAATAGTTGCGCGTTTTTCCAATATATCGCACGAGTGCAATAACGAAAATCTTGCTTGCTCGGGTCCAATTGATTATTATTGTAAAAGTATGTTAATTGGGGTTGCGTAACTTCTATCTAAATATAACACGAGATATAACATTTGCATATTATCCATATGATTATATAAAGAAGAAGAAGAGGAGGAGGAGGATGAAAAAAATGAGAAGCATTTCGATTCTCCCATCGCAAAGGAGTCGCGCTATTTCATTTATATAAAGTGAACAACCTTTTCAAAATTTCAAACCGGTTTCACGATTAGCATAACAATTGTCCCCTCCGAACTGGCATCTCTAGAAAACAACCTGTTAATTGTATAATTATACCAAAACCTAAAAGACCAAATGAAATTCAAAACACTGTGGAATGTTTCCATTATATGTATAAAAATTCAACTTGCTTCTTCTTCTTGTTCATCTGCTCCAATTAAAAACCACAACAACGCGAACGATTTTATGCGAAATTTAATTTACTGCCCCGATATTTAGGAGGAATTAAGACAACTATAAAAATCAATAGCTGTAATTTAATGGATTTTAATGGTGGAATTCAGTTGGATTTTCTTTTATATTTGTCGGCGATTTGTCTCAAATCAAAAGGACGAGTTTTGCGTGATCTTGATAAGTCTTCAAATTTTTGGAATTTTTTTTGCATTTTTAATTGCTCTTAAAATAGAATTTTTGATAGAATTTAAATACATTTTGAATTTGAATGGTTTTCGCAGGTTTTTTTTTTGGAAAATCATAGTCAGTTTTGAGAATTCGGTAGAAAAAAGTTTAGGGAAAACCGCCATTTTTAAAACCAAATAGTGACTTATTTGCCTCTAAATATAAAAAATATATTTATTTTCAATTTAAGTCAAAATTTTCGGAAAAATTTGCAAAAATCGACCGAACGCAATTTATGTTTGAAAAGGATCCTCCGCTTGAAACTTCTATATTTTGCGTTTTCTGTTGAATTTTTAAGCTCTATTAATTTTTTTTCATATCTTTGAAGTACTAGGTACCCAAAAAAAAAATTGAAAACTAAAAATAACTAATTTTTCAATAGAAAAATCAATTAATAGCATCCACTTAAAAAATAAAGCTCCTTTATGATTCATTTTTAAATCACCGTACGTAACTTAAGCCAATATTACTTAAAAAAAAATCCATTAAGTTTCCACATATGTGGATTAATGTAAACAATCGAAACGAATTCACTTGCCAAAAATTACAATATCTATATCAATAATAGCTCGCACTAAAAGAATTCAATTAAAAGTCACACTTTACTTACTTTATTTTCAAAGGCTGTCTTGCGCACCGATATTAATATCTACATTATTGTAAAAGCTGTCTAAATTTTTGTTTCGAAATCTGTAGATATGATGGTGTCACAGCAGCATCATCATCAGTTAATGGCAACCAGATGTCGGTCTTTGTTTTTCAACTATATATATATTTTGACGTTGTTTTTTCTGTGCGCTTTACCAGCAGATCAATTGTGAAAATCCCATATGGTTCTGGTATCGTTTTACCAGACCTTTTGCTTCTAAGAAGGGCCTAGTTTTTTTGTCGATGGATTTGAAAATGATTTATTTTATATATTTTAATATATTGGGGTTGGAAAAAAAATATTTTTCCCCAATTAAAAAACGGGGATCTTAATTAATTTTGAATATTAAACTAATTCGTTTGAACTGTGGATTTATATCGAAAAACAAATCCGCTGCATTGAAAATTCCAAAACGCTCTGTTTTCGTCGACTAAATAGAAATAGTGAACAAACACAGAAGGGTTTATATGGTATTATGTGTACACAGAAAGGACACAATTGCAAACGCGCACTGATGGTGGCTTTGTGGCGCCCCTATTATATCCAGCGAGCTAGAGGACCGCTGTTTCCATCCTTTGGATGACTATAATCCGATGTTTTGCATAGCATAGTCATCTATATTTCCCTTTCAAAACATTTACTGTCATTTCAGCGATTTGCCAATTCCGATTCATGAACAATTCCAATTTCCGGGAATGGCGGTAGTAGGTTTTCAAAGCGATCCACAATACCCTCGACAATGTAACCAGCCCTCCATTCAATCACAATAATTAAAAGGAATCGATTGTTTCGTTTTTTTTATATTGAAAATTAAATTTATATAGATGGATTATGCCCCAAAAAAAAAATCATAAATGCACCCCAAAACGGAAAGCAGCCATATAGTAGTGTAGTTAAGGGAGAAAAATCGGAGGGGTGCAGAACCTTCACGTCGCACACATTCTGCCTCAGCACAACCACTCTTAACCTGATTTATCGAGAGCTGGGTCAGTGGTGAAACCCGATACATGTGTGGGAACAATGTGATTTTTGGGTGGATTTTTTCCAAAAATTCAGGTCAAATTCTGACTGACTGTAGAGGAGGCTTTCTTCAGCCACATGTGTGTGTAGTATTATGTTCGTTCGTTCATATACATGTGGTGTTGTTATATTAGAGGCCTCCTCGTTTTGCCATTAGTCCGGCAGCAGTCGAGTGCCTAATCTTGAGTAAAACCAGATGTGTGTGCGAGGAGGCACTTTGGCGAGAACAAAGATTGCTTTCTTATTATTCCTTTTTATAAAGCCACTTCAAATCTAGTTTATGTGTGTGCAGCTATAGTTTTTGGCATTTATTACTTTGTTATTTACTTGCACTTTTTTTTCCTGCTTGAATTTTTTTTTGGTTTTATGACACTATTTATGAAGTTAAAAATCGGAACAAATGCAAAATACTATTTTCCCCTAAAAAGATGTTGGAGCGCAACTCCGGGGCGCATCATGTAACAAGATCCTTCCTATAGAAGAAAAATGTCTGCAAGTAATTGATAGTTTTTTGAATTGTTAAATTTTCTAGTCGAATACAGTTCAAGTATTCGATTAGCGTAACAATATAATCAAATGTGTAATTTGGTACAATAAAAATAACGCCTGGTTTTTTTAAGTGGTGTAATAAAAATTGAAATGCCTACTGGAAAATAAGGTTTCTAATCGAATAGAGCTTATAATCTCGATGATAATTAAACAGTAAGAAAAAGTAGCGCTTGAGAAGAAGCAAAAAAACCGTAATATTCGTTCTGTCCTGAAATCTATATAATTATGTAGCTGATCAATTTTAATATAATGAAAATGAAGCTACGATATTAAAATACCCGTATTATGTGCTTTAATACATAATAGGTATGTTAATATGTAATAAATAATATATTCTTGTAGCAATTATTTATTTAAATTCCAATCTCTCATACTACAAAACATAAACATTCGTTTTAGCAACTTGTTTCATAATTTTAATATTTTCTGCAATTACAGTAATTGAAACCACTAATTCATATCATAATACTAGTTAGCATTATCATGGTACTTTGAAAAATCGTTATCACTTTTACTTGTACATATTTAATATAGGAACGCATAAAATAAATCGACGACTACAAAAATTTAATCTCGTAGAATTCTTACAAGTTTCATTATCCTACAACTTCAATCTTCATTTAAATAATCACTTCAATATTTCTAATCCGTCTGTGATTAATTTCGATGCATCTCTCCCGGTGCTTTGATCGCATCGGCTTAACGACAACAAAAAAATCTTCGTCTCTTCTCTGACATCAGAAGAATAGAAGAAGGACACTCTTTTTTCGTGTTTCTTCACGATAGCACCTGTACAGATTTAAATGTCTCTATTTAGGCGAACATAAATTATAAAAACCTGAAACTACTACGCCATCAGAAAAATATTTTATTATTATTATTGATGAAGGGGAGGAAAAGTCTTGGAGGAGTTTTCGCACGACCTGACGAAGATGATGAATGTGTGTTGGTTTGTAAACAACTATCATGTGTGTTATTTTAAGGAAGCGAACATCCGCCTTCCAGTGAAATATCGCCTCTGTCTTTGGAACAATCCTAAACAAGTCGTACTTTTGTCCTGTTTGAAAACCATCCCCATGTTAGATGATGCGTTAGTAAAACGCTTCACCGGATCCATAGCGGAAAATAAATAGGCTTTGATGATCGCACATATAGGAAGTCAAAAAGGATCGATTTGGATAAACAAGCTTTGTGTTTTGAATTATACTTTTTATTTTTATGACCATCATCATCATCATAAATGTGGTGATCGATGATATTATTCGATTTTTATTCAGTTCGGGGGCGTAAGTGCTTTTTTTATTTTAATTTATTCGGATGGGTCGCGAATTTTTACTTAAACTATTTATTTATTTAATTTGTCAATAAGGAACGTTCTTTAATTAATTACAGCTAATTACGCATTTTTCTTAGATTTATTAGGAAAGTTTTAGATGAAAGGTATTCAGGTTAGAAAATAGCTACTAAAGAAAGAATTTTTCATTTAAATAATTAATAGCTAATTAATTACTTTAAATTTGTTTTTTATTAAAATCAGATGCTTATAGTTAAATGTGGCCACATTTTTCGATTGGATAAGACAAGCGTTTTAGAGAAATTTTCGTGCCGAAATACTCCAATAAATTGAAGAAATAGTTTTGAAGAAATTAATATTTGTTTTCGGCCAGTATTTTGACTAATATTCTTAAATACTACAATGATTCATTGAATTCTTCAGCGCAGCGTTTTAAATAAATTTTGACTGCGATAAATGGTCCTTTATACTTTCGGTATAATGGAATTATTATAAAGCCAACTTTATTCATCATCAAATAAAATTTGCATACTTTAAAAATTAACCGACGAATTATTTCTCCTCTCACAAATTCGGAAAATCTAATTTTCTTCGACTAATATGTTTTAAAATTAGATGCACTATTGAAAAATGAAATCACGTTTTTCCTGAGTCACAACTTCTTAGAAAACCAGCCGCATCTCAATATAATTTGAAAACAGGAAGCTGATCTAGTTGATTTTCTGCAATTTTATTATTATTGTAGTAGAATGTTTGTGCGAAGAAGAAGAAGAAGTATGATATTTAATAATAAAAATCGAGATAACCAGTTAATTTGTATAAAACAGCTGAAAGTCGAACAAAAAGTAGTTGAAACCAAACAACCTGCTCTACAACCAAACGGAGTTAACTAACTAACGTTTGCAGAGAGATGTTGATCTTCTGGTTGTTTTATTCAATCGTACAAGACCAGGTTGTAAAATATAGACAATCACTGGGTTGTTATGTATGCGATTCCAACGGTACCGGCCACAACTTGTTCAATAATTATATTTGTGTAATTGTATAAATTAATTTTATGCGACTATGAACAACGTCGTCTTCCGTGTTCGAGAAATCGCTTTTTGTATTCAGATGTGTAAGTGCAAATTGCAAAAAACCATTATAATAAATATTGTTATTACACACATATATATTATAGGCGCAGTTTTTCTTCTTTTTCCCAAGGAATGTTTGCTTACATACTTTTGCAGCATTTAAGCATCATCGCATTTTTAATTCCCGCTTGATATTATTGAGAAGCTATAAAGTCGCTTCGAAACAACAACCAAAAAAAAAAGGAAAACTGATAATTTCATGATTATACAGATGCTGCAGAACTAAATAATATACTGTTCAAGTCCGTCCATATATTTTGCACATGACAAGTATGATGGTTAGTAATCATCATAAAGATGTAATGATCTAATCGCTGCTGCAGATGATAATATGGACTGGAAGCTGTAGTACAACAGAAGGGCCTTTTTCCATTGTTAAACATGCAGTATATAAATATATGTCTCATTGAGTCCTGGGGGTGAAGTGTAGGAGGACATACAGGCAGGACCCTCTTGTTGAGACACATAATAAAAGCTCGACCGTTTACATAATGACTGTTACAATGCGTGTCATCAACTCTGCTTGTTCATCGAGGAAGTCATTTTCCTCGGATATTGAAGATATACTTGACCCAATCGGGATTTATTGTTCTCTATTTATATCCCACTTTTCTATTCCATACAGCGCACTATTCTTCCAGCAAAATTACATTTTTTCACGAAAAAGATTATTTTTTCACTAGTTTTAAGGCAGGTTCTTGAAATAGTCCTTTAGGATTTTCCACAATAAGGACGAAAGATTAGTTTTATAGTAATTTTAGAGCAGTTTCTACATTTTTTAAAAAATCCCATAAAATCTCCAATAATCTTTAGAACTCCTTTAGGCCTTAGATCTTCCAAAATAAAGTCCATAGCTTCAAAAAAAAAACTATTTTCTAGTAGTTCTTACTCTAGTCTTATATTAAAAAATAAGAAATAGGACGGAAAGATTTTTTGGAGGTCTATGGAATCTCCTTAAGTCTCGCCCATAGAATCTCAAATATTCTTGCTATCAAAATAAATACTTTGTCTGCTCTAATATTTTTTGTGTAGTCTCATACGGTCTGGATTATACAAAATAAGGTCATTAACTACCAAAAAAACAACATTGGAAGTTTTCTTCCTCAAGATCCATCCCTATGGAATCTCCCAAAGTCTCGCTCCTTGAAGTTCAATGAGATCTGACTTCCAATATATCGGCACTCTATTTACATCATCGAGAGCAGATTTATGGTGTGAAACTATTTTAATTGGTTATATGGATAATAATAATAAATTGAAGAAAAGAGTCCGCCTCTTATTAAAATATGGGATGATTGGAACGAGTAAAAAGATAGTAGTATAGGGGAAATTGAATTGATTTGAAAATGTGCGGTTGAAAATAGTAAACAGAGGTGTAGAAACACATCCGGGTCATTTGGATTATTTATAATACTAACGTTGACGTTAGTGAAGGGAAATAATTCCATCTCCTCTACGGTAACTGGTGGAAATGAGTGCCAAGTTGGTCCAGATCGCGTGTAATGCAACAACTTGGGAGCAGAGGCTTATTTTGCATCACGGGAAGATGATGAGAGAGAAGCCCGGCAAACGAATTAATTATCATTCCCTTCTTACGTTGTTAATAAAAAGTCATTATATTATGATGAAATATATTTGTGAAATTATTTTCTACAGATTTTTTTGTATGAATTATTAAAAGCGTTTTTATTCTCTTTGAATAATGCAGCAGGAAAGCAGCAAAACAGCTTCTGATGCTCCTCAAAAGACGACGACGACACGAAATGAGAATTTGTTTTATGAAAGACGATAATGTATTTATTTAAGCTTAATGATACATTTTTCTGAAAACGCGAATGGACTATATAGAAATGCTGCTGTAGGTATATAATAGACTATACATAAATATAAATATATATAGTCGGTCCCTCTTCCTCCTTTGGTTTATTGATTGGCAGAGCCGCCCCGACCAATTTAGTCGCGACAAAGCGGGGAAACAAATCTAATTTCTCAAATAAATATTTTCTTTGCTTCATTATATTATTTCTGTTTCTATTTAAGATTTTCCAGAAAGACGTTTTCTTTCAACCTCTGCGCCTTTATGGTTATTATTTCCTATCTTTTCAAACTTGATAATGACATTTTCCGTACAATAAAATAAATATTACGACTCCCAAATACGTTTTGCAAATTGATTCACTTCCAACCATTTTTATTGCATTAACTTTCACGTTCGCAAATAAATTACCAAGACGAAATATTTCTTTATATTTTTCCCTATCAATACTTTTTTATATCTAAGCGTGCACAATATTTTTTTAAACCAATTTGTCTTCAAGGAAAATAGAATTTTACTAAATTTTTTAGACAATTAATAAGGAAGACTTGAAGATCTTTAAGATTTCATCAAAATTATAGACTACAAGATCTCGGTCCCAATTTTTGGAGATTCCATTGTTTGGTCTTCTTTTACTGCGCTCAAGATCTGAAAATATTCTTTATGTAGCTAAATTCCTCCGTCCTTTGCAACAAAATATCTCGAATACTTTAAACAATCCTGGATTAATACAATAGTATGTTCAATTTCGGTTCAACGAACCAGGCACTTGGTTATAAAGTGTACGTAATAGATTTTGTTCTAAAATTTCTATCGATTTACGACATGTTTCGACTTTTCCCAAGCGTTTATTTATAATGTGGCCTCGTGTAACTGTAACTCAATATTTCTATTATTGTTTTTTCCAGTCGAAAAATGCGCTCACAAATAAACGCCTGTTCAAAAATATATTTCGTATGCAGCATAGACTTATTAATATAATATTTTAATCGTTTCCACTCATTCATGTAATAAACAGTACCCAGATATGACCATATAAGAGTAGTTGCTTGATAAATGAACTTAAATCCAGCACGTTATAATTGGATTTCTTATATTATACATTTTATGCATTGCTTGCATTATTCAAACTTCTGGAAATACTGGTTGCGAAAAATTTCGCACAAACGGTTATTGGTCGATATGTTATTGTTAAAATATTTCGCTGTTACCTTGACTCCTAATACATGACGATAACACGTAGACTCATGCTTGATCATCATGAATTTCTCTCCTCTATGTTTTCAATAAAATTTAGATTACGATACATTATTATAGTTAAGATAATGAGGTTTAGCTTGACCTCGTTGATCCACGATTGTTCTTTGGATACACAGTGTTATTTGGGAACGTGTCAAGTTAACACGCACACCAAGTGGCTTCGATATTAGTTAGTGCATCGCGGAAATTGGGACCAAGCCCCCGTCTTTCCGATGTCCCAGCAAATCTAGTCGAATTCCGAAAGCAATTTAGATGTAGTAGCCTAAGCTCTGCCGTCTAATCCATCCGAATAATTAAATTGTTTGATTGCAGAAATATGTCTTCGAAGCGGAAGTCGCCTCCAACTAAACTTCACGAGGGATCGAATTCGGCCGAAACGGCCCTTCCACCACCAACGACAATCATTGGCAGCGGCAGCGACGGTGGCGGTTTGACTGACTTGGACGAAACGAGCAGCACCAATTTGAGTGACACTGAAGAGACCAACACAATGGTGAATACATCAACCGCGTTCTACAAACTATCCGAATCTTCATCGGCCAGTGTTTCAGGGAGCGAAGTGGATGACGTGTTGGAGGAGGATCGGACACCGCCAAGCAAAACTGCTCGCTTAATGTGCTCGTCGGAAGCGCCAAATAACATCCTCATGTCGTCGAGTATAGCCACTTTGTCGTTGCATAATGAACAGTCAGAACGAAGACGAAATTCGTCAGAGTGTAGTTCGCCGACTTTGGACATAAAGACTCATTACAACAATAATAATAGTAGTTTGCACAATAATAACAGTTCCTCGCATCCCAGCAAACGGTCGATGGACGACGTGGTCAAGCGGCTCACCTCCAAGATCAACTATAGCACCATCAAGGAGGAGAAGAGGCCGACACCGTCTTCCACCCCCAATTCGACGCACAATTCGTAAGTTCCTCCAATGACCTTGTTACGATCCGTTATTATTAATGCGTACTTGTTTCAATAATTGTTACATTACAAAGTAATCTATCGAAAGTCGCCTTGACCTGACGACTAAACATTCATGCAGATAAAGTGACATAACCCAATTCGGTTCCGCTGTTTTTTCTCTTCTTTATTTTGATATCTCCATTCATATAGTACACATTTGTGAGAGGAGATAGCTGACCGAAGACTGTGTGTGCAATGGTTGCATAAATCAATAAATGTATGCTGCACTTATCGCTAGACGGAAATGTCATATATATTTCACATCTTAACAATAAACAATGCCTTTATCAGTTTTCTATGATGATTGCAAAATATAGTAATCAACATTTTTTAAAAATATACTACATCGGATGAAGTACATCATCGATTTGATTTAATGCATAAAATATGATGAGAGTTATTTTGATACATGTATTAAGTTTAGATCTGTAAAGTTTATTTATAATGTAATGCATTTCGAAGATCAAATTACGAGTAGCCTTATCGTACCAGCTTCTGCATAATTCAGTGTACATTATGAATAAACCACTATATTATATGCATATAGATTTGTATATTTTAAATCAAAATTTGCAATCTTGTATCTTGTTTTGCTCAACATAAAAATACAATGAATATATAATAACCTATCATGAAATTAGAGTTTCATATTTATTACTAGCATAATTTTTTTCCTACAAAATTAACTTCATTAAATCGGAAAATATTACGTTTCAAATTGGATCACATTTGATTTCGAATTTGGAAGAGAACTCTTACCAACCAAAAACTATCCTGACTTCCCAAAAATTTTCTCAGCTTCCCAAGTTGAAGTTCACCCAAAAACTTTCTTGGATATTAATTTTTGGAGATTCTTCCTTGACGTTCCTATCAGAAAAATCCTGTTACATCTCTTCTTCATGATTTATTTCCTAAGTCTTTGTATATATGAACCAATTCTTTTTGTTTTTTAATGCGTGCAATAATTTAAATTTTAATGGAGTATTCAAAGTACACAAATATTTATTATTGAAACATTGCTTTTAGTGTTGCCCATTAAACTGAAATGATTTCTTTTAACTTTGTTTAAGTAATTTTATTTATATTGTACTAAATAACTCACACAACGAAATAATAACAAATGACTAGCGCTTTTATAAACAAAATTATTTGCACACCAAAAAAAAAATATCTCGTATCATCTAAAAAGCGACAAACAAACATCTTTTTTGATGATGGAATAAAAAAGCATAAAACCCCTTTGTGAAACGTTACAGAGAAAAATGATAAGAGTGTAAAGAGGATGCTGCTGTAATAATAATAACAGACAGGACTCTGATTAAAGTAAGATCTGTACCAGCGATAGAGCATTCAAGACAAAACCATCAGTCATCATCACATAGGATAAAACAATCCTTTTGATTCTTTTCCAGTAATAATTCAAAGCGCGCACTTTCTTTCACTTCCATCACGCAAAAATATAATCTTCGTCCTTTTTTTGCAGAGATGTAGAACCAGCCGCAGCCATTCAGCACGCTCTATCCGGCGACAATTTCATGGAGAAGGACCGGAAACTATCCGAGCTCATTCTGCAACTGCAAATGGTCCGGGAACAACTCATTACGCAACAGCATCATGAACCAAATAAGGTAAGAAATTGAATTTGTTAAATTAGTGGCGTGCGATCATTCGACTATATTAAGCGGGGGAAAACCCGGCACGGCATTGTTTCAAGAGTGATTGTCGTAGTCGTGACGGAACCCACGCGCAAGCCGTTCGCTATTGGCTGGCAGTCGGCCCGGCGTCTCGCCATTGGTCACCTTGTGACGGATGAGTTGCTTTTGTCTGCTGTCCTGACAGGTGGGATAATAGCGATGCTTAACAATGGCGAGACCTTAAAGTAGCCTGGCTTGGAAATCAGTTTGCTTTCTATTTTTTCGCTGCGATCATCAAAATCCGAATTTATGCCGACTTTCACTCAATCAGAGAGGTTTTTATTATAATTACAAACAAATAGAACTAAGTTGCACTTGCATCGGCTGCAGTTTATCGCAAAACGAAAAGGAAAAAGCGCATTATGAGAAAACTAGTTTTGAAATTGAAAAATATAAATTTATCGAATTTATTTGCTCATTTCGTGTAATTGAATTGCATTCTATTTTAATGCCGGGGATTTGTATGCGTTTCACGGATTTAATTAGTTTTAATCTTGAAAAGTACACATCGAATTTCTTTCGCTCAAAATTAATAATAATAATAATCCTTTGAAAATCGCATTCAAAGTCCAGCGTGATTCACTTTACGAATTCGAGTTCCCCCTGTGCCAGTTGTTCTTCTTTGGCTCGAAAAGTCTGGACGGCGAGGAGCACCATCAAAAGAGCAAGTCAACAAGGTGACCTGAATGCAGATTGAGCAACCCTAAAATATGCAACACACACACACACACACAGAGGACTCACACACAAAGTCGATTGTCGAAACGAAGAGAGCGCTTTTGTCGACTTTTGTGTTGTTTGGTCGTCGGTTTTGATTCCATTTCGAATTAAATTTGCATGTTGATGTTGTATTATTGAACAGACATACTCGTCTCATTGGTATATAAAACAATTTTCTTTGCCAGGTCTTGAATAATGCAAAGAATGGGGGTTTTTGTTACTATAGGAAGCCATACGGTATTGTGTGGCTCTTTTTGTCTGCCTCCAAACTGGGCCCTCCACTTGCCATTCAACTAATGATATACTCTTGTTATTCCAATTCATTATCTGTTTCATTATTCCTCATCAAAAAAAACATAATTTATTAACGCTTATTTAATAGATCGTACTTATTGTCCAACGGATAAAAGAAGCTCCAATAATTGGACGAGCACGTTAATGATGCATCTGGGTGGCGCAAAAATTTTTCTATTCAAGCAGAATGCCATTAGAGGCTACAAAATATGCTCAAATGTGAAGATGTTACATTTATCTAGCATATTTTTGATTTGGTAAATTAATAGGACAATTTTTTGGACCAAGAACTTTGAATCAAATTTTGAACATCAAATAAATGTTCCACATTTTTGGCAATCGTCGTAAATTATGTAAAATTACAACATTTTAAGTAAATTTGAATAACTTTTTGGTAGAGTGCCATTTAATCTTCTTCATCCCATTTTTCTTCTTCGCCATTTTTTAATATTTTGTTTTGATCCAATGAGAGCAACTCTTCTTCCTTTTGCTACTATTGTCATCAAACTGGATAATTTATAAAAGCTCGACCAAGAAGAGCGGAATAATGTTAATGATGCATCTGGGTGGCGCAAAAATGTATGTAGAAGTCTTGGAAGAAGAATGCACGGCATTCAAAACGTACAAAAAAATGCCCAAGTATTGTTTATAATAAATTTTACGACCTCGTTCCGTTATCGTAAATCTCCGAGGAAATTAATTGGCCCCAACCACTTATGACGAATATTTATATTTATTAATTAACATAATGCATCACTTTGGTAATTTAAACAATCTGTGGAATGAAAGACGACATGCGTGTGTGTGTTTATTTAATGAAGAGTAAAAAAAGGCTGAAGGATGGAATAAAATAAAATAAAATTCTAGCCACACAGAATGTAAAAATAAAAGAGAAAAATATGGGAGAGAAAAAAATGAGCTGCAAACAGTTGGAAGATTGATAGAAGCGAGTTAAAGCTCGACAAGCGCATATAATGAAAAATCCCGGTAAGGCGAAACTTGTGATAATTTATCAACTAGCTCGTAGAAATTGAAAAATCTACGCGCATTTAATTACCGTCTTTTTATAGAAAGAAATGCATTCTTTATTTGTGTTTTTGTTAGTTTAGTAGAGAAAAGTGTATGCGCCTATTTTCGTTGCAGCGCTGCATCACATAATTCCGAGATTTTATCGCCGCGCCTTTATCGCTATCAATTGCACGCGGTTACTTTGTAATGATAGTATGAATATTTTAATTTACGATTCTCTTTAACCCCACTGATATAAAACGAAGAGTGCCGCTGTTTTAAGAGATCGTCGTAAAATGCATCTTAAAAGTTCCGATGGACATCATGCGCGGAATTTATCGCACAAACTATTGCCTTTAACTAGACTCATCAAAAATGCTCAAGAATGATGAAACGAAATGTCCATCTATTGATGGTCAGTTATTTCAAAAGTATCCACAGGCCGCTTTACGATTGACCATATACTCGGACAAATTTATTTTACCTTCACACTAAAAATATCCGAACACTTGACTATATTATAGAAGAACCTCCAGGGAAATACTTTATTTCTTAGTAGTTCTAACTCAAATAGGGACAAATCAAACCAATATTGAATAGTGGAGCCAAAAATTTTGGCGCTATCTTCTCCCTCTTACAAAATATTCCTACTTTGTGATCAAAAGTGGTCCGCCAAATGTTGAGTAGGATACTCGCGTGTTTGATGATGATTTTTTTGGAAGACCGCTTTTGACTGTTTGGTGACTGTTCTGAAGCCTTTTTGGAAGAGATCTTATACCCCCTTCCTGATCCTTCCTCCTTATATCTTCTTCCTTATCCGTCTTTCTTGCATCTTCTGCCTTATTAATTTTTCTATTATTTTTTTTTGCCCAATATTCGACATCTATTATCTAAATTTACTTCCGTATGGGATAAATGTTTCCCCGAATTTCCGTGAACTAAAATTTTGATTATAAATTCGACTGGTTGTTGGAAAACATGAGATGATGATGATGAAGGGGTTGTTTGTGTAACATTCAAATAGTACACAAAGTACAAATGCAATCAGAGTGCGGAATATAATATGTATATGTATGGAGCGTACGGTTTAGAATAAAAGCCGAAGAGCAGAGTCAAACAGAGAGAATATTATACATATCATTGTCGAGGAGCAAATCCCCGAGAAATGATCATCATATGAAATGTATAGATGGATGCTGAAATGCGCATTGGTTTTACTTCACTTGAAGGATTAATATCCTGCAACAAAAACAGCTCTCGTTGTCTGGGGTTCAGGCAAAACACGCACAACGAACCAGTAAACTGTACTATTAAAATAATAAATGATCGCAATAAAGCTATAGACATTACATGCAAGTATCGACAGCACAGCGGGCGCTTCATTCTCGCGCATATTAATCGCACAATAATTATCCGATTTTTTCCTTATCCGAAGGAAGAAATCGCAGAAGAAGATCGGTCAACTTGCTCATGTTCTTCAGCTCGACTATCCGCACATATGCTAATGTAGAACAGATACTGTTACTGATTTATGGACCATCCTTGCAGATTGAAACGAAATCGGAGTAGTTTTCACGCTTCTTCTTCTTCTTCATCGTCTTTCCTCCAGCTCCAGCTCTTTCGCATTCAAATTATACACGGCGAGCAAGTTGATACACAAAGTTGCGAGAGAGCGGAATTATTTGAACAAGAAGTAATTGTACATAACCGTGTTATCATTAGCAACATGCATCTGATTTTGGGGCGCCCAGTTAGAATCCATCAAAGGAACAGAAAGGCTGCCCCTTTACTACATCGCGATCAGCATCATCATCGTCTGTGTAATTAAGTAATGGAAATCAAAGTTCCTGCCTTCTGATGTTGACTATTTGTTCAACAGTTACCCATCCTAACTGTCTGTCTGTCTGTTTGATTATTACAATTTCTCTTCTCATTTGGAACCTTATTTTCCTGTCTTGACAAATAAATAATAATTATCTTCTTTTTGGTCTCGTTAGTCAAAGGTGAAGGGGTGAAGGATACAAAAATATACACTACGATTCATTATCAAATTAGGTTGTTTTTATTTCAACTAATTCTTCTAACAATAACAATATAATTGCAATTCCGTCTAATCTGAAGAAATAATTTGGTCAAGGACTTTGAATATTGTAAATAAAAACATCAATAGATTTGGGAGCTTTAGCAAATGAGGAGGAGCTTTTGTTCGGAACAAACCAACCAATCAACCTCCACCAAATGGAACAATTATTGTAATGTAAGACTAAGATAGTTGTATGCTAAACTTATGCATGGTGAATATAGTAGGATCTTCTTTGAAACAAAGCGATGTTTCCTCGGATGTTTCCCTTTCTCCGTCGTCTATAAGACGTTTTCATATAGAATTGAATCTAAATACTTGCTTTGATATAAACTTCCAACAAACATAGACTCACGTCTACAAAGAGATTTTGCAGCTATTGAAAATGATGTTTCTCTACTCTTATACTCCAATCATGGGATTGAATGAGAAACAAGAAATTTGTTAAACTTTATATATGTTGATAGAATGTATTAATCAAGATTTTAGTTTGCTTTATGCATTTTCCGTTCAAACTTCTTTTTATTATTCAATTCCCTCCCTTTTCTTCATCTTCATTTTGACGTACTTAGCTTAATTAATTAATGACTTTTTCATTACGATTCAAATGATATTGATTCGGATTTTGTTCAGTGACTATACGGGGTGGCACAGAATGGTTTTTATTGGAGAATTTTAGATGATGACAGTTAGAGGGGGCTTAAGATTGATCCTTGCAAAAAAAATATAATTAGCAGTCTTTGAGTGGAAGACTTAATTATCTAACAATAAAGTTATTATAATAATTAAAAAAAATGTTTACGTCTGACGTTTTTTTCAATAATCATTGGGTTTTTTTATTTAATTAGCAAACAATTCAAAATGACCGTAGTATTGTTTCTAATTAACAATAAAAATTATGTATGTGCGTATTTTATTGATGTTTAATGCAGTCGGAACAAAATGGCGATTATGTTATTATTATTAGTGGTAATAACACACTTATTATGGAACATTGTGGCGGAAGCCACATCAATAGAAATGATGGAAATTAGTTATTATTGTACACAGATATACAAACATGTCATCAGCAATATGCACAAACACTCATCGCTATACATCCATATCAATATTTGACAAAGGCCTTTGTGGTCGATTAAATTATTTCATCATTTGCCGGCGTATTCAAATAAATAGATACTAGTACGCTAATTATATGACGCTGAATGGGGGAGGGAAAAAAACATTTAACTACTATACAATACGGAAAATTCGTTAAATTAAATTTTGTTGAACGCGCAAAGATAAATAACGGATATACACAATTGGCGTTGTAAATTTTGTTGTTTTAATAGAATGCAGATGTGTTTGGTTTATAATAAAAGTCATCCCAGAAAACGATGTGCGAAAAAACGGCGTAAAAATGTAACAAGCTACATGTCATCGAGTGCAACCATAAAACCAAATGTACTTCTGACAAATATTGTTATTTTTGGCATTTCAAGCATTCTTAATTGCAAAGAATACGGATGAGTTGTTTATACTAACTCGCGTCTTCCATATACCAATTTCCAAGCATTGGTCGGAAGAAAGTGAAGAAACAATAATTATTTTTATTGCTCCGAACTTGTTTTACTGCCACGGAGTGAAAATATATCCTTCCAGATATTTAATGGGTCGTGTGCTATTTTTTCACGCCACTTAATTAAATTACTATTTTTAACAAAAAAAAAACGAGAGTGTCTATATATCACAATTAGAGCTATACGAACATGATTCCGAACACGAAATAATGATTTATTTACTCAATCGCTTCGCTTAAACTGCGTGTTTAACGCATTATCGACGCCCAGTTCTACATCAAAAATGGACCGATGTTAATCTTCCCGAAGATCATTAAAATTCGAGCTTTATGTGAGCATATGTAGCAACCAAATAATTCACTCGTAACGTTTAATTAGAAAACGCACTCTTAATTTTTTTTGTATGATATATTTAATGTGGAAATTAATTTAAAAATCACTATAATGGGAATTCCAATTGAATCACACTTTTTCTATTTATATTAAAATGTTAATACCAAACTATTAAATGCAAATTCGCTAAGCTTTGATTTGCAAAAAGTGCCATAAATTTTTGAGGTAAAAAATGCGAGTAATTTATCTGCACACCTTTGCTACTAACATAATTGAAAATTAATTAAGCGTATACCACATACATGGCCATGTACACGATTACAGATAATTTTTATGGCACAAATTGCATTTATGCCTCCACATGAAGACTCCAGGTGTAATTGAGCTGCACTTAATGCAAATTTGACATCAATAGGTGTAAAATGATATTAGACTTGAGCTTCGCTCTGGCTCTTCCAGATCATTATAGAGTTGGCAGCATCTGTACAAAGCGTAATATGTGTATATAGCACACACTCTCATGTGAGAGTGACTTACCCACCAAGTCTTTTTCACTAACATATACCACCACACTTATGGCGAAGGCGAAAGGTACGACGCGCATCACATTACGAGACACTGACTTGCATTTATAATTGTGTTAAATTACCCGCACTCGCTCCGATAAGAACTAATTTAATAATGCAGCAGGTAGATGACGTTCCGACTTCAGAGATTCTTCTATATGTCATCCGATTGCAATTTCTAAATAATGTGCAACGTTAATTGCATCTGCATGGGATGCACGTCAATCGATTTCGCGTGACGGTAGCATCGTAAATTTTAAATTAATTGTTCGACGCTGTATTTACATAATTAAAAAAAATCTATCGATGGGAAACTATCAATTAAGGCAATAATGCCCATCCAAACAAACTAGTATCTAATTAGATGGGAAAAAATTTGTCGGGTATTAAAAAGTACGTAGAATAAACAAATCGCACTAAAAATACTCCACAATGTTTAAAAGTCCAAGTGACGAAATAAGAGACCGAAAGACCACTTAATTTTAAAATATATCATCATCGTGCATATCATTTGGCTTGATGCATGTTGACGGGTTTGAGGCTGCGATTTGTCCGTCAACACATTTTTGAATCGCACCCCTTTTCCGAAAAATCGTCAGACATAACATCCTTTTTTAGCGTTTCTTTTTCTTCGTAAGTGATTTAGAAATTTGAAGAATGGTTACCGGATGCGGTATAATCTGTGAGAGATATGAAGCAACACGTTTGCATTTTTAAAGAGGGTTTGAAAAATGGGGCTGATTTTTTTGTGCGATGAAAGAAACAATCATTTTGGATAAAATGTGTTTTGCATTGAGCGCAGATTCAGAACGTCAGTGATTGGCAACATAACAGAATTCTTCACTTTTAAATAGCCACTCTAGTGTGTTTTAATAGATCGGTGGTATATATATAGAGGGTTAATATCAAAAATAAATCGAGTGACGTGCGGTATCAACTCATCGGGAGATATTGTGGTTCTAAAATTATTGCACAGGTATTTGCGAATATGATAAATGGCATTAACATGTGCTATTTGTATTTTAAAAAGCGATTTTTTACCATTTTACACACGCATAGTAGGCTGAGTGTTTCAATTTTAACTTTGTGTATGTATTAAAAATTAAAATTAGTTGTGCTTTTTATACGGTCAAAGTTGCCAACCAATTCGCGTCCTCCATCATCAATCTGCTGTTTATGATTGTTCAAACAGAATTAATCGCGGTGAGTTTTACATTTGCGATTTTCATTAATATAATTAATCGTACCCCTATATAAGGGAATTTCATGCAGGAATTTCCAGCAAGAATTACATGAAGCATATGCAAGTTTTATTGGATCAATTTGCTCGTAGTATTTTAATGGATATTTTTAATTGAGAGAAATTGGTAAATTATACAATAAACTTGCATTTTTTCAGATTTTATGGCAGGTTTTTCTTTAAAAGGGATTTTAAATAACGATTTTAAAGCGCGGGAAATATAAAAACCGCCAAAAAAGTCGCCATTTTGAAAATTTTAAAAAATGAAAAAGGCAATTTTTAGTTTTCTAAAAATATAATTTTGAACAAATATTAGATCTTTTCCGATTCTAGAGACTTTTTTGGCCAACCAGAATCTAAATTTCCAAAAACGACTCCAAAAATAATTTTTTTCTAGTTAATTTTAAGGAGCTTCTTCGTATTTTCGAGGAACTATTTTAACGTAATGGCATTTTCTTTTGTACATTGTTGTATAATAGCAATATGGGCAATAAAGTGAACCATTAGCCAACATATGTGCTAATAAAATAAGTCTATCATAGTCTGACTTATTTTAAGACGTTTGGATTTTTGCAAATACATCAAACGATATCCTAATAAAATGCTTTCTAATGTCTGAATAAGTACTTAAATATAGAATTGAAAAATGCAGTTTCTCATGTATATCAGTAAACAGATAGACGACGGAATAAAAAGCGTTTTAATATTATACATTTATGTACATGATAAACCTGAATCTTTACATGTGCAAATGACAAAGAAAGAATTTTGTTGCATGAAAGTTAAATAATTATTCTAGTGATCTGAATGCGTCCGTCCGTTGCATTGCATTGCATATCTGCGTGTGCAGACATAAAAGCGCATAAAAGAGCATAAATATGCGAGCGTATCACAGAAAAAAAGAGAGGAGAGGCAATTATTTACGATATAGTGGTTGATTTCATTTTCTAAACAAAGTATATGCACATGCATGTGCATAAAAACGGCAAATAATTTTCAAAGAGAGCCAATTCGAATTTATTCCTCTTCGCTTACAAACAAATCCGCAAAGGATGCTTGATGACAATAAATGGACAGGTATATAGTATGCAGATGTATCGGTGAGTTTTACACGATAAAAATTGGAAAGTCATACAAACTGCACTTGTCAGATAATTTAAATAATATTCCGGGGCATTGACTGCTGCGTTTCGTTAGATGGAGAGCTAAAGTTGAAACCAGTTTCAGCCAATCAAACGACTTCGTTATTATATCCCACGAAATTAATAAATTACGCTTTAACATTGTATTAAACGCTCCGGTCCGTATAATCAAAACGTTAAACAAAAACACATAATTTAACATTATTATTATTACTAAACCTATCATATCGGCATTTTTTTATTGCAGGTGTAGAATTTTAGTAGGTCATTTCGTAATCATTTATCCGAGCCGACCATTCCCCATTCAGCATCCTTTTAATGTCTCGATATTTTATTTACATTATTATACAATAATTACTAGTAAACATATCATATACTTTAATGTCCCATTTCTCCGGCTACGCGAATAAAAGATCAGTTAACGTGCGCTCCGACCGACATGCGTTCGAACGCTTGCGCTCCGCATCATTCACATAATCGAATAAAAATAAATTACACGTGTTGCACTCGAACAATAAATATTTCCACATACACAAGTCGATTGAATTTAACCCAAAAATCATTATAAACAACCTCGTATTATCATTAGCCTAGTGAACTTTAAATTAAACTGTTCTATTCTAATTCCATGCATCTCGTCCGTTTCCTTGATAAGAGTGTATTTAATTGTTATGTTCAAAATTGTTTACTTTTCATTATTAATGTTTGATGGATTTTTTCCGCAAAATGCCAAACTCGTGTTGGTAGCTGATAAAAGACTACAATGTTTATGGACTTTGCTTTAAATTTGATTTCGAAAAATCGCGAGGTACATTGCGGGGTCAGCATATTGATTCAAATGCGCAATATTTATATATCTGCAACAAAGTTTATATAATTGGTTGATTCGTAAATAAATACGAAAAGGGCATTGCCACTCTAAGTGAGATATCAATACAAAAAATTATGTTATTAATAATTCTTTCTAGTTAACGATATGTGGCCATAAATGGACTTATGTATGCGATATTACTTAACACAGGTATATAAAACTGTCTTAAAATTTATCTACACCATTAACTTAATTTATGTTAGATAATTTATTCTTAACGCGAATAATTAACACAATTATTCAATTATTCAGCAGCTATTTTTCAATCGGGGAAAATAAATCAATCTAGTAATTATCATCAGTTTTTGAGAGATGATTTTGGGTGGAGAGAAATTTGTCATCTTTTGTACCGACATGGTGCGAAGGTGATTAAGTGATTCATCATTGTCATCGTGGATATAGTTTGTTTTACATAATTTGTTAAAATCTGATAAACATAGTGCATATGTGCGCTTGTGTGGTCTGTGATTTTTCGAAATATAATTAAAAGGAAAAAAGCCATAAAAATATCAACTTTATTTATTGTGCTTCTAAAACAACAATAATCGCCACAGTTAATTTTAGACGTAATAATTTATTGTTTTTGAGTTAATTAAAAACGAAAAAAAAAAAATGTTTACGCATTTTTTTCAAATATAAATTAATTTTGTTTTATAAATGCATGTATATAGTATAAATATATTTTGATATATCTTTAGATTATTCTAATTTTAACGTCACCGCAGCAGCATGAATGGAGCACAGCAGCTGTTAAAAGTTAAAAACCTTCGGCCTGGAAACACGTCACTTCAATGACATACCTTCTACATCAACTTTAAATAAGTTCTTTCTTTAGAATCATCCCGAGGAAAAAATTATAACAACCAATTTTGAAATTTTGACAGAATCATTTTTACGATCCCCCCATAAAGCAAATTTATTGAAAACATAACAAGAATCGTCGTCGACGACGTGGTTTTTTTTTCTTTTAATTTCTCACTTCCAATTAGTGTTCGGGGCACCATGCGCGTGGTTGGTCTATTTTAATAACGAGGGGGAAAAAAACAAAAAAAAAACAGTCAAGTGGCCGGCGTATATTTTCTGAAAAGGGGGTATTGTTTGGCATATAAACAAACGATTGCTCTTATAAAATAATGTGCACTTGCTTCTATAATATGTTCCACTAGGCGTATGATTCGATTCACTCTCGGTGCTCGGCACTATAACATAATTGTCCTCGTACAATTTAAAAGTCATACTCGGGAACCTTTCAATGCATTTCCTTAATTGTGCAAAAACTAACGAGATTCTTTTTTTTCTTCTGTTGCAGGTAAGACCGAGAAACGAGACAATCAAGCGATTTGTGAGTATAGCGATTATTTTTGCATCCCCTAAGATAATAACGACAAGCTACAAAGCGCTCTATATTTTTAATAAATAAATATATTCTCGTATGACCGCAGTATATTTGTAGACAAATATTTACAAATGTTCTATTTGCTTGGGGGCTCTTTGATGTCAAGTAGAAGCCCTCTTGTTAAATCCTAAAATAACATAATACACAAACGATTGAGTATAAGCTGCAGCGTGTAGGGGGTGTTGTTGTAAAGGGGTAGTATCATTAATAAAACCTCTTCAATGATGTTTTGCGCCAGATTAGAAAATTTTAATTCGCCCTCCCAATTTTTTTCACTAATTAAGATTTATTGAAGTTGGTGGTCGCGTGTGGTTTCATGTTTATGACACGTGTTTGTGGTTCAACGCTAATCAAAAACAACTGAACTCGTATTATTATATCGCTTTATTTTCGTCGGGATTTAATTTGAATCGAATAAAGTGGATTTTTTGAAATTCGTGAAGGTTATCAAGATTGGGAAATTGCGAGGGAAATTGTTTATTTTGTCGAACAATTATATTATTGGCAAAAGAGATTGTTTTAATATAATATTTTGCAAAATTCCCAGCCCTACAACAATTAGATGTAAAGTGCCGAATGTATTTAGGATGGACAGTGCCCTCGCTAGCCGACGAGCGCGCAATGAAAGCGCATGGCTCTTGACAAAATATACCGTCATAGCGCGACTATTTAATTAATAGCGCCTTAACTACTCTTCGTATTTAAATAATCTTTTTTGGTAATTATGAAATGAAAAATCGACTATAATTTAAAAGCATTTGTGCTATTTTATAGAGATAAGCTTATCGAAATATTAATTGTTATGTCTAAATAATTATAAAAGTATTATCACAAATTTTGCTGCATTTTCAAAACATGCAATGAATTATTAATTAGCAAAATCCCGTTCACGACGAAGCGATTATTAAATGATTTTCTAATGTGATAATGAAAACAGGCGTGTACACAATGGAAAATTCATTACGGCGAACATAATAAATTTATATAGTCGGCACAACCCCTAAACGTACAGAAGTTAATTACCCCGAACACAGTGGTTGGTTTCTGTGTGTTTATATAGGCGCCCATAAATCATAATTCATATTTTAAGGGGTGGATATAATACAATACGTTTTCGCCTATAAACTAATACGAAGGGCGCTCCATAATAATTTTCAATGCATGTTCTTCACGCCTCGTTTTACCACCTACCTATTGATTGAAAGTTTTAAAAATACCTTTTGCTTCATCAATAAAATAACGTTACATTACAATCGGATATTTTCTATATGCGCGCATCTGTAGGTTCATTTATTTTATATTTATTCATTCCACTTCGCGTCGCTAAATACGTTCCATCAGATGGAATCCTCGTCGTCGCAGCACTAAAAAGCAAGCGATAATCAGATATTCTGATTTTATGTATACCATAATACAAAGCTACCGAAATAATGCGTATTAAAATCACAGACGTATTACGATTGAGGCTCTTTGAACCTGTTACGCCTCAGCGACGATGGTGAGGGCGACGAAATAACCACCAAGGGTTGCGCTCCTCCGCACTTCTCCATCCATTGTTTGAGCACACTCAATTAGCGAAACAGCATAAGTTTTCTGACACAACACCGCGCCGAGTAAATTAAGCACTCAAATGGAATTTTTTATTTTTTTGAGCGCAAGGACAAAAATATCGGCAAAAATTGCGTTGACTGCTTGTCAAAGTTTGAGGCGCATTGGGGAGTTGGTTGTGGTGTGTGGAAACTTGAAAGGCTTTTTCGCATTTTGGGCTAAATAATTTATAAGGCTTGTCAAATAAAAAAGATGTAAAGTTTTGTCACCGAATTTACACCTTTTTAATTGGCGCTTAATAATTCAAATCGTAATTTATGCATTATTGAGCGCAAAAGCAAAATATCCTGTTGTAAAATTATTTTCGCTACTAAAATTGATTAACGCATTATTATGTGGATCGTGTTGATGGACAGATTTATTGGCACGTGTGGCGTTTTGCAAACAAACACTAAGAATAGACTATAATAGAAGGAAAAAAAATGCAAAATAATATATGTTGGAAGTGGTAGTGACTAATTTCGTCTATTTTCGTGCGATAAAAAATGAAATAGAAAAACAAATGTGCTATTATTAAGCAATCAGTCCCTATTTTTGTCGTCCCTGTTATGAATCTTTTAATACTGGCTATATACTTGTCATTGTGGATATTGTCGTCATTAAATCTGTTACTTTAATTTTAGCTACTGTGTGATGCTGGGTGAAGATAGTTTGTTATTTACAAAATCATATTTTAAATTTAGAAAAAATACATAATATTATTACGAATATCAATAATAATCCCAATTTATTGGTTTTAAATGTTGTAGTTTTGACAATGTGCCAGCGAAATAATTTACGATCCGAAGGGATCGATAAATTCACCAATAATCAATATGAAAAAAAATTGTTAGTCAAAATTTATCAAAAATAGTAAAAAAGCGATTATTTCAGTCGTCGTTAAATTAGTTTATGATGGTGCGAGTTAAAAGAAGAATATTTTCGAAATTAGAAAGAATTTATTATGCTGATTGTCTATAAAATATTCTTTTACGAGTTATCGTCGTACAAAAATATGTTAGTCGTCATAACGAATATTTTTGAGGATAAATATTGCAGAATAAGCTTTCTTATGTGTCGACATGATGAAAATAAATGTCTTTTAAAAAATATATCTCGAAAAGTAAGCGGAATAAAATAAGATGCGGCTAGCACCTACTACCTACTTATGCCATGTGTTATATAAAAAGAAATAATCCAGAATGGAGTGTAGATGTGACAAGGAATATAAGTCGCAGACAGGAAGCTCCCCGAGGATTTGTCACGTCAACCTACAATACCAGAGGCACATAATACTATGGACTAGGACGTCGCGTCTAGGGGATTACTTTCCGCCAACTCATCTACGCTAGTAGTTATTAGTGTTCTCTTAGAGAGATACTTATCAGATTATCAATGTCCATACGATAATATTGGTTTTGTCAAGTGGATGAAGAGACGAGAGGAGAAGAGATAAATCGTAGCGGGTGAACGCAAGCAGAGGTGTTAAGGACTAGAAAATAAAAGTGTTTGGTTCTCGAGACATTGTTTATTATCAAACAATTGAAACACATTAGAGTAACTCGAATATGCCATTCCAACAAATAAACTTCAAGTCGAGTTTTATGGACTGGGAAAACGGTTGATCCTGATGCAAGTCGTTTTATATAGACTTGGGTATATTGGGACTGATTTAGTGTGTTTAGTTGAGTGAGTGATGGGCCGCGAGAAACAACAGCCTTCACGTGTTACATAAATCCGAAGCGCAACGTGCATATAGAGGAGAGAATGAAGTGAAGAAGAACACCACACACCACTAGTCACTGCCCTTCTTCTTCTTCTTCGTCTTGTTTCTTCTCGTTGCTTACTTTACGATCTCGCCGCTGCGCGCATCAATTCGATTTGAATTTACAGAGACAGCTCGATTTAATCATTCACGATGCACATCTTTTATACCACTGACTGACATGCCAACTTATATCCACCAAGGACCACTGAAGAAAATCTATATAAGGATCTAGTTTATAAGCAATGCGAAATCCAATTCATATCAACTTCTATTCCAAACATTGGACAATCTACATTGGAGACCTAATGAGATTCTTTAGGATCTTCAATCTTTGGTCCTAAAACCAGAAATATTGAAGAAACCAAAAGAACACCTTTTGTAATTGGTCTAGGAAGGACCGAAGAACCTTTTAAAAGAAGGAAGAAATCTATTTTCTGATGCATCCCAAGCAAAAATTGGAAATCTTGACAATATCTTCATCCCAATGACCTTTTCAGGGACTCTTCCTTATCCCCACTTCTAGTAAGAGTCCAAAATATGGAACTGGACTACAAAAACCCACTTGCTCCAGGAACTCCTTCAAGATTGAGAAGTTCTTGGATATTCAACAACTTTTTGAGAAGTTCTAACAGAAGAACGACTTTGTTCTTGAAGATTGAAAGTGGATGGAGTGGTTCTCATTCGCATAATCCTTTGATCGGATTATTAATAGCTTGAAATGTGATTTTTGCGAAACAGACTGCGGTCTCGGAGGAGTCGTCGACGTTCTGAAACATCATCATCACGTGGAAAAGCGTCCCCCCGTGGAGAGGATGCTCGCGCCTTGTCGCTAAGCATTTCACGGCTGACATGCGACACGCCTTCTAAAGCCATTCTCGAAACTAATATTGTTCATTCACTTGTACTTCGGTTATTAACTTAATCTGACAGTTTGTCGAGGAGTTGGTGTGTTGGACAATTCGTGTTTTTGGTCTTGAGAAAATAGTCAACGACACTTATAATTAGATGAGAAGAAGGGAAATTAACATATCTATTAGTGAAATGGATTAGGTTGAGCGGAAGCAAAACAAGAGAGAATTATCTATACAGTCATCATTGTATACACACGTGAGTCACATAAAATTGGTGCAGACGTCAACTGTTAAACGACGAGGAGCAGAAAAGTTTATAATGAATCAAGTTGGGAAAAAAACTATAAAGAATATATATAAAGTGCGTTCGTATGGATGAGATGCTCTTGGATTTGAATGGTGTGCGGAGAGATCAAAGTCACAGTCGAAAAGTAAACGTCAATATCATTTAGTCTAATGAAAATATTCAATACACAACATTTCGAAACGAAAACACTATGAGAAGAATTAAAAACAATAAAGCTGGAAAAAAAATTGAATGTTTATTTGCATAACGATCAAAACAGAAAGAACTCTACGCCAATATTCGAAAATATTAGTTAGTCAAAGCGAACGAAATAATTTTCCAAACTAATTAAAAGGTATTGGGAAATTAATTAGAGGAATTATTTTGGTTTTGTTTGAATAATAAAAGTATAATAGCGGCAATAAATAGAAAACAAGCTTGTATTATACAAATGAATAAAAGCTCTTTGAAAGCGCGATTCAAAAGCCCCTTCATTTCTGACGAACAATAATAATAAAAAACAACATTGAATTACTTGATGTATAATGCTGTAATTTTATAACAAAATCTCTTTCATCTGCTTATAAATATGTTTTATTTATCTACGAAACTAATCAACTATTGTTGCATTAATTGATTTTACGCGTTCAGGGTGTCCTGCCTTGTAAACATAATTACTCATACAACATTTAATCAGCAAAGCCAATCCAATAAACAAATTAAAAAGTAAATATTTGATTTTTTGTCAATGTTCACGATTTTTGTTCGGCGCGCATTTGGATCTTGAGCGTTACATCACGTGCGCAATATATGGCGAAGGCGCCAGGATTTTGCTTTGATAGCTCGTAACTTCATTAATAAGGACGTTAGAAAAAATCTGTTGCCACTTTTGGAAAGAGGAGATATTTGTCTTTAACCCTCTTTGTCAAAAATTTAATTTTTTTTATAGAAAAACGTTTAAAAAAATTACAATGGAATTGTGTGATAAACGGATACACAGACACACATGTTTGTGTTTATTGGAACAAAAACAAAAGTAGATGGTTTCGAAACTGATCTGTTTTAAATCAAAAGAGCTAACATGGGATGGAAAATGCATGCGTTTGAAAAACACATGTTTGCCAGATGCACACTTTGAACGAACGAAATTTGCGAAACAATAATTTTATGAAAACATTACATTGTCTTGGCAAACAATCCAGGCGATTATATTGTTTCGTGACGTCGTTAATGTCATTATTTTCTTAACACAATGCGGCTCATTTAAATCTTTACAATCCACGCATCATAACACGAAATTAATAAACTACAATTTATTATGGTGGAATTGAAAAATAATAATTATGAAATTTTATAAGCCATTTATAATTAATATTTACATTATCCGCCGCACGATAAACACAGACACCTTAGAAAAATAATTATGGCTATAGTTTAATTATGCATTGTGTCTAATAAATCATAATTTCTGTGTATGCCACCAAAATTTATTATCACATTTTGTTTATCTTATAATTTCCGGTATTTTTTGGAAATTTTTTCAAATATTTATAGAGATATTGAACCTGGGACAGTTGCAATTGCAATGAAACTGAAAAGGCCAATAAAATGACACAGATGTCCAATGTTATTCAACATCGAAAGAATAAAAGCTCGTCGTCGAATCTTTACAGCTTCATAACTACATTGCTTTTATTTCAGTAATAATAATAATACGTGGTATATTACGCGTGCCTTACATCGCTAGTGAAAACTTTTATGGCAAATTTAATGCATGTTGCTGGCGGTTTAAGTTTATTGCATGCAAACAAAACTTACTGCATTAACCGCTTCTGTGTGTGCTTAATTTATACACAAAAGTGCGCTTTTACCCTTAAAAAATTAAACAAGGCAGTAAAATGCGCACTTTAGCGCTCAAAAAATTAAAATCTTATAAGAAAATATTGCAACTAAATTGCGTATTTCCCCTTGGAAAAAAAAGGACGATCTTGAGTATGATCCCAGTTGGCAGGCTCTTATTAGAAGCGAAAAAGCGTTCCATGGGATTTATTCTGTTTGGTGTCGGTCATTATTATAGCATGATCTATCACTTCCGGTGCGTGTTAATTGCTCGACCAGGCAAGAACAAGACCGGCCAGTGTTGAGAATAGTTGCAGGAGGTCGATGATCATCTCCGCAGGATTTTTGTTGTTGTTATTCTATTCGCTAAAGAAAACGGCCTTTGATGTTATGCTAGATCGTTTAAGTGCTTATGGTTATATGTACTATGTGTACGACTATCACGTAACGCCAAAGACGTTTTACATAACGAATGGTGCTGTTGGATATTTTACAACATTATTAATCGCCTGATTTTAATGTTCAACATTTACATAGACTGCGAATGTAATAATTATTATTTTGTTTCTTTGGAATTTTAGAAAATTTATTTGGCGTGCTGAAAATCCATTTTTGTAAAAATATCCTCATTCTAGATCAAGACATTTAAATCACTTCTATTTATGTAGTGGTAAAAATGCGGTCTTCGTTCATTCACTAGTTTCTTGCAATTTTAATTAGACAGTTAATTAACATTTACCAGAAGAAATAAGATGTTAACTGGCCTATTATGCTATTATAGATAGCCACAATTGGATTTAAGTCAAATCGTTATTTATTATCTCGTTTTACTTAAGAAAACAAAACCGTTATAGGTTTTTCTAATTTTGGCACTTTTATACTTTTTGGTCTTCCAATACGAAAAAATCCTTTCAATCTTCATTAGGATTTCTTATCGTCTAACAATATGCAAATGTTAGAAATAAAAATTCAGATACAAACTAATCTAGATTAAGCTCTCGCTGAGCATTAATATAAATAGCTGACTTAAGCCGGTTCTGCGCCTCGCACTTAAGTCTTATCAGTGTACATAACGGAAGAAGGAGAATTGCAAGATAGAGATACCCTTCGGATTAGGTTTTCTAATTAAGATTTGTCCCAGTTAGAGAAATAATTTGAGAAGCTGCGGAAAAAATAGAATCAAAGCAAAATAATAAACATGTCACCGGAAGTGGAAACAAAGAGGCTGATTGTTGGTGGCATGCACTTTAATGAAATAAAAGTTGAAGACGGCACATTTAAAAGTAGAATATAGTAGTACATAAGTAATAAATAAGGAGTTTATAGAGATGTGCACCCAATATTTACGACAAACATTTCAACTTACTTAAGAGCAGCGGCTACAAGTATGCAGTCTGTATATTAGAGCTGCAGTGAATGGAGGATAAAATTGGATCGTTGCCGACATATATTTAGTAGCCGTAGGCGGCTTGGCAACCTGCGAATATTTGGAAAAAAGAACTATGGGGAATGTAACAGATGGACAATTCCTATAAATGTACATCTTGCTTGCTGCAGAGGAATCGATGATTTAGTCTTAAAATACCAATGCCAATGTTTCAATTTTTAGTACTGACCAATAAATGTCTTGACTTTGCAGACCCCTAGTGCCAGTCCACTGGTCAATGAGAACCATAAACAGCTGGAGCTGCAAAGGAGACAGCAGGAACACCTTCTGCAGCAGCAACAGAAGCTGCATGAGTTGCAAGGTCAGATATCGGCACAGTACGCCGCCAGTGGAGCGGTTGGACCTCAAGGATTGATATTCTTGCCGTTGCTGGAACAGCTGCGTGGGTTCCAACCGGCCGCAATGACGCCCAGTGTCGCCAAATCAGCTTTTAACAATCATGTAAGTAGCAGCAAACAAAACGACTCACTCTCGCAAAGTAGTAGTAAACTTGCAAAATAAATGATCGCAAGCTTTACCAAAATAGCGCAACCAACAAACAAAGTAGTCTATTGAACTTTGCAAGAATAGAATAGAAGTTCTTTTTCTCGTTTCAGATGCTACCCCCTCATCAAGTACCAAATTGGATCTCAACCACTCAACACTTGGCACAACTTACAGGGAACATAGAAAAAAGATCTCCTCCACCCCAGCGCACACCGTCACCACCTCCGCCACCATCCGATCCCGATGCCCCGCTCAATCTAACCAAACCCAAATCCTCCAGTTCCGGATCGGCCGGCTCCAGTCCTCACAGTACACCCACCAGCGTTCACAATGACCAATCACTCACTGCTCCAAAACTCTTACCTCCTAACATGTTAATGCCGCGACCATTCAATCCGTATGTCGGTCTGCCCCAATTCTCAATACCTTCAAATCCCGAACGGAATAAGCCAAAAAACGAGATGGTCAATGCGGACAAGCAACCCGCGTTTCCCATGCATATGTACAGTTTAGCACCTCCACATCTGGGCGGCCGGCCCAAAGAGGACAACAGCATGAAGGAGGATCCGGACTTCATGGCGGCTTGTCACTGTAAGTATCTATATCTTCTCTAATTTTAGGAACTTTTATATAGACTTTGTTGCTTGCAGTGTGGGGACCACCAGACTCGAACTTCAAGCTGGACGAGAATTCGGAAAAGGCCAAAATCATCCGGCAACAAACCAAACGCGACACGGAGAATAAGCCGCACATCAAAAGGCCCATGAACGCATTCATGGTGTGGGCCAAAGATGAGCGAAGGAAGATTCTGAAAGCGTGTCCCGACATGCACAATTCGAACATATCAAAAATTTTGGGCGCCCGTTGGAAAGCGATGTCCAACTCCGAGAAGCAGCCGTACTACGAGGAGCAATCGCGATTATCGAAGCTCCACATGGAGAAGCATCCCGATTACAGATATCGACCGAGACCAAAACGCACTTGCATCGTGGATGGGAAGAAGATGCGCATTTCAGAGTACAAAATGCTGATGCGACAGCGGAGACAAGAGATGCGGCAATTGTGGTGTCGTGATGGCAGTGACATGAACTTTTCGATGTCTTCCAATTCGGATATGGCATCGCCGGCGACTTCGACCTCGGGCAGGCCGTCAGTGTCGCCGCCGTTGGGGATGATGAACGGAGCGGGGCCGAGCTCGGAGGGTGGGTTCTATTATCCGCAAGATAGCGCGTCGCCAGATGCCATGAACTTTTCCCAGGAACACATGAATTACGACTCGAGTCCGAGACATGATGACGACTGAGCCTGGCCAAACAGGGATGCAAGTTTCCCTAGCTGGTATTAAATTTGTTGTTATGCTTGATGGTCGAGTCGAGGATTAAATTATTTCTATGATTATGGGATTGTGTACAGGTTTTTTGTTTATTTTTTTTTCGAATAGGCGGGCAGTAAAAATTCATTGTGCCATCTCGTGTTGTTGAAGACAGAACATAAATGCCAAAAGACTTGACTCTATAAATAATTGGTGTTGTAGTTTGTATTGTTATGTAGATAATATTTGATAAGATCTTTCAAATTATTTATTACAGTTTAGTTTCGTTTTTTTAATGGTTTATTTGATTGATTCTTTTTGTAAATTTTTGTAAAGTTACAATAGACATTGCATTATCAAAAAAAATATGGGGAAAATGTTTGTTTGTTGATTTGTTTTTCTATTATTTTGAAAATGAAAGCTAGTCCTCCGAATATTGAAAAAATCTTACTTAGCTTTATTAGATTTAAAATCACTGTATTATTTTTTCTGTAATGTATGATAGTACAAATATATTTATTCTTTCTTTTTTCATCATTTTGAAGACTAGATTTTGCAAAAAAGTGCAATGTACCTTTATTGACAATTAGATTTGTTCTCAACTGTTGATGTTTATATATATTTTAATATAAGAGCCAGTACTTTAAGTAGTTATTATTTATTTTCAACAGTGTTTTTTTTTATATAATAATTATTATTATTACTGTCAACTCGAATTTTACGTTAAGGTTTTACGAGCAAACATGTTATGTACTTAGACTTGAAAAATGAAAATATTACTCCTCTACAAATAAATCTATCTAATATTTATCCTAAAAGGTCAAAGTAGATCTAATATAAATACTAAGCAGTTAAAATCATTTTTTGGTATTTACAGGTCGTAAATTATTGAATAAAAGTACGCAAAATTAATAATATAGTCGGCGCTAGAATTTCGGTTGCAATATTTATTCTAATTTAAATCGTTGAAGGCTTTAAACAAAATGCATGCGAAACAACTTTGTAATTAGTTTTGTAAATAGTTTTTTAATAACTGCTTCTGTTTAATGTTTACATCTTTAGCAATTGGACCGTACTTAAAGACAAAAAAAAAAGTAATCTTATTTGTATTTGGATAAAAATCCCGTATTTGCACAGAAGAAGGTAATTTAAGAAAAAAATTGTGATACCTGTAATTACATATAGGTATAGTGTAAAGTTATTAGTTTGTATTAATTAATTAATTAAAAAAATAATAGGTGTGCACACGAATATATAATATATATCAATCATAAAATCATAATCATCAACATACTTTTGAATTGAATAATGATGGACGACGACGACGAATAATAAGAATCAAAAGACGACGACGACGTCGGAGAATGTGTAGTGCATTTAAAATATTCCATAAGAAAAAAAATGCATTATATATTTATATATATATTATATATAAATAGGGCTAGTGAATGTTTGTATATCAATAATAAATATTAAATAATACCATTCTCAATGTAAAATTTAATATTAAGTCATAATAATTATTACAAAATAAAATGGTGACATATAAAAAAATAAACTCAAATGTTATATTAGTATAAATAGGCTCACTGTTCTTTTCTGTGCCAAATTCAAACAAATAAAGTATATAAAGTGTAAATGTAAATCGAGTTTTATTTGCCGCGCTATCAACCAGCTAGTTAACATATTTCTTCGTAAATATTAACTGAAATTTAAATGCTGTTATTTGCATTAATTTTATTTATTTCAGAAAAACAATTTTCTCTGTAATAACAGTAAACATAAATTGTGCATAAAATGCAACAGACTTACGTTAAGCTTAGTTGAGTCATTTTCTAAAAAGTTATATTTAATTTAAATTTTATTTAATTTTCTTCAGTTTAAAACTAACTTAAAAAATAGTATTTAATTAAAACTATTTTTTCTAAAAGTTTTGAACAATAAATTTTACTGAATAAATTTAATTTGCACATGTTTTACTGGTTGCCTACGCTCAACAAGTTGAAGAAAACTGTAAAATTAAAATAACGTTATAAATTTTACAGTTTCCTATCATGCGTACACGTACAAAATTTTTAGATGGCAGCACCACTCCAAAAAATTCAAAATGTCGACACCATTAATTATTTAAATCAATTTTTTTCTTGTGGATATTATAAATCTATCCTATACTAAATAGTAAATACCTTACAATTTAATGGTAAGAAATATTTTCTATAATTGGATATCCTCTAGATTTCAGCATATCCATTCTAATACGAGTAATTAATTCAATAAAAAAATCTACAACATAATCAATGGGCAAAAAAATTCAAAGTGTATTCAAAACTATTAAAAATGCCTTCGAGCATCAATTTCGTATTAGATTAACTAACACAAATATAAAAAGGACAGTTTACAAACTATTAATGTAATCTAAAATTATGCAATACGGATATTAATTAATTTTATGAGTAGATTTTAAAAAAAAATATAGCGACCAGTAAATAAAACTAAATTGCATGTTTTGTTGTCAGTAATTTAATAACGTCTAGACATGGTTTACCAAAAACCTTTATAAACAACAAATAATTCAATACATCGTTATAAAAAAATATTTTTATATTATTATTAATGTGAAACCAAAATGTATTGTATTCTTCTGAAGTCAAGGTTGCCAAAAAAATCCAGACAATCAAAATTTCGTCAATCATTATAATTAGTATGCTAAATAAACTAATTGAATTATTGCAAAATTACAAATATTATTTTTAATTATTTTTAGCGTTATTTGAATCGAATATGTCGTACTAGAAAACAAACTATAACTTTCACAATATAAATAAATAATTTTATCAGTGTTACAGCTTTTTGCCCATACTAATAACATATACCTACTATATTAATATTTGAAATATCCGGTTATGGCTTTAGCAAAAATATCTAACTCGTTATTCATTCGCCAAAATCAATCGCAATTATTTAAGTCAATTGCTAATAATAATTTAATGCTTGACCTACAATTCTGCTAATTTAAATTAGAATCCCAATTGAAATTGCAAGCACGTTCGCTAATAATAATTTATTATTGCTATTTTGTTTATACCAATCAATATTTGGCTTGAATAAACACGTTGAATATTTTTTAAGCGAAAAATGTGGGAACCACAATAATGTTTACAAAACAACATCGCAAATTATTATCTTTATAGGCAAATATTAAATTTTTTGCATGTAAACATCAAGACATTTTTCCTGTTTTAAGGAGCAATTAAAATTAAAAAAATTCCCAAAAATATTAACAGGATTTAATTTGTAGTATTAAAAACGTGACCTTTGAAGTAAAATGTGAAACAACAAAAATTGTTCGTATGAGAGAAAATGCGGAAGTATGCTCGTTTATAAATTATTTATAAAAACTGGGAGATATTTATTTATGACATTTGAAAGATTCATGGCTAAGAATATTGTTAGATTTTTTTTAATTTTATTTAGAGCAAAAAGCTCGAGCAAAAATTATGCAACTCGGATGGGGCCCACCTATATCCTTCAATAATTTCCAAATCGCATAAAAATTACTTTTATTATTATTTATTAACAAACAGCACCTTTAACCTATCCGTATAATAAATCCCATACAGTTGAGCTCTGTTTTCCTTGTCCAAGAATTTATTGCTCAATAAAATGAAACAAATTTAAAAGATTGTAGTACACGAAAAAAATTCTTTTAATGTGTGAAATTTGTACGACGTTTATGTAGTACCAGTGACAGCATCAAGCCGGTTTCTATTGAAAAAACCTTTTATTACATCATCGAAAAAGATTATATGAACGAACCCACACCATTTAAATACGAGATGCAAACAAACAAAGGATTGTACGCGCTCATAAGGCAAGGATTTGCAGTTGCAGGTCCAACATTCATTAATAACTCAAAAAGAGCAATAACTTGAACAAAACGTGACTGAATCCTTCAATCCGTTTAACAAGCATTAATCCGTGTACTTTCGCTTTATTTTATTTTATTATTGGAACAAGTTGCGGGCTGATATTGAATAATCAAAACGCACCATCCGGGCTTTTAGTTTATTAACATTATTAATTATCGGCAAAGCAATTATTTACTGTATATTTTAAAAATAAAGAAAAAGCTCTATTATTGGATTTTCCGCTCTGGCAATTCACTTTTACCTTCGATCTTCAATCAACGACCACAAAGAACTTATTTATTGATGAATTACGTCCGATGAATGACGAATTCATCCAAAAATCATGCTCTACATTTAATGTAATTGTACACAAAATTAATCTTTTTATAATAGCTTAACTACAGGATGCCCCACAGTTTTTGTTCACAGCTCATTACACTCTCTACGTAAAAAAAACACACTCTTTAAACGAAAGTTTCATTATTTAAATTGCTGCATATTTTAGAATCCCAGCATTATTTCTCATTAATATATTGACGATCAATTCAAATTTCTCTAATAAGTTGTAAATTAAAAAATATTACAAATATGTCAATGAATGGAATTTGGAGCAGCTTTGGATTTGTTCTGGGAAGCTGGTTGGAAGTTTCTAAATATGAAATAGTTTGAATTTTTTAATTATTATGCGAAACAAAATTTGACAGTTCAATCTACTAAATTTTGGCGATGCCATAAAAGCTCTCATAAATATTTTTTCAAAAATTCTCTCATTCTTCTAAATTTTCGCAGCAGATGTAATGTTGAAGCACCGTTAAATTTGCAGGAAAAAAAAGACCGAATTGGTGTAGTAAGAATCCGTTAGTTCGTGATTTAGCTGTAAGCCATGAGTTTGAATTAACATGCGAACTGGTTTGAAACGTAATAAATAAAGAAATAGGGCAATGGGTGAAAGTGAGGCTGAGTGCAGGTGGTGTAAAAAAATTCAAAATTCTCCAGTGCCAGAGAACGCGCTCGCGATCGCCATCGCCGAGGCAAAATATTATTCAGTCTTGGTGCGCGACTCCGCAGAATAACATGTTCACGTAAGAATTTTTTCGTCCGATTGTCGCACACACAACTACGTTCGTCGTACATATCAGTGTCAAGAGAAATCATTTAACTTTATTATTAATTTCCGCTTTAAAGTTCACTGATAATTTTCGTCTTTCATGCCGATGCACTCAACTGCACAACAACAACTAACACTATGAAATAATAATAATAGTAACAATTTGTGCGCTTTTCTCAATTTTAATTTTCAAAATTGACATTGAAGTATACAATTCGTGATTTTTTAGGCTAAGTAGTAGTATTTTTGACTCTTTTTTAAATATACAGTGAAATGTTTCAATTATGGACTTGTTTCGGAATTTTGGTGATTTTTATTGCTACTAGTGTTTTGGCTTTGGAAAATGGATTGGCACGAACGCCTCCAATGGGCTGGTTGGCCTGGGAAAGATTTAGGTGCAACACTGACTGCAAAAATGACCCTGACAACTGCATAAGGTGTGATTTATTTATTTAGTGCAACTGTTTTGCGATTGCTTTTCCTTTTTCCTTTTCGCAGGGCAGGATTTGCAATTTTCAGGATTTTGAAAAATATTGAAAGTCGAAAAATAATTATCAAAATTACTGAAAGTTACAAAATAATTCTCAAAATTATTGAAAACTTCAAAACTATTTTCAAAACTACCAAAAAGTGCAAAATAATTTCGAAAAAAATTTGAAAATTTCCAAATTATTTTGAAAAATTACTGAAACTTGCAGAATAATTTTCAAAATTACTGAAAATTACAAAATATCTTTCTAAATAATTTTCAAAATCACCAAAAAATTTATTTCAAAGAAACTAAAATATATTTCCAAGCGGATTATTTTGATGATGCATTCCAAATATTTTCTTTGATCAAATATCCTCTCAAATATCCGAATCTTATTTAATATTATTCCGAATAGTTTTCTTAAAAAAATCCGCAGACATTTATTTTTAAATATTCATGACTAACAAATTAATTAAATATTTTGAAACTGGAAAACACATTTTTTCTATGTCTCATTTTTGAAATGCCTGATGACCTTCTAGACAAACCAATTAATAACATCTTCAATTAAAAAGTCATACACACTAAAACTAATCAGCCTCACCTTAAACTATACAAGAAAAATGCAAAATTACCTAAAAGGCTAATTATAAAATAATAAAACGAAAAAGTCCTTGCTGGTGCGTTTAAACGCACTAAAATATATAGATTATTAATTACACGTTAATTGACAATTTTTCAGCGAAAATTTGTTTCGGACAATGGCCGATATTGTGGTGACTGAAGGCTACGCTTCAGCGGGATACGAATACATCAACGTGGATGACTGCTGGCTGGAGAAAGAACGAGATAGTTATGGACAATTAGTTCCTGACAGAAGTAGATTTCCAAGGGGCATTAAATCGCTCGCCGATTATGTAAGTTTGATATTTGAAATAATTTATTATTAGTTCCCTATCGGCTACGGATGGCTTAATTTTCTATGTACTTTAGAATGGAAATGTAACATTTTTATTGTGCCTTAGAAGAATAAGAGAATTGCAAACAAAGAAAGTCGTATGCGATATGCACTGATGGTAAAAACTGAACAGCAAATTTAGTTCAGCAGATAAAATCTGCATCAAAATATTTAAATAATATTTAAAATTTATCAACTGTAGAAAATAAATTGCCTTCCATTGAAAATAGCAATACCCAATTAACTAAAATGACTGCAGTTGTTTATAATATAATACTGCACTTTATTGCATAATGAGATAAAATAATTGTGTAATTTTATATCAATAATGAATTGCATGATAAAATAAAATGCATATCCTATTGATACATAATTGAAATTTCGTAAAATAGGAAAATAATGTAGGTGGAATAAATTACCATCTAAATTACCATCACTTCGATCCAAACAATAATATGAGAAAAATCTAAACTTCCAGGTCCACTCTAAAGGCCTGAAATTCGGCATCTACGAGGATTTCGGCAATTACACGTGCGCAGGCTACCCCGGCGTGTTGGGGTCCTTGCAGACGGACGCGGAAACGTTCGCGTCCTGGGACGTGGACTACGTGAAACTGGACGGATGCTACGCGCATCCGAGCGAAATGGATCGCGGCTACCCCGAATTCGGGTTCCATCTGAATCGCACCGGACGACCAATGATCTATTCCTGCAGTTGGCCCGTCTATCAGATCTACGCGGGAATGCAGCCGAATTTCTCGTCAATTATTCAGCATTGCAACATGTGGAGAAATTTCGACGATATTCAGGACTCATGGGCCAGTGTGGAAAGTATTATCGATTATTATGGCAATAATCAGGACGTGATCGTGCCAAATGCAGGACCAGGACATTGGAACGATCCTGATATGGTGAGTTATAGTCGCTTTTTAATTGTGCTTTTCATTACCATGTTTCAACCGCTTTCGTATAGAAATATGTATGATAATGCGAGTGTGTGTGGTTTCCTTGTAAACTACTTTCATTTTATATTTATATAATAGTGTATGGGCAAAATATAAACGGCTAAATTATACAATAATATTATTATTGGTCGGGTAATTAGTGTGTTTAATAAGAGTATTTATTGTTGTAGCAATTTTACAGGATGTAAGCATGATATATTCGTAAAAAGTAATTTATTTGCATTATGTTTTAGATTTTAAATTAATTTATTATCTGGCGTTATGCTCATGATTTAATCCAATTTTATTTTGTTTACTTGGGTCACGCTTAGTATTTTATTAGAATAAAATTAGAAGCTTGCAGAATTAATTTAATTAGCGCATTGCGACATTTAAATGGCAAGATATTTAATAATTAAATTTAGATCAAGTTAATAAAAAAAATAAAAAATAATAAATCATTTTATGATTGACAACTACTTTAATTTTTAATCCGACAAATCTACATGCAAACCATAATTCTTGTACTATTAAAGATTGATGGTGAATAACGATAAGCAACAGTACTTTTAGACGTAGATTAGTCGCGCTTTAAAGGTAAACCTTATATAACTGCAATTTTATTGTTATCTTAGGTCAAATAGTAAATCGTTAATAAATTATAGACAGCAAACACACGTCTTGCTTTTTTACGAATATAGAACGGTAAATTTAAATTACCTTATTTCAGTAAGTGCATACAAAAAAAGAGTTTCAAAGTGAATGCCTTCTTCATATAAGCAGCTTTATTTTATTAGCACTCGTACTTATAAATAAATTAAATTCGCCACAGCAATAAAATTGCTCATAATTCAAATAATTCTCACTGTTTTTAATTGCGATTTTTAATGTGCAATACCTTTATTGTTTAACAAAGCTTATCTTCATATATTTCCAAATTTTTGCGTAATTAGTAAGGTCGCTTTTAAATGCAAATAGTATTGTAAAATTTTCAGCAAGGTTAATTAATAAGAATACTACATTGTATTGCAAACATTTTTATGATTATGTTGTTGCGAATAAAAAATCAATAATAGGTGTTTCTAATTACGGCGAACAAGATTTTCTTTATTAACGACAATTTAGCATGTGAGAAAAAATGAAAGTGCTTCTTTCGTATAATTTATTGCAAATTCTCATGATCTCAGATACCTAAGAAAATAAGATAAGAATAAGAAAAAAACTTGTACGTATTTATTAGTAGAAAGCCAAAGAGTGTTATTGACAAGCTTTTCTTCGCTAAACGTTTTAGATTACTAGAGAGAACAATAAATGGAAACAATGGACTGATTTCCAGTTTGTTACAAATAATTTAAATGACGAAAATTGAAGTTTTAAACTGTTGAAAAATTAGGCCATCATTTGCATGCAATTAATAATTTTCGTTGTTGTTTATTTATTAAAGAAATAGAAAGTTGTACAAAATGTAGTTAATTTACTGTTTGCTCTATAATTAGATTGTTTAAATGATATCCAATTGTTTCGAAGTGTAACGATCAACCTGACAATGAACTAGTACTACGAAAGTCACTACAATTCAATTTAATAATAATATTTTACAGCTGACAGATAATTTGTTTGTTTTCGTTATTAATGATTCCTTGAAGACAATGGGATGTAATTATTTATTAATTTTTTTTAATCTATGAATACATTAAATTTCTGTCAATAATTTCATAAAAAATTGCTGCTGTAATTAATGAATGAATTACTAATGGAAAATGAAGGCAACCGAATTGTTATGCAATGTATTTAATAATATGTTTGAGTGTAAATTAGTTTAATTGTAATGAAAACCCGCAAAAATGTTCCGGGACGCATTGTTATCAGAGGCCTTGATTTATTATATTTTTGTATAAATTTTACTAATTCGAAAATTTGATTAATTTATTTAAATTGCAAGGTTTTAGTAAATTTATCATCCAATTATTTTTCTTGATCGGATAAAAAATTACCTTCTAACGTTTTGTAATTTTAAACTAGAACAATTAGTATGAAGTAATGATTGATTGCTTTATTGAAATTTCCTGTAATAGTCACGAATTAATATTTTAGGCTGATCTTTAAACGAGTTAGGTTTTTGATCAAAATTTCGAAAATCACGTTATAATACTTTTCAAATGCCAATTTTAATGTGTACATTTATTGATGAGAAATTTGCATTTAATGCATCATTTATCTGTACACTTTCATAAGAAAAATTTACTTCTTTGGTATTTAAAAGCTCATTGTAGTTATAACAATAAAATTTTATAGATATTTAATTACAAATCTAATAATTATAAAAGTTCTCGTAAATAATAGTAATTAATATAATTTTTTAAATGATTAAATAATTATTTAACACGCGAATTGTATAAAAGTACATAAAATATAAAAATATTGCAAATATTGATAATAATTTTCGCGATTCCTAATTACATCATGTGAATATAAATCTTTCCGCTTTGTGACTGACGCAAATTTATCGGCTGGTTAAATAAAAACGCACCAAACCATCAAATCTTGCCTTTTTGTTATTCTAAAACAATTTTTTCTATTCGTTCTAGTTAATCATCGGCAATTTCGGCTTAAGTTATGAGCAAAGCAAAACGCAGATGGCAATTTGGGCAATTTTGGCGGCCCCGCTACTGATGTCGGTCGACTTGCGAACCATTCGGCCCGAATACAAAGCGATCTTGCAAAATAAGAAAATCATATCAGTCGATCAAGATCAGCTCGGTATTCAAGGAAGAAGGATCTACAAGGTAAACTACACCATTTAATTATGTACTTTGCAAAAAGTTATTATTTATTGCCGCTTTTTATAAAATTAATCGTTGTTTTTTTTTTGTAGCATAAAGGCATTGAAATTTGGTCCCGGCCAATAACGCCGTTGTACCAGAATTATTTCTCGTACGCAATTGCTTTTGTCAATCGAAGAACAGATGGTACACCATCAGACGTAGCGGTCACTCTGAAGGAATTGGGTCTAACGTCACCTACAGGATACCGTGTGGAGGTAATTGCATATTACACCTAGTTTTTAGTTCAATATCATATCTGACCTTGTTTACTAATATGCAAATCAAACAGTCATCTTAACAATTTTACAAATCGTTACCGTTAAAATTGAATTTATTTTATTCAATAGGAATAGAGTTATTATTTTATTAATCCGCGCACAAAGGATTTCAAGCTGTGTTACGGTGCTTCGTTTATTAAAAGTTATTCACTTTGCATGTTCATTGATTAGCACATCACGATTTTCATTTAAAGTGCATTTGCGTATGTTAATAATTTGTATCAACATTTCGAATTTAAGAGGCGTTTTGGATTTTATTAATTATTGGATTACAAAATTGACCTTTACATTTTCGCTCGCTTTGGTTCTGATCTGGTTCAATTTATGCATAATTTATTACTTGGATAACGAAAAACTCGTGTTTCGTATTAAATTCCTTTCGTTTTGCCATCAGCATAGCTTTATTTTGAGCTTGACTTAAATAAATGAATAAAAATTGTAATCAATTGCGCGAAGGACAATGAACCATAATTTTTCTTGTAAGAGAATAATTCAGAATCATTTCTAATTAATGTCCTTTTACAGTTCACTACAAGCAATAACAATAATCCGAAAGTGATTCGTTGAATATAAAATCGTAAATGAACTTACCTTTCATTACAGATCATTTCGAAATCGTACCGTAATTGTATTGCCATTCATTAATCATCATCCATTGTCTTCAATCGACTCACAACAATCACTAACTAAATTTACCACTAAAAGAAAATAAATAAATTCAATTAGAAACACAAACTTCGAATAATTTGATTTCGAATGAATTGTGTGTTGCATACCTAAAATATTTTTTGAGAAAACTAGGAAAATTTAACATACTTAATAATAATGTAATAAATACATACAAATGCAAATTAATAATTTTTTTAGTGAATGAATTATGTAGATCTAACGATCTGCCTCAACATTTATTCAAAACAACTTGCGATATTTAATTTAAATAAACGATTGATTAATGTAAATATGCACAAATGAGAATTGCTCATGTAGGTGCGTATAGATATTATTCCAAACGAAACATATAATTTAGAATGTAGCAAAACAATTACATTTAAACGAATACTTTGTGTTAAACGGATGTAATATTTTTTTCCTGTTTTGAAAAGCCAAGACAATTAGTCGTAAACTATTTAATGACCATTGTCGTTAATATCATTATCAGAAATGTAATTTCGTTATTATGTAAAGTATTCGAAATGTCAAAACGATATATATTATTATTATCATACTCTTCTGCAAGTGCCAATTAAATACGAGAAAGTTACAAGAAATTGTATACTACTCCCAGATTATTACATATATGAATTTGGTTTTTACTACTATGTGGTGCTCAAATTTCTTTTCGTAATGATATCAATTGTAATTTAAACTGCTTCCAGGATTTGTACGAAGACGTCGACTATGGAGTGTTATCACCACAAACCAAAATCAAAGTGAAAGTAAATCCGTCAGGTAATTAAATAAATTTTGATTGATGCTGATTTAGTGAATTAATTTTCGTTTTAGGTGTCGTAATATTAAGAGCAGATGTACAAACTGATAGTTTCCGAAGAGTTCCATATTACACAACACAACGAACGGTGTTCAATCCATTAAATCAAGTGTTCCGAGTGCGAAATAATGGATTTTAAACGCGATTTTTTAGATGCATTGTAAATTAAATTATTAATTGTTTAGACGATTAGGTCCAGGATGTATATTTTAGTTGTACACGCACTTAAAAGCTAACTATTGCGATGTTTTGACGTAAATAATAATAAGTAATATTTCTAAAAATGTTTGTTGTTTCATTTAGAAATTTACGCAATCCGGAAATATTGCATTGCCGATTAATAATTCCTAATTAATTTGAACTATAGCTGCCATATCATTAATCAAACGAACTAATCATTTGTTTCATATATAAATGCAACAAACAATTAGCTTTTATTCAGACTTTCTTAATTTAAACTTTAAACCAAACCACAAGTGTAAGTTTAATAAAAAATTTGCAATTAAAAAAAATCTGAAATACTAAGATATGCAACCAACATTACACGCCGCAGGACTACACTTGTGAATGGTAAAAATAAAGCAAAAAAATGTGAAACCTTATCGTTAGTTTATTTAACTTCATTCCTCTTGAACGACGGTAGTCTTTTCGGAAACATACAATCCATCTAAGAACTTACGAATATCCTTGTTCTTAACAGTGGTGGATTGTTGAATGAGGGCAGCTGATCTTGAAACATCTTCCAATGAGTTGCCTTCAATGATAAGTTCGTCCTTTTGCTTTTGGGAGTTGCTTACAGTCACGCCAGCAGCCATTCGTACTCTAAACAAAAATAAAAAAATAATTAATGTATCGCTGGTTGCATAAATTAGTAAATAATCAGCGATATTAAAAAAACATTGGCTTACCGTCTGATGTATTTTTCTCCCAAGAAATTCCTGATTTCAATGACGGAGTTATTTTCAGTGGTCACACAATTGATGGGGAAATGGGCATATACCGCTCGCATTTTGTATTGGAATCCCATCGTCACTCCTTTCAACATGTTTTGCACGTGAGAGCATACCGTACGTACCGAAGCCAATTCCTTCTTGGTACCGAACCATTTTTCTACTTTTAACAATCTAGGGCCGACCATACGAATGTCCAAACCCAAATGTTTGAAACTGCGTTTCAAGGTTCCCCTTGGCCCTTTTACAGTAATCAGACGGGACCTCGCGAAAACGGTAATCCCTTCTGGGATTTTAACCGTTTGGTTTGTTACTATTTGCTTCATTTTACTAAAAACGAAAAAAAATATTAGAAATATAAACTCACTTGGTATTAACGTATTTTTGTAGTTAGCACTTGTGGTTTTGTTAAAATTACAACGAACTGCAGCGTATTTCGGGAAAATATGGGGTTTAAAAACATGAGAGCCCCATAACCCTACTTATTTTGACCAAACACAATATTCACTGAATTCACTGTAATTTTAACAAAATACCATCGGATTGTGATAAATATATTATTTTAGCACAAAACTAATTTAGATTTAAGCACTAGAAACGTACAATATCACAGATGTTCGCAGATATTTCGATTAGAAATTGTAAATACAAACCTTTCACGTTGACGTAAAGAAGCGGAAGAGAAATACCAACAATTCAGTTTGCGCACGGTAGAGGGCCAAATAAAAAGCGCGCTAAGTTTAAAAATTGTTCTATTAATCTAATAATGATTTTATAAAATCTATTATAATCGATATAAATAATAATTTGATTCTCAATTAAATTAAAAATAATATAACAAATTACACAACAGCTTTAAAGCTATAAAGTCTCAGTTTTAATAATTTGCACCTCCCCGATATCCATTTTAATATCATTTTCATCCCAAATCTCATCATCAGCATCATGTTCAGTTTCAACATTAACATTGTCCAAAATATTCCCACTTTCAGGATCCGGAAAATCCTTCGTGACCGCTCTAACAATTTGATTTCGCTTATTCATCCGCAAACTATTCATCTCTTTAAAAGCAACGAACTCAATCGGATGCTGCTTTCGCATATGCTTATAAAGCGACTTACTAATCGTAAAACACATATTACAAACAGTACAAACAAACGGTTTATCACCCGAATGAAGCCGGCGATGCTCTTTCGCTGTCGTACTATGCGCGAATGCTTTTCCGCAAATATCACAAGGAAATGGTTTTTCGCCCGTATGGGTACGCTTATGCCGTAATTGATTCCCAACGGTTAGAAAACCTTTACCACAAATATCACAAATGAAGGGCTTCTCTCCAGTGTGAGTCATTATATGTCTTTGCAGATTTTGCAGAGTCGGGAACGTTCGGGCGCACGTGTCGCAATTAAATGGTTTCAAACCTAATTACAAAAATATATTTAAGTAACTACATTCTCGATTAATTATATAAATTAATTACCTGTATGCGATTTAACGTGCCGCCTCAAATGACCGGCGCAGTTGAAAACCTTGTCGCACAAGCTGCATTTAAACGACTTCTGTCCGATGTGCGATTTTTTGTGTTCAGTCAAATTTAAATCGGATTTGAACGATTCTCCACATAAACTACAAGGAAATGTGTCCACGTTATGAGTTTCAATGTGTTTGCTTAACTGTCTACTGTTTCGTAGCGGCTTCGAGCAAAGGGGACATGAAATGCAAAATTTGCGCGGTACGTCGTCGTGCGATTTTCTATGCTTTCTCAAGCGCGCTTTGGTTTTGAATGCGCTGTTGCAGAATTCGCAGGTAAAAGGATGATCGCCTGAAAAATTATTTAATATTATTATTAAAGCCCATAGTAGATTTTACTAATTAATTACCTGTGTGCGTTTTCTTGTGATCTTCCATATGAGCCAATTGCGTAAACTTCCGCTCACACACATCGCAAGTAAATCGCTTCTCCCCCGTATGTATTCGCATATGTTTCGTCAGATTCCCATTAACCGAAAAGTGTTTCCCGCATTCCTTACATTCAAACGGCTTCTCACCTGTATGAATCCTGATATGCACGTTCAATTGCGATGTATCTCTGAACACTTTATTGCACAAGCAACATTCGAACTTCTTGTCTTGGATCCGTCTGGTTCGGATATGCGTCAACAATTCGATCTGATCCAAAAATGTTTTCTTGCAAATTCGGCAGTCCAAATCGTTACCCAAATAATCCTCAGTCTGTTCGACTTCCCGTTTAATCAAACCACTATCGCTGCTGGTACTGGCGGAGTCGAAACTTTCGTCATCTTGTTTCACTTCGATTTCGTAGTGGATGTTTTCGTGCCATTCTGGTGGCTCTTCTTTAATATCCAATTTAACCACAGTGATATCCATGGTTTAAATGTTCTGTTAACAATTTATTACAATTGGAAACGTTGAATAATGGTGCATGTTTTGTAATTTTCATCGAGATTTGTTTATGTTGAGGTTATGTTGATGACAGTCACGGAAATCTGGTTACTTTTAAATTGACGAAGAGAATACGGTTGGCAACTATAGTGGTAATATAGCTACCAACTTCATTAAACTAACTATTTGTTAATTTTTCTTGTATAGCGAAGTATTTATACGCGCAAGCTAATAAATACAGCTTTATTAAAATGGTAATTAATACTAAATATATGCAAATCGCACAATATATGCCGATAATATTGTTTTGCAGGTTAGCAATGCTGCCAACATTTTGTGGTGCAGTTGGTACCTTTGGCAATAATAAGAAGAGTATCATTCACGTCTATCGTTCATTTTGGTTGCATTAGTGGCATTATTAGTAAAATAATCCAATTCCACGATGAACGACGCTGATCTACTATCAATGTTCAAAGAAGACCAGCATCAGCTGATGATCAAAGAAGAACCCGTCGAAAATGACGAACTCGCCATCCCACCAGCACACATCAACATCAAGTCGGAACCCATGGATCATATGGACGAGTACCAAAAACACGACGATAACAATTCGATGTTTCTCGTATTGAAACCCGACCCGGAACTGCAACTGCCCGTCCACGAAATCAAGAAAGAACGTCCCGTTGAAGAACCACCGCGGGTGGAACCATCAGGGGAGACGTTCTACGAGTGCCCCGTTTGTCGCGACAGCGGCAGCTCGAACCAGGTGAACCCCGTGTTCGAAACCATCCAGGCTGCGAACAACCATTTGAAATTCGTACATCTGATGTCCATCAATCAGCTGAACGAGCAGTTCAACAACCGAGCCAAGTCGAAGCTGTTGTCCGAATGGAAAATCCCGGCGCACAAAAAAGTGAACTTGCGAAAAGTGAAGTTGTATGGCAATACTTTACGCAATACTCCCCAAACATTTTATTACGAAGTCAAAAAACCGAGCAAAAGACCGCTGAATGAATTGGTACAGATTTCCAAGTATTCGTGGAAGGTATGCCCGGTTACGTCGACTTCCAATTCGTATAATATGAGAGGGGGCATGAAGCGTAAGTTGATTTAATTTTTGTTTGATTCGTTTTTGTATTATGAAGTTACGTTAATTTAAGGTTAAGGTTTCATTGGTTTGATTGTTTAACCAATTCGATTTATTGGTCGAAATATATTATTTTTGCATCGCCCTTGCACTTTTCAAATTATTGTCCTTATTTCTGAATTATTTGCTAGATTTAAATAATATTGTTGCCTAGCCACCAATACAATGATTTCTTTGTTTTAACTATTTTGTAGGTGTCATTAATTATTATAAAACTATATATAGAAGATCGCATCCATTGTTCGAGTTAGTCTAGTTTTGACCATTAATTAATGTACTTCGCGTTTTTCGTTAATTATATGAACTTAATACTTAATTATATTAACCTAATAAATAATTATATCACTTCAATCAACATATTATTTTCCATCACCTATCATAAACCTAATTGCGGAGTTAAGTTAATTTGTGATCAATCGAAGCTCGTGTACGGAACTTTCACTACAAAGTTGCCCTGGTGTCAGAACTGAAAATTGTGCATCAAGTTATTTTTGTTTATTCCTAATCGGTGGAATACAACATAAAAACTGGTGTCAGAAGAGGGATAGTTCATCGTCAATTGGATGAACATTCGAGTGAATTTTCAAGTGAAAACAAAGTTAATTCACGTGAGTTTCAACTCTTTGCGAAAAGAACTCTTGTACAAATCCTGAATATTCCGTGCTACTGAATCTGGAATTCACCGGCCAATCGGAGGCTAACACGGAAACTCCAAAGGAGAACCAACCATCAAATCATCATTCATCAAATCTACCCTTCCGAAGGAAGTCAACCTGCATCTACAGAATACAACTAGCAATACAACTAGCATCGTCATTATAAACTGTAAGTCAAAAATAAATAATACTGTTCTCGTAACTCCATTCAATTTTCATTTTCCTTTAACCTCTTACATTCTGATAAATCCAACAGAATGTCTCGATCAAGTGATAATGAACGCGATCTAAATCAAACTAGAGTCGATTCGACTCATCCAAATACAAATCATACTGATAATCATGATGACGAAGATTCAAATATCGGACATGAAGAATTGCCTCTAACAGTTTTGTTCAAATTTATTAAGCAATTTAGTGGAGATAGATCCGAATTAAATACTTTTATCCAAAACACAAACAGTGCATTTTCTTTAGCAACTCCAAATCAAACAAACAGTCTTCTATTGTTTGTCGTATCACAGTTATCTACTAGTGTCATTAACGAGTTAGAAATATCAGACGTTCATTCATGGACGGAATTGAAACGAAGATTAAAATTATACTATAGCCAAACAAAGCACCTTGTTCAGGCACATGAAGAGCTTGAAACAATTAAACAGTATCCTAATGAAAATATCACTGATTATTTTAAAAGGCTAGAAAAAGCAAAAAACGATTGTATACTAAGTGAAACAAATCATTGTTCAAACCCTGATCAGTTACCAGGTCTACGTCTAGCAATTCAAAGAACAGCTCTCAGACGTTTTATTATTCACAGCAAATCGGAGATATCACAAATGCTTCGTGCTCGCGATATAGATAATCTGAATGAAGCTTATTTACTTGCACTTCAAGAGGAGAAAATATCTAATTATACTCGTTATCGAACACCGCAAACAAATCGTAATAATTCTCAGAACATGTTTTGTAAAATTTGCAAAAGAAACAATCATACTACTCAAAATTGTCGAAATAAAAATCATGCTCAATCCTTCAAAGGTAATACTACATCGCATAATAATCCTAGCGCAGGTCCAAAAACCTACCAAAATAATGATAGTTACAATAGGCCTTCAACCTCTAATCAATATCAAAGGAAATTTTGCAACTACTGTAAATATACAGGTCACACCATAGAAGAATGTCGAAAAAGACAATTTAAAAATCAAAATTCACAAAATCCAAGAATAAATCATGTGCAATCAGACATGAATCCTAATTCTTTAAACTATCAAACGTCCGACGTGATCAATGCCACATGGGCGGACGAAACCCTTCAATCGGCATTCCCGGAATCAGAGAACAACACATTATAAATAATAATCAAATAAATAACTACAAGCTAAAAACAATTACATTTAAAATTCCAAATTCTGATAATTTAGTAACATTCTTATTAGATACAGGTGCTAGTATCTCAATCATAAAACATACTTCTGTCATACCAGAGAAAACTCCTTTAAATAAAAGCGATCTTGTAACCATAACTGGTATTGATGCAAATTCCACTATCAGTGCTCTTGGTTCAACTAACTTAAAATTATCAAATAGAGATATGGAGCTCTATCAAAAGGTATATGTTGTAAACGCATTTAAAATCTCAACCAAATATGATGGTATTCTTGGTGATGATTTTCTAAAAAATCATAAAGTAATCATAGATTATTCTAATGAAACTATTAAAATAGGAGAAAGTGAAATTAAGTTAAATACAGGTCTTGTACCCGATAAAACAAATTCTATTTTAAAAATTCCTGCTCGAACCGAAATAATAGCTGAAATAAATATTCAAAATAATTTGTCAGAAGGATTTTTACCCAGACAAGAAGTTCAAGAAAACGTTTATATTCCAAATTTGTTAGTTAAAAATAAAAATAATAAATCAACAATTCCTATTCTAAACGCTAATGATTTTGAAGTTACTTTAGATAACTCAATCGTATTTAATATAGAAGAATTTATTCCTCAAAAAGAAATAAACTTTTTGAATGACAACAATGTAAATTCAAGAAACATTATCAATACTTCTAAAAAAAGATTAGAGCTATTATCCGAAAACATTCGGACCGATCATCTAAATGCAGAAGAAAAAGATTCATTAATAGAAATCTGTTTAAAATATTCAAAAATATTCCATCTAGCGGGTGATCATTTAACAATGACAAATACTTTAAAACACAATGTACCAACAACTACAGAAATTCCAATATCTGCAAAAACATACAGATATCCAAAAGTTTTTGAAAATGAAGTAAATTCGCAAATATCTGATATGCTTAAGAATAAAATTATCCAACCATCTTTCTCACCGTGGTCTAGTCCAGTATGGATAGTGCCAAAAAAATTAGATTCATCCGGTAAAAAGAAATGGAGGTTAGTTATAGACTACAGAAAACTTAATGATATTACAATTGGAGATTCATACCCTTTACCGAATATTGAACACATACTAGATCAATTAGGAAATTCGGCTTATTTTACAACTTTGGATCTTGCTTCAGGATTCCATCAGATTCCAATGTCAGACAAAGATAAAACAAAAACTGCATTCACAACCCCATCAGGACATTACGAATTTAACCGAATGCCATTTGGTCTCAAAAATAGTCCTGCTACTTTCGCTAGACTTATGAATATCGTATTATCAGGCCTTCAAGGTACTAAATGTTTTTGTTATCTGGACGATATAGTTGTTTATGGAACAAACCTCAAAGATCATAACGATAAACTCAAAGCAGTATTTGATCAATTAGAACAACATAATCTTAAACTCCAACCGGACAAATGTGAATTTCTTCACAAAGAAATCACATATTTAGGTCATATAATTTCAGATACAGGTGTTAAGCCAGATACAAAAAAAATCAAAACCATTTTGGAGATACCAAATCCAAAAAATCAAAAAGATATTAGATCTTTTTTAGGTTTAGTGGGCTATTATCGAAAATTTATAAATAATTTCGCTTCACTATCAAAACCTTTAACACAACTTCTCAAAAAAGACTCAAAACAATTTATATGGACAGAAAAGACTCAAGAAGCTTTCAATAAATTAAAAACAATCTTAACAACAGAACCTATACTTCAATATCCTGATTTTTCAAAAATATTTGTTCTTACAACAGACGCTTCTAACGAAGCAATTGGTTCAGTTTTATCGCAAGGTGAAATCGGCAAAGACCTTCCAATATCTTTTTATTCGCGAACATTGAATAAGGCCGAAACAAATTACTCGACCATAGAAAAAGAGTTGTTATCAATTGTTGACTCTTGTAAACATTTCAGACCTTACTTGTACGGACAAAAATTTAAAATTGTCACTGATCATAAACCACTGACATGGTTGATGAATTGTAAAGATCCCAATTCACGACTATCAAGATGGAGACTTAAACTTATGGACTACGAATATGAGATAATTTATAAAAAAGGATCGAGTAATACTAATGCAGATGCACTCAGCAGAATAAAATATGAAAATGTAAATTTTATTGAAGATGACTTATCTTTTCCAAACTTCAAACTATTTTTCCAACAGGAAATAGATATACCAGAACCAAATAGCTTTAAAACTGCAATAGAAAATGTAAAAAATTTAGTAATTCCCATATCATGCGATTACTCAAATTCTAACAAACATATGGATTACATAAAGAAAACTTATCAAAATCTTGTTCAAAATCCACAAGTAGCAGAAATAAACTTTAGACAAAATCAAAATCAAAAGTTATTCCTTGCCTTTATAAAACTCAATGCTTTAGATTCAGCTACTTATGAAGATCTTTATAAAACACTGGATAGTCTTCGAATCCTACTAGAATATAACAACATAAATTCTTTTGTAATTACAGATTTGTTATCTGAAAATACAACAATTAGGCGAGATACTTATCACGCTTTATTATATTATCTTTTTAGAAATTTCAAATATGAAGTTCTCAAAGATACACGTATACTCTTAACAGATCAAAATTTAATCAATGATATCCTTCGCGAGAATCACGACTTACCAACAGCTGGTCACCAAGGTTTTGAAAGGACATATGATCGAATTAAAGATCAATATTATTGGGAAAATATGAAAGAAAATATTAGAACTTATATAAAGAGATGTGTAGTATGCCAAAAATCTAAAACAGATTTTAGGAAAAATAAGAGTCCCATGCAAATTACTACAACAGCAAAAAAATTTTGTGAACAAATAGCAATGGACATTGTAGGTCCTTTACCAATAACCCAAAATGAAAATCGGTTTATTCTTACTCTACAAGACGATTTGACCAAATTTATACAAGCTTATGCTATACCCAACCATGAAGCCAAAACAATTGCCATTTATTTTCTAAAATTTTGTACACATTATGGATTCCCACAAAATATTCTCTCAGATCAAGGAACTGAGTTTACATCGCAAACTTTTAAAGAAATAAATAAACTTATGAGTATCAAACATAGATTGACGTCACCCTACCATCCTCAATCTAATGGCTCGTTAGAAAGAACACATCTAACACTAAAAGACTATTTCAAATGCTATACTAATAAAGACAATGACAATTGGGACGAATTTCTAAATTTTGCTGTATACAGTTATAATACTGGCATACATAAATCGACAAAGAAAACTCCATATGAACTAGTATTTGGTGAAGTACCAAGAATCCCTAATTATCTTAATCAACCAAAATTTAAACCAAATTATTCCGATCTCGCTAACGACCTTACCAACAAATTACAAATCATACGAGAAACAGCAAGAGAAAATCAAATTCAGTCAAAAACCAGATCCAAACAAAATTATGATAAAACTCATAACCGAACTTATTCCTTCAACGAAAATGATTTAGTATTACTTTATGATTCCGCCTCAAAAACCAAGAAGTTGACTCCAAATTACAAAGGCCCTTACAAAATTGTACAGATACATAATAATCAAACAGCTACAATTCAAATCACTCCCAAAAAACTCAAGACTTATCACTTCAATCTTCTAAAGCCTTATATTCTTTCAGATCAAGATGAAGATCAAGAATCAGATCAAGAATCAGATCAGGAATCAATTCCTCTTTCTTATGATCATTCCATTGATCAGCCAAGCACATCAAGACTTCAATATTAACCCAATTCCATCTTCATCGGGTTTACTGTATTACAATTTAGGCAAAGCACATATTTCAAATAATGATTTTACTCTTCTTTCATTTATCAATCTTACTTTACTCAACGAACAAATTAATATTGTAAAAACAAATTATGGAAGATCCTTAAATCTTTGTAATTTTGCAATATCTGAACGATATACATCTGACTGTCATAATCAATTAAAATTTATAAAGACTAAAATTGAATATATTGAGCAATCATATCGTGTAGTATCACATCAATTAAAGGGCGTTCACAACCGAAAGAAACGCGGACTTATTAACGGTATAGGCGATGGTATGAAATGGTTATTTGGAATACCAGATGCAGATGATGCTGCTTTTTATACAGACTCAATTAATTCTTTAATGTCCAACCAAAAACAAACCGAAGTTTTATTACAACAACAGGTCTCAATTATTTCTCAAACTATATCAAACTTTAATAACTCAATGTCACGAATGAACGAAAATATTGTTACTTTAAATTCAAATTTTGAAAAATTTAATACATTTGTTAAAGAAACAATTTTTACACAAAATGCTATAGAACAAGAAATTAGTATTGCAAATCATTTAATTCTCCTGATTGAAATGTCTGATGAAATTCTAAGATTGTTAGAAAACTATGAAAATGATTTATCCTTAATTCAAAACGGAATTATAAATTATAATATTCTTTCTCCAGAACAATTGTTTAATGAATTAATTAAAATTTCAACTAAATTTTCATTACCGATACCATTAACAAACGAGAATCTTTATCATTATTATAAAATCATATCTTTAAAATCATTTATAAAAGATGATTTAATAATCATGTCATTTCAAATTCCACTTAAAGATGTTTACGAATATGAACTATATCAAATATTCTCAATACCTTCACCTCACGAAGACCCTACTTTAATATCACTGATTGTACCTTCTAAACCTTATATCCTGGTTTCCACTACGAAAACATATTATGTTATGATGAATGACTTAAAACAGTGTGAAGAGTATATCTCAAATGAATGGTTATGCAAAGATATTACAATGTTGAAGAAAACCAATTCCGAAGAATGTGAAATTCAATTAATGATGAAAACAACTGTTAATATTCCTAAAACTTGTACAACCAAAAATTCTATAGTAGAAATGGAAATATGGCACCCTCTAAGGAATAACGAATGGTTCTATGCAATAACTTTTCCTACCCAAATCACAATTCTTTGTAATGGACAATCAATGACGGAAATTATTGAGAGAATTGGTATTCTCAAACTCTCCACAAAGTGCAAGGCTTATACGAGACTGGTTACTGTTGAATCACATCAGATGTTGGCAACGTCAAATTTAACACATTATATTCCGACAACAAGTATAAATAAAGATGATTGTTGTATTAAACTTAAATTAAACCTCACTAGTAATAATATTCATTTAAATCCAATACAGTTGAATAATTTAGATCTAAATGAATTGAAATTTGCCGAGAACAAACTTCATGAGTTCGATGAACAACTAAAACAACAAATTAACCAACCTTTTATTGTTAAAAAATCTAAATGGTACAGTACTATTTTATCCATCATAATGGGAATTCTCCTTTTAATATTTTTATATAACCTTTTCAAATGGTGCGGTTGTTTTTATTGGTTAAGATATTTTTGTTGTTTTACTAAAGAACCACGAAATCCAAATATTCCGTGTTTACAAATTTTTAATCAGTGCCATAGCCAACCAGTAGACAGTCCAATTGTGCGATATGATACAGAACGAGAAAATGTTCGTATCCCTTTACAACCATCCGTTTCGCAACCTAATATTAGTTGTGATGAACGTTCTGACTCATCAGTGCGCAGATCGAAAAGATTACAGGGAAAAGTGAAAATTAACCCTTTTTAAACTATAAGTTTTGTGAAATAATTATTAGTGCATTAGTTTTAAGAATTAGTAATAAGTTTGCTTGTGTTAAGAAGTTTTTTTTTTATAATTATTCTATAATTATTTTTGTTTATTTTATGTATTGTGTGTAGTATTATAAGATATGATAAGAGATCTTTTTAACTGCTTTATTATTATATAATTATACAATATCAAATGTTAGATATTATATTCGTTAAAACTTTTAATCCTACTGTTTAAAAAGTTTTAGAAATTAATTATATTCAAGATTTTTATTCAAAATTTAAAATTATAACAAAAATCTTTTTAGGTTGGGAGGTGTTGCCTAGCCACCAATACAATGATTTCTTTGTTTTAACTATTTTGTAGGTGTCATTAATTATTATAAAACTATATATAGAAGATCGCATCCATTGTTCGAGTTAGTCTAGTTTTGACCATTAATTAATGTACTTCGCGTTTTTCGTTAATTATATGAACTTAATACTTAATTATATTAACCTAATAAATAATTATATCACTTCAATCAACATATTATTTTCCATCACCTATCATAAACCTAATTGCGGAGTTAAGTTAATTTGTGATCAATCGAAGCTCGTGTACGGAACTTTCACTACAAAGTTGCCCTGGTGTCAGAACTGAAAATTGTGCATCAAGTTAATTTTGTTTATTCCTAATCGGTGGAATACAACAATATTAATACGATTTAGATGTTTAACTAATTATTAAGACAAGTTGTACAAAAAATACTTTTTATTCGCTTTAATAAATGTATAAAAAATATGAACATATTATGATTGGTGATTTGTAAAAATAAATTAAGAATGAGGCAAATCTCTTGGCATCTCTTTGGCAAAATTATCTCCAACTAAAAAAGCAGCGCAACCCACACAAAATTTCAGTCGTATTAAATTATTAAATAAATTATTTACAAAAGTTTAATTACATCTCGCTTATCGCGGATCGATCATTTTGTCGAAATGTTTCCGACTGGCTGAAGGCTTAAGTAACTCGACATCGAAAACCTCCGCATCGGGATTAGTCGGGACGCCAGCATCTTGCATTATTTGATTCACGTAGATGTCGTGCGTCAAATCCTGTCCCCCGATCGCATTGTTTGAGTCGTAGTATTCCAACGGCTCCTCCCATCGTTGATACTCGTATCTTTCCGGGTTCGTCAATTTGGCGGGCTCAGTAATCGTGTCCAATTCGTCGAACGTTTCGAGTTCGTTCCTGTTTCTAAACATCTAAATCGATCCAGAGAAACAAACAAAAAAGTGCAAAAGGAAATGAAAATGTGCTCACAAAGGATTACAAAATAAGTGGTTAGTTGTTTGTTTAGTAGATTTAAGCGAAGAATAGCGAGAAATTAATTTTGTTAATTAATTAATGGAATTGCGGGATCGTTAATTTGCTTTTCGGTAATTTCTTAACAAAATCTTTATTTGTTTTAACAGTTTGTGTACATTTTGTTGTTACAAACCATACAAGTTAATTTAAAAAAATAATTGTCAAAAAAATATTACTATTTAAGTGGGGAATAATTATACAATTAAGTTTCATGCATTATTCAGCTCGTAGCTTTTCAGGAATATTTTTACCAACCTCTCTGCTTTTTTCGATCTCGTTTTCCAAACTGTCTTCGACATGTTCGATATCTTTCGGTGACGCTGAAGTGCTGGATACAGATTCAGCCTCCGCTTCGGTGGTCAATTCGCTACTATCGGGCAATACGTCGATAATGCGCACTTTGAAAAATTGACCGCCAAAGTCGTTTTCATTTTTGTATTCGGTTTCGTTGATTACCACTTTGTGTCCGTCGATTACCTAAAAATTATTGCAAAAAAAATTGTTTAAATTTTTTATTTTTAAAAAAAAAAAAAATTTTTTCCATTCAACAAAAATAATTCTGTTACTTTAAAAAAATTAACTCACTTTGGTGACCGAGGTAGTATTGCCCTTGCCCAAATCAAAATCAGCCAATGGCGGGAAAGCTGGAATTCCCTGCCCAAAAGTCGGGAAATCGGCACCAATTTCGGTCGAATTAGTTCGGAAATGTAATCGCTTCATCAATTGTTGCATTTGCTCACGCATTCTATTCATAACGCCTGTAAAATCCAGTCAAAATAAATAATGGAAACATATTCGCAAAAAAAAACTGTTTAACATGCACCTGAACAACAATTACACAATTCACAAGGCATATTTTAAAATTCAAACTGTGTACTTCCTGGTTTTGCGATTATGTTTATAGAGAATCTACGGGCACCCACACTTGGTGTGTAGGTATAATAAAATATCGCAAAACCTACGGGAAAACCTTCGTTGGCTAATTTGGGAGGTTTTCCTTATCGGGTTGATGCATTTTCGTATTATTACCTTCAAAATTGTCGAAAAGTCCGCCGAAGGGGTTTCCTCGTCCTGCATAGGGACTATAAGAGGGGATGTTGTCGGTGTCGATGATTGCGTGGTCGCCGAATGGGAAGGGAGGGGTTTGTTTTTCCATGGGGATGATTTCCACTTCTTCGCGGATTTTCTTTTGGGAGTTTGCTGCAAAGTAAGGCAAATAAAATGTTACACAACCATAAATTATCGTCAACTTTATCCTTATGCGGTTTGGAATTCGGGAAATTTATACTAAACAAATATTATTCTGGTTTGATAGTAAATATTAATAATGTAACTTGATATAAATATTGTTTAGTAATATAAATTTCAAAGAATTCATTCAAATTTTTTTTCAAATTTGTTTATAATTTATTTTCAATACGCAGAATATTTTTCATGACTCAGTACAGTGGATGTTTACGTACATAATTGGAATCACCTGGACAACCTTGTCAATGTTAATTGATATGAAAATGCATTACATTTCCAATCAGTGTTTAACTGGTTTTCTTTTGAGAATTTATTATTGCAGTGCTGCTACTTAGCATTCAAAAAATAATGCATATTCAAACAATTATAAATTATAAGCAACATTTTCCAGTCGATAAGCTTCTAGAAAATTGTTTCTTAGCTAATAAAGTTTATTAAACAATAGCTCACTTAATTAACAATAAACTAGTGGTATTAATTTCTGCGCATTAAGGCCAATGTCGATAATTTTGTATATAAATAGTTTAATTGCAATCAACAATATTCCTACTTGCGTTTTTTCGTCCTAAAGTTCAAAATTGTCGCATTTTCCCACACAACAATTGCAAAACAACGCATTATATTGAATATAAAAAAAATGTCACGTTGACCGATTTGTCCTACATGTTTTAACGGTTCAATGAATTGCCATAATAAAACATCACTGCATTTTAGTTATGCTGATGAGTTACTCACTATTTAAATATTTGATTTACATCACAATATTTTCTCTTAAAGCGTTTGGTGAAAAGTCCTCAATTTAATAGTAAAAAAATTACAATTTGCTTTAAAATATTTATTATTATTCAACCAAGCGCAAATAATTTTGCTAAAATAAACAAGCCATTATAAATAATGTTATTATGATTATAGTTGCGCGTTTTACTAACTCTAAAAGTCAAGGCTCTATAAATACATTTCAAACGAATTTTGCGGGAAATTAATAATTTCATCAGGAAAATACGTGGAAATTTCAAAAATAAAACAGCAATTAAATTTGTTGTTCAATAGAAATAATAATAAATTATTGCCTTGAAAGTAGACGGAAATAATTTGCTGATTCAAACTACATAGTGTTAACTAACAACAATTGAAATTAGAAAAAAATTCTATAGTATTGTTGAAGCGTTATGATTCATGAATGCAAGAAAAAATGCGAGTTATTTGTTTAAACAATAATCAGTGTAATGCGTCTTGGGTCAACCGTGTGGTATTTTGATAAGGCGAGTGCACTTAAGATAATAAAATGCAGTCGAGAAAAATCGACCAAGTAGCCTTATTATTCTAGAAAATAAACTATGTCAAAATGTGTTTCTAGTTGGACAAAAAAATGGTTTAAATATTAGAATTATCTTAATTTATTCAAGGTTTTGTTGATAATAATTTATTTGTTGTGTTTAATAATTTTTTTCACGCGGAAAAAAATATTATTTATTAAATCACATTAAAATTGAATAGCAAATAAATTAATAAAGTTTAAAATATTATTAAAAATAATAAATAAATGTTTAAATAAATTAAATCTTACTTGGTAGGGCCCATCCTGCAGCCACGCAAACCAACAAAATTATCACTGGATTTATCACTTTCATATTGCTCTTATTAATTCAAAAATAAGACGTTTCGTTTTCGCAAATTATTTGTAAATGGTAAAAATTCGAGCACAAGAGTTTCGCTTGCGGTTGCCGTATGAATTCTAGTCCTGCAGTCAGCAGTGGCTAAATATAAACCCACAGCAGGATGTAAACATACACGAACGATTATTCCAATGAAATCTCGTCCCACCACCTGTTTGCAAACGCCAGCTTTGAATCGTTTTTGCTCAATATATGGCTTATAGAGCCTCTATGTAAAGCTGCAGAAAAACTGACAGTAGATAAATAATTATTATTGGCGAATATGTCAATAAGATAAAAAAAAACAATTGCAAGTTATTGTATGAAAATATTGGAATATTATTATTATTTATTTAATTTGCGCTCTTTATTGTGTTTGAGATGAGTGGATGATTATAACTAGACGGTTAATAAATTGTTACAAGGTGAAAGAAAAGGGGATTTCTTGAATTTATATTTGAAATTATTGTCTGGGGAATTTTAAATCATGAAATAAAAATTTTGAAAATTAATTTTAGAGTAGATTTTAATTTTTTGTAACAAATAATTTTATTAAAAATTAGTTTCTGCTTTCTGGAGTATTTAAAATAACAAAAAAATATAATTAAATATTTATTTTTAGTAGTTACAATTTTTGTGAGCACTTGGAAATTTCGTGAATAAAAATTATTATTACTATTATTAAAATAAGTGTTTTTCTTGCAAATTGCTTTAGTTAGACGTTATAATTTCATTGCCTATTACTTAGGAATACAATAAAATTATAATGTTTTGAGAAAACTTCTGTTTCATATTTATTTTATTATTTTGCGTGACCCACGATTATAAATAAATACTTTTTAAAAGGAATAAAATTATTATTGGTATCTGGAAATTTAAATATAAATTTAATATCCTTCAAATTTAAGCTTATCAAATTAAAAGTCAAAATATTATGAATAATATTGCTGAAAATTGTATAATTTATTAAATTATTTTGTCATTGATCCTTTTTGATATTTTGCTTTCAAGAAATAATACTTTAAGAATTTTAAATAATTTAAAAGATTTTATTATTTTGATTAATTTGTTACTGACTGCTGGAGACAAACAAATGACCATCATCCTGCCTCCCGAAGATTACTCAGTATGCATATCAGTGTTCCACGAATAATGGTCACTTAATTCCATATGACATCACTTATTTGGCTATTGTGAATTTATGATGAAAACATAAGAAAGATGTGACAAACATAATTACGCTGCAAATATAGCGTCAGATGACTATAAAAGGTCGATGTTCATAAAGGAAACTATTTTTCTCTCTGAGTCCTGCAAAGTGATCCTGATTTATTTAAAACTATGATTAAGCAATGCGTACCGCAAATGACCAATATATCATGAAATTGAGTTATTTATAGCGTATTATTGTTCAAATAGTGAGAAACTAATGCGTCCACGTCTAAATTAAATCATTATCAATGCGTTATTGTTGTTAAATTCCGAGTAAAATTTATTATAACAAAATAGTAAATTGTTCAATGTTCACTTCTTTTATAATCGCAAACGACCTTTGTAATAAACATGGTGAGATGAGATGATCAATTAATTAGTATCAACGCGGAGAAGAAAAATACTATATAATTTATTATTAATTGATTTTAATACGAAGTTACAATCAATAACTAAATACATATCAGGATAAATTATTATGCATATGTATTGAAGTTTAATTAATTCCATTTTTTTTAATCACGAATGCAGTGAATGTATAATACAGAGAAGTAGTTACATTTTTATGGGATAATCGTATGCTTATGCAAAATGGGGCAATTAAATATTTTATTTTGCGTTATTTATTATATACTAAATTATGGTTTACGGCTAAATTAACGACCAGCTAATTTTAAGCTGTTTTGAATTTTTTGTAAATCAAATATTGCATTTTTATTTTATACTGATTAAGTCAGGCTCCCTGCAAGTGCGAATACAGTGGAAATATATTTCCTTGGGAGAGAAAAGGACAAAAATTCCCACTATATTCGCACTAGCCAAAGAAAAGGGAGCTTGACTTGATCAGTATATTGATAATTTATTTATTAAAAAAGAGCGTGTCTGCAAATTGGATGTCTTTGTCAAGGTTTCATTTTATCAATCATCGCTTTTGCTAATATCTGTTGTTATTTTGCTGCAACAATAGCAATCAAACAAATTGAAAAACTCATTAGATTGGTAATTCAGAATTAATTTCTATTCCAGAATTATTTTTTTAATTTAAAAATTAAATATCTAGAATTATTGTTTTAAAAAGGAAATTAATTGTTAAATTTAACTTTGTTTTTATTTATTTTTATCTATTTATTATTTTCAATTATGTTATCTAAAAAATTTGGCTCAAAATAATTAAATACGCACATTTTATTATCAATTAATTTAACATTTAATAACTTTCAAACCACATTTCCAATTGAAAAACGCATTGCATATTCGGATTCTACGCATTTTTCTACATGCGTATAGCAAATTTCATCGAAATCGGTGGAACTTTAGGTGCGTGGGAATAAAATTATGAGCGTGGGAACTAAAGTGCATCGCCGCGTGCATCTGTACATTCCACAAGAAATTCCGATGCGCGTACATTCCAATGCAACTATTAACGCACAATGCGTCCACTTGACCCACTTTTCCGTATCAGCTATTATCCCCACACTTCTATTATAGAATTTCCCCCAACTTCAGATTCAGGGCAGCCAACTGCAGTTTAAACTACAAGTGTCAAATATCAGTTTGAAAATTGTTGTGTGCGTGAAAAGTGATCAATTAAGTGGAAATGCAGTGTCTATGAACCCTTTTAGTGCTCAATATCAAAGAAAACCCGTTTAAGGACTCAAAAAGACATTGAAAATCTAATATAGCCGGCCCGAAAGAAGCAGAAATCATCGCGGGAATATATTTGAGGTTAGAATTCACAATATTAGAATTTAAACGATCGCAATTGCGAACAGCGAATATGTTATCGTTATCTGTACTCTCAATTAAAGTAAACCCCCGTGTTTATTCTCGAAAGCAAAGCCCCAAAGCACCAGCTCTAAAATATATGAAACAATTGCCGCGGCCCGCGATAAAAAATAAAGTGGATTTTGGGGCCAATGATACTAGACGAAATTAAACAATATTTTTTTATATATATTTTTATTAGACTTAAATGACACTATATTGTATAAAATCTACAATTATTTGCTTAGATTCTAAAACTACCAGTTCACATAAAAAAGACAAACGGACAAATTAAATAATTCGCGTAAAAAAATATTTATTCCCCTACAATTGATAGATTCGCTCTGATATGTTAAACTAGTACACATAAACTTTAAATAATAATATTAATACAATAGTATCAAAATTAAAATATTGATTATAAAATTACGAGTTTAATTAAATTAAACAAAAAAAGTAAATGTCTTATTATATCACAATAATATACACAATATGAACACAATCTGTAACACTTTTTAGAAACCATTTAAATATCTTTGGATTTGGAATTTTATTGCTAATTAATAACCATCATATTGCTGAATTTTATAATTTCCGGCTGCGAATTTGTATACTGAGCGCATAATATCCCGCAATTCTAATAGCGAAGAACAAACCCACTAAAAACATAACTGCGGTCGAATATTGAGCGTATTCCATATCCATTTGATTCAAGAATTTTTCGGGGTAGACAAAATGACAATAATCCGCTTCTACGCAGGGTAGCTTTCCTCTGTCGTAACCAAACACTGATAACACTAAGCCTTCTAATCCGTATTTTAAAAATGATATGTGGAACAACCATCGCATGTATGGGTGGGTGTCGTTCAGTTGCACGAAGAAGCCCGAAAAAATTGTGAATGGCAGGAAACAGAATGGACCAAATATGACCCCATTCTAAAAAAATATTTAGCTTATTAATTATCGATTATTAATTCACAAAAAAATGTTTACCTTTATGTCCATGCAAGCTCCAATGAAAAGGCCAAAACTTTGAGCTACCAGTGAAATTAATATGCACATAAATAGAAAAGAAAATATTCTAAACGTTTCAACCGGTTGCATTGTGAAGAAATAAGTAACTAGTGCATAAATTAACGTGGCTAACATCTGCAAAAAAAATTAAATAATTAATTCACTTATCCAAAAAACCAAAAAAAAATAAAAATGTCCAGTGAAAAAATTCTTACTTGTACTGGAATGTCTGCTAAAGAAATCGCAATATAATACGACTTCAACGAGTACCACTTATTAAAGTGCTCCCTAGTAATTACCGGTAACTCTGATGGAACTAAAATTCAAAAAATTAGTCAAATAATTCCTCCAAAAAATTTAAAATAATATTACAAGTAGTCGTAACGCAATTAAACGAAGTCATCATCAGAAACATAACTGAGAAGAAAAGAAAATTAAAATTATTCAAAACATTGGAAGCATCTTTTCCAATTCCATGATATAAGATTCCTATAAATAGTGCGATTCCAGTATGCGTTGTTAAACGTGAATATGTTAAAGTCCGGTCTCGACTGAGTATTAAAAACGTCCGTTTAATTAGCACCACTATTTGATTTAAAAACGACGTCGGATATTGTCCGTGGCAACATTGAGAAGAGTCTTCTGATTTATCACAGCTATTCACTTTGGGTAGGAAGAGCGGAGGCGCTTTGACTGGCGTCATCCTTCCATCTTCCATCATTTTATCTTGAATTTAAATTTACCGCAAAGATACAGTATGTCCCAAAAAAAAATTGTAAAAAAGTACCTATGTGCTCCAAAGATTGAAACTGCAGCGAGTTTCTTTGGCGTTTTCTCCATTCTGGACACAGTCCGTTCTGGGATTTGGTTAAAAGGGCTTCTTGGAAGTTGCCGTGCTCCCCGGTTATTACTTCTAGTACTATTAAATTAAATTAATTAATTGAAAATAATATTAGTATTTTATATTATTATGCTTACAATAATCAGCAGGATTGTGATACGGTGGGCACACTAAATTCAATTCGCCTAAATAAGGAAGCACTCCTTTAATTGATCCTTGATATAAGCAATTTCCTTCGCCTAGCACATAGAGATGATCAAACATTTCGAAAATCATGGCACTAGGTTGATGAATCGTGCAGATTATCGTTCGACCCGATAGTGTAATTTGTTTAAGAAGCATTATGCATTGTTTTGAGGTCACACTATCCAGTCCACTAATAAAAAATAATTATTATAAATAATTAAATAATTATTTAATTTATGTAAAAAAAAATATTTTTTGATTATATTTTTATGCAACCAACAATACACTAGGATGCACTGTCGGTGCTATAAGCTTGTTCAAAAAATGGTTTATTATTTTGAATTTATTTTGAGACAATTAATACTTTCCGACAAATATAAATTCACTTTTAATGATTATCTTGTCTATTTATCATTAAATTTCATTAATTGGGTTATCCTAAATCAAACAAATAAAATTGTAATATAAGTATTGATAAATTTTGATCAAGTATTAGATTTGAAAAGTAATTTTTACCGAGATTTTTTTCCTGACCCGATAATAAAAAATTAAATATTATCGGCTATAAATTTTTGGGGGTCCAAAAAGCTTCTTTTGCGGCCTTAATTCATAAATAACGATTAAAGAAAATGCTACTGTATTGTTGGTTGCCTAAATCTGTCACATTTATACTAAACATACCTTGTTGGTTCATCAAAAAACATAACTTGAGGATTTTTCAGCAGTTCTAAAGCGATAGAAAGTCGCTTTTTCTGCCCACCAGATAACGATTGTATTTTGACTTTCCTATGGTCCCATAAACTGATAGAATCCAATATTTCTTTTATCTAGAACAAGCCGAAAGCAAATAATATAAAAGTAGATTGTAATATTTAATGATCTATTATTTACTCTAGATTGTTTTTCTTTATGAGTATAATTTGAATTAAGTTTAAGATTAGATGCTATTGTCATGGCTTCAGCAACAGATAGTAAAGGTTGCAGATTGTCGTCTTGCATAATGTAACAGGACTTTTTTCGAAAATTAGATTCATCCCTGCTCTCATCATTCACTAATAGTCGACCAGAAACCCCCGTCCTGCAATCAGACAACAATTAATCAATTTATTGCGTTATCGCAACCCAAAAAAAAATTAAATTAGAACAATGTTGTAATATTTTATCAAATAGTTTGCACGCAAACGAGTACACATGCACCGAGATCCGAGAGTACGAGCTTTGCATGGGCTTTCATTCAGCAAAAAAGCTCGAATCAAGTACACATGCACTGAGCCGAATCAATACTACTGGCGTAGTTAAGTGCACTTGCACCGGAATGGTAACTTCTTGTTGTAATGTTGATAAATATATCCTAGACAAGGAATTTTAATTTGTTGGAAAATATCTTGGACAAATATTTTTTGATTGAATTGTTGTGGATTAATTATTAATTTATCTATTTAATTGTTGATGAGGAAATGGACTTTGAATGGCAAGATTAATTGTAATAACAATTTAACTACTAATTTTGTAGCTAATTTAAGTACTAGGTACTTAGATGTATATTTATACAAAGTTGCGGAATGAATTCCGCGACAATTGTATTTTTTTTATTTTGGGAAAGATAATTTTAATCTAATATTTGATTTTTTTTTTTGGTATTAAAACAATAGTTTAGTCATGCTCTCATTAATAAAAAAGATAAGTCGTGAAGTCCCAGTAAAGATATTTGTTACGTAATTTAATTCGAAATTATTAATTTATTTATTACTGCACTTACGTGTATCCGGCTAAAATATTCATTAGAGATGATTTTCCTGACCCGGAAGGGCCCATAATTGCTGTTAATTCTCCTGCGGAAAAATCGCCGTTTACACCATTGAGAATTGTCCGTTTTCCTTAAAATTACAAAATTTAATTAACTTTCAATTTTGCATTATAAGTCACAAAATCAACAATTTAACGTAGTATAATAAATTTACATTTATGATCCTTTGTGAAACTAAAATCCTTGAAATAAACCAATAAAGCAATAGTTAGTCATTAAATAATATTGTGCAAACCAACGTTCAATTTATCAATTGTTGAACGCCTCCTCGTTCACCCGATTTAAGACCCCTAGAATTTTTTTTAAATTTATTTTGTCACACTATTAATTTATTTAGGTAGTTACACACTTTTATATAAAGTTAGGAAAAATTTTAAAAAGTACCTATACTATCGATTAGTTATTTGTACTTGAGAAACACCTGCCAAGTTAATTGTGATAATGCTCCAGTAGTGAAACAAATACGTGTTTTACATATTAAAAATTGTAAAGTAATTTATCAGTTACAGTAAATGATTGCCTGGATAGACAAAGATGGTTCAATGTGGGTTAAACAATTTTTTTATTGAATATAATTAAAAATTACCGACAAAGTTTAAGTATGACTTATTGTCTGACCTTATAAGGATTTATTAAGTGTTAAATTTTCATAGAATAATTTGCATAAATATAGTAAAATAATCGCCTTTAAAATCATAAAGCGAAATGTGATTACAACAAAAATGCGGTAAACAATTATTCATAATTGCAAACTTGCATAAATAATATTCACGGTTAAATGAATAAATAGTACTATCTTATCAAGAATCCTTGAAGGAAAACATATGTGTCTCTGGTACTCGTATCAACAATAGATTTGTCTGAATAATCAAACTGAAAATTTAATATTTCTTTTAATCGACAGGTAAAAAATTAGCAGACCGTCGAAAAAGTTGGGATTATATTTTATATACGCATTCAAAATCGATAAGCCGCAGTACAAACAAGTTAATAAAATTTTTGAGGCGACCTATAATCTAATTATTGATTGTCTTGATGAACAAGAACCGCTGAGTTGGCTGAAAGAATTGTTAATTAATTGGATCGTAGATGGAAGCCATATAAAAGAAATTTTTAATTATAGAAAGACATAAAATTATTTTAAATATTTTGAAAAACTTGAATTTATTGCAAATTATTTTTAAAAGCTCTTTAAATTTTTTTTTTCTCACTTTAATTATTTTTTTAAATTTTATTTTGTGTAACTGGTTTTGGAATACAAGTGCAATTAAGATCTGAATTTATGTTATGCGAATTAAACACCTAGACATGAAACAATTAAAATTGTTGACGATATAAAATTATAATCTCCGAAAAAACATGTTGCAAAATATAATTGTTTATTTTTCTAAACTACTTGTTCATGAGGTCAGATTTTTTTTACATAAATTCGTACGTATTATTTCAACAAAAAATATAAAACAAATAAATATCCTTGAATTTTTCTAAATAGTAAATATTTTGAGTAAAATATATATTTTTTTAAACCGAAATTTTATATTTTTTGTATTTTGTTGTGATTCATCTCTACAAAGACCTATTTTTATATTTACAAATTAATTAAATTCATAAAATTTTGTCATAAAATTGACGATAAAAATTATTAAACATGTTCAATTTTAAAATTATTACTAATAAAATTATTTATCGGAAATAAAAGTTCGATTTAAATTAACTAGGAATTTAATTCGCTATCAAGAATACAATACGTGTTTGTTGAAAAATATTGTAATCCAGTTAAATAAGGCACGTATTGATTATTATAAAATTTTATGCGCATTTTTTAAACATTGATAAATCGTTTTCAATCCATAATCAATTTTATTCGAATTACATGCTGAAAAGCCAATTTAAATTTACAATAAAATAAATGTTTCTAAATTTAATGTAGATCGTCTACTCTAATCTAAGGTCGACAAATTGTTGTTAATAGACAATCTGACCTTTCTAAATGAACGTGTCATATAATTTGCGCACGTAATATTCAAATAAACTTCCTATTTTTCGAAAAAAAAAAAAATATGAGAAAAAATTCTTGAATGAAAAATTCCGAGGGCGAGAACTACCGAGAAAATCTTTGTCCCTCTTGCATTCGTCGCTTTGTTAGGATGTGGTTGGTGGACCCCTAGTTTCAAAATGCATCATCCATGTGCTAGAGAGAGATTTTATAGCTCTCTCTCACTTGAACTCTCGAATGCACTAATGCAGAGTGCATTGCACAGCTGATCAATGTTTTTGTTTGATCAAATAAAAATGTATATTCCCAAATAAAAATATTAGCTTTTCGAAAATGTTTTCTAAAGTGCGCTATTTTTATATCATAAATATTTAGTTTATTGATAACATTGTTTTGCTTTATTTAATTCCAATATTAGCAATAAATTAATATAAACCTACAAAAATTAATTTCCTAACTTAAAATTTACATTAATTATTTTTTTTTAAATAAAATTGCACTTACGTCTCCTGAAAATCCCTTCTTGCACCTGATACGTGATATTTCTAAATCCCAAATGCACAGCACTGGCCACATTTTGCGAAAGTTTCCCAGCAGCCCCATCCTCAGGGATGGTGATCAGTTCAAGTTTAAGTGAGTCAGGTCGTTTTGGCGATTTCAGTCTCGAAATACTGGGTATGGTCGAAGCTTCCGTCATTTTCACGTTCTGAACTTCAGCCAGATTGCATGCAACTGGCTCGACTCGACTCTCGAGTTTTCATCCACAAAGCCCCGATATCACAAACCCCACTTCTCCAAAGTCAAATAATCAAATTATCTCAAGTTTTTATCAGTATGAATTTTCTATTGTAGGGGGTTCAGGTGGTAATCGATTTTTTTACTGGAAAAATTACTTTGTTGATGAAAATTTTTAATTATTACATAGGGATGGATTTTTTTGAAAAAATAGGATGGGCCGGATATTAGCTTAAGGCTGTAGTAAATATTTGTTTATGGTATATGTAGCAATTTCCTCACAGTTTTCCTAATAATAATATTTGCGCATTTTCCTGTGCAAATTTATAAACAATCATAAAATTAAAATCATATAAAAGTATAAATTTATAAATGTATGAATAATTTTAGATGTCAATAAATAAATAATATTCATTAATAATTTAATATTTTTGCTTTAAATAGTTTTTTTGTTTCTATTTAAACTTTTATAAAATTTGCCAAAAAAATTGTTTTTAATTAATTTTGAATAATATTTGTTTAAAATGCCTTTTTGGTCAATTTTCTTAAAACTTTTTACTATAAACGGTAATTAATAATAAAATAGTTAATTTGTAAACAAATTAGCAAAGTTGAAAACAACATAGATAGACACTTTTTCTATTTTTACAGAATGCATTTGTTTTTATTTTAAATGACCTTTATCTTCTTTTGTTAGTGATTCATATTATTCTTTCTCCTTTGTTATGTTCATTACCATTAGTACTAATAGCGTTGTGGATTAAAATTGAATTATTATATAAATTATTTAGTATTTTTTGATAATTATCGAGGAAATTGAACCGTTTTTTACAGTTATTGAAGATAGTGATATGAATAATTATTTTAATTATACAGAGTGGTCTTCGATTAAATTACAAGGCTTAAAAATTCAAAAACGAGAAAAAAGTTTTGTCACACATTTTTGTTTCCCATTTTTGAAATTTTAAAATAAAAATATTTCCCCTAAAAAATAAAATATCTTTGTAACTTAATCAGGGCACACGCCGTATATTTTTTTAACAGAACAAATATAAATTTTTGGTCCACAGTTCAAATCTTATTTAAATATCATTTATTTATTACGTGCAATATTTGGGGAAATTATATAAATTGATAAATAATTTAAAAATTATATTTATTTATTACTTTAATTAGTATTTTAAAATTGACGTTAGATTTGCGCTACTCATAAATCTTCTTCAAAAATAAAGATATTAATTGAACTGGTAAATATTTTATTTAAATAAAATATTATTTACCAATAATGATAATAAATATAGTAAATAACTAAATTTTTCAAAGAATAGTATTTTGAAAAATCAATTATTACCAGATAATTTAACAGATTTGATATTCCCATGTATATTACAAATAATTTATTTGACTTTTGCCTTCTTGTGGGTAGTATTAAATATCCAGATAAAAAGCATCACGATTAATACAGGTATAGCAATTTGCTTTAATTACTTTTAACCCCAGCAAGCATCATCTCCTTAATATACTCAATAAATCAATATATTTCCCAAATTTGATTAATGTGGGACAATAAAAATTTGGTGCGTCAATTTTGTTGCTCTACAAAAATGTAAACAGTGTGATAAATATTTGTTATACTAATAAATTACTATATCCTATTACTCATTCACGTGGCGCTTTAGTATTTTTCAAAACATTATTTTGACCTATTTAGAACATAATGAGGTTTTCTAAACAAAATAAGCTAACGCGAATTAATCAATGGGCATTTAAAATTTAAAGGTCTGCGCGCGGTTTGGTTGGCAACCAGTAATACACATAATTGTTTAAATAGTTCACATCCTTTAAAATATTTATAGTTACTTAAAAATAATTGCATTTGTCGTCTTTGAAAATTATTTTTGTATTAAAAATAATTAGATAAGTTTTAAAAAATCGCGGATTTAGTAAAAATTTTGAAAATTTCGAATTATCATTTTTTTTGGTTTATTTAAAAAATAAAACGCTATTTTTTAAAACTAGAATATTTTATGGTATCACATTTAAAGAAATAATTGTTTACAATCTTGAACACCACCTAAAAGAAAATCTCTGACTAGTGCTTCTTAAAATAATCATTATACTATATAGGTAAAAATTTGGTTGATTATCAAATAAATATAATAATTTCAAACACAGGAAAAGTAAAAATATAAATACATATCTAAAAAGAAAACAATAATACAATAATAAAAACAAAATCGATATGAAAATAATTAGTCAAAACTGAATAAAATATTTATAATACTGTAAAAAGTTTTATAAAAAATGCCAATAGTAATTAATGTAAATTTTATAAAAAATATTGTTCATATCAATCTTTGGTAAAACTATACTAAACAATAACAGAAAACGAGATTAAATCAACGTTTGTTTAACTTAAACCATAAAGTAAGATAAGTAGCGGCGTGCATAAGACACCATAAGACAACAATTAGCGAAATATTTGATACAAGATCAACATGCGTAATATCCATTTCTTTCAAAAACTTTCTGGGATCCTGATAATGACAATATATCTCCTCTTCTGGACAATACAAATTTCCGCGTCCAAGCCCGTAAATCGAATAGACGACACTTTGAAACGCTGCTCTATAATAGCTCAAATGGAACAACCAACGGAAAGCTATGGGAGTGTCGAGATATCTTAAGCAAAAGCCGAAAACTGAGAAGAAACATGCGATAACTGGTCCCAAAAATACTGCAATCTAAAGAAAAATACTTGTTAGTACCGATTTAGTTGCAACTTGGTATATAAAAGTGCTTACTTTTATGGGGGTTGTGGCACCAATGAAATAGCCCATAGATTGTGCGCATAGAGTTGATAGGGTGCAGAATAGTACGAAAATGTACAATCTAAAATCCATGGGTTGATCCGTTAGCCAGTAGGATATCGCAATGTATGTCCAAACGCAAATTAGCTATTCAAAAAAAAATATTATATAGCTTTAATTATTTTTTTAAAAATTATTTTGACTCACTTGAAAAGGTATTTCGATCAATATCACAGAAAGTAAGTAAGGGGTTAATTTATACCATCGATTGAAGTGCTCCCGCGTTAGTATTTTCATTTCCAAGGGGACTAAAAAAAAATTAAATTTATTGAGACCAAAAAAAATATTAATTAAAAATATAAAATTATAGCACGATTCTAGATTGTCAGTATGACTCAAACATGCATAATACCACACAATTATTATTTTAATAACATTCATGTGGGTTCCGTGTATGCACTGTGCTTCATTGTTTTGGAATAAATTATTATTATTTTAACAATAACAATAATTTTTTTTTATTTTAGTTGCATGATAAGGCATCATTCACTTTTAATGCATAAAAAATTATATGGTTTTGTGGTTCGATGCATAAAGCTCTTTATAACCGATTTAGTGAAAAATACTCAAAATTTATTTTGAAAAAAATTGTTTTAATGCATTTTTTTGCCTTTAAAAAAAATAGTTTAATACTTTTTGCAACTAAAGAATATATTTAATTTTTATTAATAATATTTTTATAACTAAAATAATTTTTATTACTCATGATGCTCCGATTATGTTGAAACTTGATATCTATAATTAAAATTTGTCTTAAAAATATTAAAAAAAAATAATTTTTCTATCATATCATGACTTGTACTATTTCTTATTTTGTTGCCACGCGAAATTCTCCATCATTTTAAACATAGATAAATTTATGGAAAATTTTTAGCACGTTTTCAATAATATTGATCAATTAATGTAAACACGCGGGTTTAATGCATGCATGCATGCGTTATTTTTGTATTATTTCTTTAACAATGCGTAGTGATATTATACTTACATGATAAGGTAACAGACATTTTTCCTGTATAAACAATGAGTAGGAGAGAGCCATAAATGTAAACATAGTTCGCTAAAATTGAATTCGCTCTTGAACCGACGCCTTTGTATAAATATCCAAAGATAAATCCAATTGCAACATGTGCTATAAGTCGATTGAATAAGTACATCTGCAGGAAAATTAATTGAGCTATTGTTGAAATAATTATTATTTATGCAAATTCTTACATAAGTTCGTTTAGTTGTTAATAAATTACGTTTATACAATAATAGAAACTGCATAATTACAGCTGCTGGTATTGGTGATGGTTCCTCAATAATTTTATTTAGGCTAGTCAAGTTGCTGGTAGCTTCACTTTCCTTATCTGCAAATAATTATTTTATTAGCTAAAATCATTTCTTACAAAATACAATATTAAATTTTATATGGTAATTAAGATTATTTATGAAATTAAATTTAATTTGCGTAACGAATTTTTATGATGAAAATAAAATTCGAATTAAAATCAGATTAAATACGAATTGATTGCAAGAATGTGTAATTTTAATTTTATTAAGCACAAGGTAAATAATTTCGTCAATTTTTTGACGTCAAAATATTTTAGAAATTTTTATAATAATTGGGAATTTTTTTGTCGATTTAATTTCGTCAATAAATTTAGTTCATAAAAATATTTTAATATTTTTTTGTTAATTAATAATAAATTTTGCATCGAAATATAGTTTTAACTTGTTATTTTTGTTCGATCACTGTATTTAAAAAGCAATTATCGAAAATATATACAACTATTAGCATTTGAACCAAGTTGAAATGTTAAACAATAATATGTATCTATTTACTAGACATTATCAAATTAAACACAATAATTAAAATACATTATTGCTTACAAATTACAACCGCCAATTCTATTTCTAAAATATAAATATGCATGTATCATTATATATTCGTTTAGCATTTACAACTAAATTGTTATCAACACATTTTCAATTTATTTTTAACAATACTATAATTTATATCCTTTATATAAAATGTTTTTTATTTCAACAAAAAAAAAGTTAAATTATTTATCACGTACTTTTTAAATGGATTTTTTTTAATCTTTGAACTAAATTAATTAGTTATAATTAGTCAAAATAACAACCCGGATCTAGATAAATAAATAAACAAATTTGAAATCCAAAACGCTCACCTTTTGAATTTTCAATCGAGCTTCGCCGCTGCTTTTGCATTTCGATCGCGCGTGTTGCCAATGCGTTAATATCCGTTCCATGTTCTCCAATAGCGACTTCCATCACTTTAATTCGAAATAAATAACTAATTTCACCAAATATATTAATTAAGATAAACTTACAAAAATCTGCAGGATTGTGATATGCGGGACAATTCAAATCGAACCCACTTAAATATGGGACCAAATTGCTGATAGTGCCATCATAAATGCATTTTCCCAAAGAAAGCGAATAAAGTTTGTCGAACATTTCGAAAAGTAAAGCAGAGGGTTGATGGATTGTGCAGACGATGGTGCGCCCTTCTTGAGCTAAGCGCTTTAGAAGGGAAACGCATTGCGTGGTTGACGCGCTGTCTAAGCCACTGGAAATTTAATCACTCGGTATAATATAAATAATATTAAATATGTTTCTCGAAATAATTTATAAATAGCGTTAAAAAAAAACTAAAAAATGTTTAGGGGCGGCTGGGCTTCGAACCCTGATCTTGCAACTTCCGGTCAAAAAAAAATTGCTGCTATAATTCTATTGTTCCAAATAACAAAGCAAAAATATTTTTAAATCACTCTATGATTATTTCTACTGATTACTTTTTAATTGTTGGATTAATTGTACTATCATTTTTAATTTCAAGATCAAATATTGCTGTTATTGTTTTAATAAAACTACCTGAAACTATTTTGTTACGAAATTCCAGTTGAAAACAGATTGATTTTTGATAAATTTATATCTTAAACAAATATTAGAAATAATTGATCAATATTAATTAAAACAATTAACCTTCAAGCTAATTAATTAATTAAATAAAACATCTTAACATAATTGTATTTAATGATTATTATTAACTTGACACTATATTATTATTAATTGTAAAGTGTTTTGTAGACGACATTATGAACATTTTGATTTTATAATATAAAAATGACAACAAATTTTGTTCAAAATTGTAATTTAATTTATTTTGAACGCAAGCCAGCTTATTTTTAGATTCTCGGAGCGTCTTAAAAATGCCTAAAAAAAATAAAAAAAAAATACTTACGTGGTAGGTTCATCCAAAAATAGAATGGGGGGATTGCTGAGCAACTCCAATGCAACTGCTAATCGTTTTCTTTGCCCCCCTGATAAGCGCGAGGTAAGCGTATGCTGGCATTTGTCTAAACCAAGTAGTTCCAGTACTTCGTGAACCTATTTTGAAAATACAAATATTTGTAAATTTAATTATTAATCTAAAATGATAATATTTAGAAATTAATTATTATAAATATTTACAAAAAAATAGACTTTTAACTTTTTGTATCAGTGAGAACGTGATAAAAGTGGCATCTGTGACTTTCCTTTCGAAGACAAATTCGAAGAATTAAATAAATTATTACGTTATAAAAATATTTCCAGTTTATTATTGTTTATTTTTAGATTTTTAAATTCAATATTACTATCTATCATTTTAAAATTAAAACGAAACCAAAATAATTCTGAGCGATTGCTCTAGAAAGCTCCCAACAAGCCAAGCGAATTTTTTCACTCTACTAACACAGTTTCCATAAAAGAAAACGCTATAAAAAAAATTACCTGTTGCATTTTATACTTCATATCCACGGTGTAGCCGAGTTTGAGATTAGCGGCGAATGTCATGGCCTCTTTCGCGGTGAGTGCAAGGCGAAGTTCTTCATCTTGAGGTATATAAGCCGATAACTTTCTAAATCGAGGACTTTGATCGCGTACTGAGTCATTCAGCTTCACCACTCCGGTGCTACCGCGCGTTCTGCAACAAATAACTAATTAGCCCTACGGTGCTAATTTTGTGGTACCACAAAAACTTGTCTGTTGCAACAACAATGACTGCTGACATTGAACCCGGTTGACCTCCGTCAAATTATACAAATGATGTTATCTTGCTTAAATTAATTATTTTTTGTTCTTGATAAATTTGTTGAAAGTTTGATGCAACTGTGCATGAAACAATTTTTGCGAAATTTGACATTATTTTTATCAGCGACCCGAATAATTGTAGCATGCAACAGTAATTTGGAATTTATTAATTTCTATATAATAGAAAATATTTTTTTTCTACTAGAAAACTATTTTTTTTATTAAACTAATTTTTTTACTTACGTAAATCCTGCAAGAATATTTAGCAAAGTGCTTTTTCCCGCCCCTGATGGTCCCATAATGACCGAAAGCTCCCCCGATTTGAATTGTCCTGACACGTCATGTAGAATTTTTTTCGTCTCTAGAAATAAAGAACAAAATTAGTTTTATCTAGTTTTTTTAATAATTTAATTATAAAACTACATGATGAACAATTACAAGTAATTACTGCTAATAACTTCCTATCTGAGTGTAAAATAGTGAAAAAATTGTATAAAAATTGTTATTTTATGCTAATTGCCTTTTTTGCGCATTTATAATTGTAAACACATTGTTAATGACCTTTACATTCACTTTTAATCATTTGATATTGCTCTTGATTTAATTGTCTGTGTGCAATTAATATCGATTTGTAGTTAAAGGCTAGATTGTTATAAATTATAAACATTGTAGCAAAACTTAATTTTTTGTGTTAAAAAAACATATAAAAATTTAATGGGTTTAATTAAATTATGTAGCAATCGCAATTCGACTAACGAAAAATTAGTAAAACCAAATTGTTGCTAATTTAGGTAATAATTAAATATGACAATAAAAGAAACTAATTGAGGTACACAATCGAATACTTTGTTAAATTTACTTATTTGCACTTTGAATTTAAATTGACTATTAATACCATTAATTATTTAATTAAAGGGTAGAATAACATATTATATAATACATACATACACTTTGTTTAAATTAAATAGTAGGTTTGTTTGAAATTTATACTTTAGATATTTTCCTTTAATAAAATGTCTGGAATTTGGATTATTATGCTAGTTGAAATGACGTAGGCATACGTCATTATTCATAATAATTGCGTAATAAAATTATATTATAAATAATAATAAATCAATCGCATCATGTTCACATATTTTACAATTAGGTTAAATTCAGCATTGCATTGAAACAATTTTAGATTTTTAGATCGATGTTAACTATGCAAAATGCATATGCATTCAAGGCTAAATGCAACAAAACATATTTTCAGATAAGTTTGAAAAATATATTATTTGTCACTGCAATTGATAAGAAAATTCGACACGTGCTTATATTATAATATTTTTTAACATAAAAATGAAATTTATTTAAAAATATTTTTTTTAATGCAGCTATTTTAGTTATACCTAACAATTTGTTATATTTTGTAACAATAATATTTAATTAAATTTAAAATTGTATTAATTTATCGTTACAATGCAAAATGTGATAATGAAAGTGGCGTGTATGACCATGAAAATAATCTCCATTAAACATTATGTATAAAGTAATGGATACTTGTGTAGTTTTTATCTTTTGATACGTAATTTAAAAAATTTAAATTAAACTATTTGCACTCGTTTTTAGATATAGTTTTCCAATTTCTAAAACTATCTTCAAATTTTTCCTATCGTCTCTATTAATTAATTTACGTGCTTTAGCAAATTAGTCTCGCGAAGCATTTGAGCGCCGCCTGGCGATTATATAGATACCTACTCGCCCCCAATAATTGCATACTATATTTTTTATACGATTTAAAATTGTTTAGAAGGCCGCTTACTTTTATTTAGTTTTATTTTATGTAATTATGAATACAATTATTGTAAACAAACATTATCTATAGACAATCTAATTATACCGTAACGTTAGTCCTGCTGCTTAAAACACATAAAAATATTTTATTTCGAATAAATTAAAATTAACTGCCATTTATTAATTTATCATAAAATTGTCCCATTCATTTTATATACGAACTAACCTAGTTTTACAAAGACAATTGTATAACTTAACAATATATCCTTTTACAGCGAAGCGAATTACAAACGAGGCTGAATAAGTCCTTAAAATTAAATGCATACTAGACGGACGGACTTTGTGCAAGCATGTCATTATTTTTGTAGGTAATCGAGTTTAAATTATATTTTAGGATCATATCATTAAATTATGTAACGATTTAATTTTATTAATTAATATTTCGAAATGTTGTCCATTGTTCGACCAAAAAAAAAAAATATCAATGATTGTTATTATTTAAGTGCAATTATTTCTAGATAAGATTTGTTATGAATTAGTTGATAAATGCAGTTCTAGTTTAGAACGCAGTTAGAAATGGTGATTCAAGTTTTCAGCATTGAAATAATTGACACTTGAGCGATTAATAACAATTGCAATTTATTATGCGAAATTTAATTTAGAAATGTAGTCGCGGGGGAAAGAAAAAAGTTCCTTCCCTAGAGAGAAAAAGTAGCACTTTCCGCCCTAAAGCGAAAAATTATTATTTTAACGACACATTTGTATCCAATACTAAAATGATCATCAATGTTTACGAAGATGTTTACCATACAATGCATCTCCCAGAGTTAATAACCGGAAAATAAATCAACTCTCTACAGCTGCATATTGTAGGTCAATGCCAACCAAATGCAACTGCATAGAATAATATTTATCGAATTTTGTGCTTAAAAAAAATTAATCACCAAACGAGTCAACAAATCTTTAACTAGCATGTTAAAATCCTAATTGTCGACCGTTTACAGTAAAATGTTATTAGGCTCATTTTTTGCGCACATTGACGCATCCACTCGTTATCTAATTACCAATGACTCATTATGGAGATTTCGTGTTTTCAGCAGAAATAATTGTTGTTCCAACACCCTTTGATCGCGATGGTTCGATAAGTAAATTTCCTTTTAAGTATTGCCAAATTTTTCCTGATAGCTTATCGTCAATCATGAATAATTGAATTTACTCGGAAAGATCTTCAAATTGGATAAACAATATTATTTGCATTTCACCGCATTAATTAATTATTTAATTATGTAGAGGCAAATTTTCTTACAAATATAACTCATGCCCAAGAATAGATTAACAAAGTGATTGTATGCAAATTAAGGGTAACAATAATATTATTCATGATGATTAATCAACATTATTTGAAACTCACCCATTCAGAAATATTCAATTTTTGAATCGTTATAGTTTCTCTTTATTCGATGCGAGTGATTAACAAGAAAGTTGTAAAATAATTACCTTTCTGGAATCGCGTCATGGACCAAGTGGTAGCCGTGAACGAAATATCCTGGAACTCCAAATCGACGGCCTGCCGTTTTGGAAAATAATGTTGCTTCTTCTTCATATTGTCGCCGAAAAAGTATTGCGACGAATTGTTGTTGTCCGGCGGTTTGGTGCCCAAATTCAAAATCGCATCCGGATTATCTTCGGATGCTGATGTGAGTGAATCATTGCTCTGGCAACATCTCAATGGGCTGCTGCTTCTAATTCGGTCTTCCTTTGTCGTCATGATATTTCTATTTTATTCAACTTGCATCTGCATTATTAATTTACACACATAAAATTCGAATTTGACTGCTGCACGATTGTATGAATGATTTTCGTCAACTGAGGAAATGTTATCGTTTTGTAAATATTTATGTTGTATGTGGTTTATATTTAATTTATTTAATGTACCCGCCGAACGTTGGGTTGCAACTGGCGTGCAAGTCCGTTATGTGTTTAATATATAGTGGAGATAGAATTGGAGAATAATAACTAGAGAACCATTGAAACTTTATTCGTTGTAGGTGTTATCAATTGCTTTCTTATCGCGCATAAATTGTTGGTGAAATGCGACTCGCAATGCGAAACGCGCAGTTTTTTTTTGGCACTAAGCTGGCGAAGAAGCGATTTTTTATAAAAAAAATAATAATTTAAAAAAAATTAAATTAAATTAGTAAAAATCAGTAAATTTTGTTAAACAAAAATTAAATTAGTTTGAAATTATTTTTATTATTATTATCCCAATTATTTAATAAATGAAAACAAAAATCTTATCAAATTAATTAAATTAAATTAGAAAATAATAAATAAATAAGTTCACTGGGCAATTAATTATTGAATTAAATTTTTAATCGACAGAATCCATTCTAATTGAAATAATCAATTTATTTTATATAAAAAACTTAATTTATTAGTTCGTGTAAAATGAAAACGATTATTAATTTTTTTTGTTGCATGCATCACAAATTGCACGACATAAATAAGTGCAATGAAATATTCTACAAAATTATTTTATGAAGCATGAATAAAATTTGAAAAGTATAAACAAGCACGATTTTCCATAATTTATGAAAAGGAGCGCTTACAATCAGACGAGCGAACAATAGTCAGTAGCAGCAGTGTTTTGTTGCTGTTTATTTTTTTAAACAAATAAACGGATATGTATAAAGTATACAACTTTTATTTACTGAAATAAAACAATTTTTAATCATAAAAAAATAATAACAATGTATACTCATTGTTTTTCTGTGGTCATGAAGACGATGAAGGTCTGATAGCGCAGTTTCTTTAAAAACAATAAATAATGCATCAATTAACTATTAGTAATAAATATTGCAATCGATTGGAAATTCCTTTCCAAAGAAATTTAAATTTCCAGAATTTTTTTATCTAACTAGCAACATAATTAATTAAAAATATTGACACGATGGGAATTCAACGTGTTACCACATTAAAATTAAATAAACGTTTTTTTCATTGATTATTTTTTGTATTTTAAAATTGAATAGAAAACCTAATTGCACATTCTTGTCACGATGAAATTTATCATAGTTCTGCGAATTTTCTCAACTTATGCTAATCAGAATGTTTCAATGTCAAGGTTGGATGTAATTGTGTAATTTTAATTTTTAATTGTAACTGCTGGTAATTGCTTTTAATTTTTGCTCTCAAAACAACCATCCAGCATGCATTTTAAGTGTTTATGTAAACAGAGAAGAAGGGAAAATATTTATATTATTTTTGTGTGTAAAGGTTAATGGTCGTATCCGCATTTAACCCTGGTCTAAAGGAATAAGAAATTAATGTTAATAATATTTTTTTTTTATATTTGGTTCAAGTACAGCTTTTTTAAATTTGATTTTACAAAAATTTCGGAAAATTTTGGGTAATGCTAATACCAGTAAATTGAGAATCGGCGACAAGAAGAAAAAATAATTGAAAAATATTTTTAATGTTTTGTTGACGCCGCATCACATAAACAATAACAACTAATAAAAAAATGATTTTTATTTTGATAGACTTCGTAACATTTTTAAATGGTTGCGGAAAGTAAAATAAGAATAGTAAATCTGAAATTAAAAAAAGCAATTTATTTTGCATTTAGACTTGAAATGCTAAAAAGCGGGGACCTTGATTTTTTTAAGGTAGCATCTTATAAAAATAATAATTATTATACTAATTTATTCAATATCAATTTTTTTGGGTATCCCTTGATATTTTCAATAATATTATGATTTTATCCAAACGGTTTATCTATGAATGAATTGCTGATCTTGAAGGCTTTCAGTTACTATATTTATTTTGCATATAGTATTTAGCATATTGGTCATAATTAATTCAATGTGCCGTTATTTATAGTCATCGGAATATTTGAAATTTAGAAATTAATTTTTTAATTATTGTTTTTGCATACAAGGAAAAGGATCTCTGATCTGCATACTGAATCTGTGTATGTGACCAATGGCACGACTGCCAGCTTAGCAGACAGATAATTAATATTTTTTGCAAAAATTATCCAAGGACTCTTTGGAATATTAATCCTCGCTTTATTTTTTTATTTGAAATTTTTGGGTTTCATTTAATGGGTATTCATATGGGATTTAATTATTTGCATAAAGGTTGCTAGTATTAGGTAAATAAAATTAACAGGACAAGATTGACCGGACCAAATACATCTAATTTGAATTTTTGGATTTATATTTTTGAAATAAACATAATAATAATGCGAATTATTAATAGTTATTGTTTATGTGTATTTTTTATTTGAATAATATAAATATTGAAAAAGAAATTGTTTGTATATTATTGCAATTAATGAATCAATGTCAGTAAATTTGAATGCACTTGTGATTTTTTGTATTATTAATTAAATTACATTGCAACATAATATATTAATTAATCGGGTAATTAATACTTTACCGTTCTTATGTTATGTGAGATCAATTAAATCTATTATTATTACTATTTATTTTTTCAATAGTAAAAACTATTATTTCTATTTGTAATAAATATTATCAATAATTTATTATTTTATTATTGCTATAATTAAATATTAATGCGCCTTCCGGAACGGAAAAAATCAATTTAATCTTAATTTAATAATTACGTAAAATCAGATTTTCATTCCGAATAATTTCCAATTAATCGAATAATTTATTACGTCTCAGCTTACCTATAATTTCAATTTAATTAATTATTTACTCAAAAATGCTTAATTAATTATATTCAATAATTAATTTCATATTTATCAATTTTTTCTAATTAATAATTTACGATTACTTTAATAAAAAAACTTTCTTCTCCTAATTGAGGCTTTTCATAAAACTACAAATGAAACTCTATTGTTGCTGAGACATTGTATGTCGAATTAAATTTCACTAGGTAGGTAGGTACATTCATTTAAATCCGCGGTCAATCATTATGTTATCATTAATTGTCTAGAATTGACAACAAAAAGTTAACAACTTTCGCTTGTACATTTTTATTTTCAAGCATAACAATTGGATGTACGTCATATTATCACAAACATAATTTTTATTGTCCTTTTAAATATACAAGGCGAAAATATGCACTATTTTTTGGAATTGAGAACATAGAAATTTAATAAAATTGTACAATTTTAGAATAAACAAAAACAAGCATTAAATATGAATTATTATGTTGTCTTTAAAATTGTACCTGCATATAGTATAATTATTACGAAAACAAACTTACAATGAAAATGTCATTCATTTTTGATGACATACACAATTATTATGACACAATTACTTAGATGAGTAAATTATCTTTAAAAACGTTACAAAATAAGTCAGAATTTCGATTTGGTCGACAAAAACCAGCAACAGCTGGGGTAGCACTGACTTAAGGGTCGATATTCTATGCAGCGACCTCTAACAGTTTTTGTTAAGGGTAGGTCGGTAGGGTGAAACATTTTTAGCATTATGATTTATGAATGAGTTTGCCTAAAGGTGTTTAAATTTGGGCGCCAAATTATTTATGTGAGTTTGGGACATTTTTTTATTTGGTGTTACTCAAAATTTTGGAATAGAAATATTTTTATAATAAGTACCAACATAAAATTTACTGAAAACTTATATTTTTATTAGTAATAAAAAAATATTTATTTAAGTAGCTTATGCAACCAATTAAACAGTTACGAGTATTGTTTAAAAATGCATTTTCAAATTCAATTTTATATGCAACCAGTATTACACATATAAGTATAAATAATAGTAAGTTATAAAATGAAATGCAATTTTAAAAGTATAAAATAAGTTTTTTTTTAGGAAGATATTGAAATTTATTTTCTTATGGCGGTTTTTTAATTTGCTTCAGAAATGGCCTTTGAAAGTAATTGATAAAAAAACGATTCTTTAGACTTTCAAATTTTATTTCAAATTTAAACTGTACTTAAATAATATGCAGTATAATTATTTCGTTAACTAAAATTACAAAATTAATTTTGTAAATCTCCAATCAAAAATACTATCTAATTTTTATACTACAAAGTACAATAAAATTGGAATGATGTAATATCACTAAATATTTGTATGTGTTTTTCGAAAATATATCTGTTTTGCTAAATTTATTTATAAATACATTTTAATATCAGTCATTAGTTTTGCATTGTATTTGTTTACCTACGCATATAAAATATAAATTAAAATTCTATTTATCAATATAATATAAAATAATATAATAATAAAAAATAAATATTAAATACATTTCGTTTCACATTAAATTCTAATCCATAATTTTATGTAACACAGCCTTATCTAGAAGTAGAATTAAATATATACATAGCGAAATATACAATAAACCACCAAATAATATAAACATTAAGTAAATAAAAATAATCAAAATTATTAGCGCATGGACATCAACTTCAACCGGAGCATAACGAATGCAGTTATCCTCAAAATAAACAAAAACAAAACTAATGCAATTACATCATTGCTGAATTGATCCGCTTTCACTGCAATATCGTGCAAAAATTTCTCCGGATATTTGTACAAGCAAAACTTATCTTCCGGACATTCGATCACATCGCGATTCAAACCATAGACTGCACCAACAACCCCTTCCAAACCAAAGCGAAGATAGGAGATATAACTGCCCCAGTATAGGTAGGGCGGCAAATCTTTGATCGACACGCCGAAACCGGCAAACATCATCATTGGTACTGATAGGGTTGGTCCCAAAAAGGTACCATTCTAAAAAAATTAAATATTCGTAAAAAATATGTTTGGAAAATTATCAAATTTTTTAACTTACCACAACGTTGAAGTACGAGCCTATTAGAAGACCAAAACTTTGGGCCACGAAGACCACTAGCATGCTGGTGGTGAAGAACATGCCAAAACGTGTCCATTCCCATGGTTGTGCTGACATGTAATAAATTATGGCAGTGAAGCAAAAGCAACCAACCACCTAAAAAAATATTTGGTCAGCAATTAAGTTAATTTGGCGCCAATTTAGTACTTACAGAAATTGGTATGTCCACCAGGGTTACTGAGGTATAATACATTTTCAAGGAGTACCATCGATTGAAGTGTTCTTTGATCAGAATGGACATTTCAGTAGGGACTGAAATAGAAATTATTTTTAGTAATAATAATTTTTTTAAACAATTAAAAATAAAATTCTTACAAGTCAAAATAGTCAACATCATCGTAGACATCATATGGTGCATCAAAATCGAAAACAACAAATTATAGTTATCCAAAACCTTCGATCCATCGACCCCCGCTTGCCAATAAAGTGTCCCCAGCATTAATCCTACCGCAACATTGACACCTATTCGCAAATACGTCAAAGTTTGATCCCGTTTCGCTTTAATATATCCTCGTCTTAGCAAAACTTTTAATTGATTGTATTGTGTGGTTGCTTGAAGTCCTTCTTCGCTATCGGCATTGTCGTCGGTATGGTCTAAACTATCATAAGTATCTAACAAGCAAAAAAATAGTTATTAGTTTAGATATTTGGATATTTTTTTTGGTAGTTACTCTTTGGTATAAGTTGAAGTCTTTCAGCATCTCGGAAGTATCGCAAGGATTCACCGTTAGCAGTCATTTGGATCATTGTGTCAATTTTGTCGTTTCCGTGTTCGCCGCACGCCAATTCAATCACTAAAATAGGAATAGTTAATTAAATGTGATTTTTAAAAATATTTATCCCGCCAAAAAAATTATAAACTATTTAAATTACCTACCATAATCAGCAGGATTGTGGTACATAGGACAAGGAAACCGCGCCTCCTCCAAAAACGGTACAATATTGCTGGTAGCTCCTTGATACAGACATTTTCCACCAGCCAACACGTAAACTTGGTCAAACAGATCGAAAAGTGAAGCGGAAGGTTGATGAATGGTGCAAACAATCGTCCTGCCTTGACGCGCAAGGACTTGCAGCAGTTTTATGCACTGCGTGCAAGAACTGCTATCCAATCCGCTGCAAAATAAAAATAATTCTTGAACATTCCGCATTGGCATAATAATAAATTATTGTTGTATTTAAAAATTGACATGAACTCATCAGAAAGATATAAATGTGTTATCGTGCGGAAGAAATTATACATTAAGCAAATATTTTTGACTCGTAATAATGACCTTTGAAAGCAAGTATTTATCCATGGTTTCAATGATGATTTGTGATTATCGAATATATTTGAGCTTTTTATTAATAACAATTATTACGAAATTAATTTTGAAACATCGATAAATTTGGGAAAAACTTACGTTGTTGGCTCATCCAAGAACATGACTTGTGGATTGTTAATGAGTTCGAGGGCGATGGAAAGGCGTTTTTTCTGGCCGCCGGACAGGCCGGATGCTTTTGTGCTTTTTGTGGCAAGGAGGCCTAAAGTTAGCAGGATTTCGTCGATCTGCAAAAAAATATTTAAATTATTTAAGTTAATAAAAAAGTATTTGGTGCGACTGGGATTCGAACCCCGGGCGTTTTAATTATGAGAACGCGCGACCGGCAATTGGAGGGCGTTGGGTTCGAATCCCAGTCGCGGTATATACTTTTTTTTTAATTTTAAATATTAATTTTGAAATGTATTCATTATTTAACGTACAGTTTGACGTATAATTATTTTAAATTAATTTAAAATTATGGTACAAAAAATTAATTATTGACAATTATTGATTAGAATCTTCATGCTTGGTTGCTACATTCAATGCTAATTATATATGATGATGATCAATAGATAACAACATGCAAACTTCTCCTTGATTTTTTAAAAGCAACGCCATATATTATTAAAACAATTCTATTTTTAAATTATAATTCCTTATAATTGCTAGTTTACTTCGTTATAGTTGCAGACTGTAAATACCAAGTGGTTAAATTTAAATTTTAAATTGCTAAGAATCACATACAATTTTAATTTTATATTTTTTTGTATTAAAAATTGCAATAAAAAAAATATTGCTGATAAAACCAAACTGCGAATAACAAAAACGACCAATTAAAAATTGCATCAATTATGTAGTACCTATCGAGATAAAACAATAGCAATTTAGAAAATTTTGAAAACAAACAACAAGATAAAAGAACGCGCGTGCTTTAAATAAAAAGCATAGTATTAAAACAAAGTGGTGGTAGAGATGCTTTTTATCGATTAAGGAACAAATATCCCACCTAATCTGAAATGTTAATACGTAAATAAATATTGTCCTAGTTGCCTTTGTTAACTGGCCCCAACATGGGTCAACTGAGAGCTGATAAGCGCCACGCGTATAAGCTCCTGCCTCTTATCATCAAGGGTTATTTCACACTCTCTTATAACAACGCGTACGGTTCAACTACCAAAGAAAAATAGATTTGTTTATTTCTCGTTTCATTTTAAATGCATCTCGCTCAATAATGCAACCTTGAATCATTATTATTGATAACTGACAATAATTAAAAGAAAAGCTTACAATTTCTTGTTTTTCCAATTGGCTAACATTGGTAGGAAGCTTCAAATCCGCAGCGACCAGCATATTTTCGTTGACGGTTAATAGGGGTTGCAACCGGTCGTCCTGTGTGATGTAACAGGACATTTTCCGGAACGATTTCAAGTTCCGTGTAGTACCATTTGTGGTCACGGTGCCCGTCACTCCTCGAATCCGGTATCCGCTCAATACGTCCAGTAAGGTACTTTTTCCGGCACCCGAAGGACCCATGATGGCTATCAGTTGCCCGGGCGGAAATCGTCCATGGACTTGGTGCAGGATTTCTTTGTCTTCTGCAATTCATTTTTAAGAGAGAAATTTATTGTGAGGAATTTAAATTGCTTGAAGGCGTTTTGAGCGCAAAACTGGGTCATTATGTCATCTTATTGTGTAAAAGTGGTTGTGATGGATGGATGATTTCGAAATTTTTCGGGCTACTGTGGATTTTTTTGGTTGTTGCATCTTGAACTTTAAACCGTTTTTTAAACTACAATGTACAAATTTAATCAAGGTTCAATGTCAGGTTTAAGTTTTGATAAAAGAACAATAATAATTAAAGTACTATATTTTTATCGCTAATCAATAAAATTGGAAGAACAAAGGAGAAATGTGTAATTGAGTAAATATAGATTTTTAAATTACGAAACATTTAGTGTTAGTGTCAATTTTTTTTTATTTTAATGACACAAATGCTAATTGCTGGGAATAGTTAAAATACGACTTTACATTTTACCACTATGTAATTATTTAAATGAATATTCATGTAAATATAAATTTTCTTTGTTCTTCTTTTTTGTTTATTTTCGTAAACAATTTTTTTTATTAGAAAATATTAAATTATTCAAAATAAGAACAACTTCTATGGTACTTAATAAAAATACTTCGCAGAAATCTAATTGTGGTATTGTAATGGTAAGCCTTCTATAATACCACAATAAAATTACAGTGCAATTTAAAAACCCTTAAAAACAATATTTGAATTGAATTTAATTAATGAAATGCCAAAAAATCATTACATTGTAAGGAAAAAACATTAAAAAAGTGCACAAAAAACATGTTAACAAAATAGTAATTAAATTAATTGCTTCGTTTTAATTATTTTAATTCCTGCATGTATTTTGATAAAACTAGAAAATTGGTATGGTGTGCACAAAAAATGCAAAAATGCACTAAATAAACATGTTATGCTAAATATAATTAAAAAAGTCTGCCCGCAGCAAAATTATAAATTCAAATTTTGTTGTTAATATTAATTTTCGTTTATTTTGTGACCTACTAGAAAAAGTGGTTTGGAGTTCCCCTAGATTAAAAATACCATTTATGACGAAAACATACTAAAAATTTTATCCAAACAATAATTAATTAGTACCTAAACCAGTTTGGAGAAAAAATTATAATTTGTTTATAGAACAAATTTCAAATTTAGTTTAAGGCTTTTAAAGAGCCTTGAATAGATACGAAGAACATGTTTGAAAGAAACAATTATTACTCAAAGTAATATTAAGTAAAAATCAAAGTTAAACAAAAAAGTTCCATCACGATAATTAAAATGCATTTAGTTAAATGAGTGTACACAAGCACTTTGGCTAATTAACAAAGTACGAACGAAAATAATTTTAATAGTACTTATTAAGTCATTAAATTTAAAATGTAAATACCTGTATTGTATCCAAGAAATCCTCCGACTTTCGCCTTATATGTGATATTTTGAAAATGCATGTCAATCGGATCATTTTTGGGCAGTCGACTGAAAGTGGTAACGTTATTATTTCCATTTTGATTTTCTTTACAAAGTAAAGTCGCGTTCACTGAAGATTGTTCACAAATTTTTTCACTTTCACTCATAATGTCTTTACCATTACTACTAGCAATGGTAGCCTCGTGTATAACTATATCCATGCTGGTGCTGGTCCTTCTTCCAACTGGAAAGTCGTTTCGCTTTATTGTTTATTGGTAAATGTAAATTCGAATCGAAGACCAAAATCGACTTTGCGTGGAACGCGCAATTTTCTGTACTGAGTATTATTTATCTCAGTGTTGGTCACTTATATAGAGTGTGTGATTGGACTGCGATTAAAGTTCACATATTTCTATAAATTGTCATTTTCTCTATGGAGATTGCTTATTAATTACTAAATAAAAAATATTAATTACCACTATTGCTAGTAATTAAAAAATTATTTAAATTTGTTCGTAATTTAATTAAGTTATTATTGATCAAGACGTGTGTTTAAGCAGGTGCAGTATTGAATTTGTGCAAGACTACTACTATTACTAAGTGGACAAAGTCCGAGGATTTTTGCAGCATCAATTTTAATTATTGTTTACGGGTTTTACGGGAAAAATAAAATAATATGGATTTTGGAAATTTTTCACGGTTCAACGAATTAATTATTCAAATATTTAAACAATACTCCAAGATTATTTGAAAGGTATCAAGAATTTTTTCGTTCCAAATTTCAATAATTTGTCGCGTCATTTCCTTGTCTTTTTTAAATAAATAATTTACATATATTTTAAATATAATTGTTGCACGTCATGTGTTTAAATGCCTATTTTTTTCGGTTAATAATTGTTTTAGAAAAAACTAATCACTTTTTAATAAATTAATAATTAATTTATAGTGCAATGTATCACAATTTTTTCGGGTAGTGCAAAAAATGGTGATCACTTTGACTTTTAAATTAATTATTGCAATAAAATAAAAATTGTAAAAAATTAAATTGAGAAAATTTGAAAATTAATTTATCAAATATTAAATTAAAAAAATATTTTTTTGCATTTTTTGTGATATTATTTATTTATTATTAAATTTTAAAGTGTTTTAAAAAATATTTTGGAATTTTTTTAAAAGTATTACATTTTTTTTATCGAAAAGAAAATTAAAAGTTTAATAATTAATTTAAAATTTTCTGCACAATTTTGCATTTCGATTAAGAAAACTTCGATAAATTTAAATTGCAACAATAATTTTGCTAATTATCGTAATAAAGCAAGCCACAAGTCAGCAAAAAGACTAGATAACAGCAACGCATTTAAATCATCATCACTAGTTCATTGGATGTAAAAACTAAAAATGATTTTGAAACAGTTTATTTTATTTTTTTTCTATATTATAGATAATTGATCTAATAATACAATTAATAAAAATTTCAAAATTTTGACGTATTAATTTATTACACGCTATTACAAATTGATAAAAATATGATTATCATTTATTTATCAAATTGAATAGGAGAAGTTTTTGAATCCAAATACTGATGCGTGTGTTTTTAAAATCAAATTACTATCAATTTCCATAAAAATTAAGGCCAAATTTGTATATGTTTACATCCAGTAACAACTTATTTACACTTAAACTTTAATCGAACGAATAATATTGTACACACATATGTAAGTTTATTATTTTCGAGCTCAATAAACACACATAAATTGCGATAGAAAGTCATTAAAGTGCAAAGTCCCATCTTAATTTAATTTTGTTGGTGATATTTAATTGTATTATTATTATTATTTAGCGAACATTTTTGGGGTTACACGTTTTTGAACTAATTATGCTCAAATTCGAATTGAAAGTGGGAAAAAACCATGTATCGCGCTATAATTAGATTTGATATGACATCGAATCGTAATTTCCATTATCAAATTACATTTTGTTTGGCACATTAATCTAATTAAAAATGTATCGACTATTTTGCACCGAATGCAAATTAAATCCAATGCACTTTGTCCAATTTTTGCTGTCACAATTTGTGGACGAGGAAATCTGTATAAATTCAAAGTGCATCCTAACGTATTTTTTTTTCTTCTAAAAATCGCAAAAGTTCAAAGATTATCAATGACTCATTGCAGGAACATCTGCTCGCGCTGATTAAAATTAATCATTTTTCCTTTCTTCGCATAAATTAAAATTGCTTGTATCTATTGTTAATTAGCAAATATTTTGGAAACATTAAAGCGAAACGCTAGAATCACGTGCAAAATAATCAAAATATATTAAAAACATTTATTTTTAAACTCTAAACTCAAAAAAACGATTACCTATTACATAGATAATAACACATTAAAATATATTATGGCAAACTCAAACGACAAACTATTCTTTTAAAACTAAAAAAACGAAAAACTATACTTATTCAACATATTATCACTTCTTGCGCTTTTTCTTATCACTCCCACCAGCAGAATTATCACTCCTTTTTTTCTGCGGCGATGACTTTGTAGCTGCCTGAGTCAACGTGCCAGCAGCGGAAGATGACTTTGGCGACCTCTTCTTTCTCTCATTCCGCTCTCTTTCTTCCAGTTCGGCATTCTCGCGTTCGATCAGCGTGATCAACGTGTTGCAGCGCCTTTGCAGCTCCATAGCAGTGCGCGATTTCAAAAACCAGTCAAACCGGAATTGCGGACAAGACCGAACTTCTGCACGCAATTCCTCATAGACATTATCGCGATCGAAGCCAAGTCTGTGCAGCATGCACACCAAATAGCGATCCTCCTCCTCCATGTAGTTCTTCCCTTTGTTCGAACCATACGCGATGCGGAGTTGATGGAACGGCGCGCGATAGCGCGACATTTTCGCATCCAACGCGCGCTTGATGCTGGCGCGACGCTGGATCTTCGCCTCGCCTCTCTCAATCTGCGCCATAATTCGATCAACGTCCTGCAATTCGTGGCACCGCTCCCAGAAGACCGCAGAATACTCCATCACCTCTTCGATGGATTTCCCTTCGACATCGCGCGCGATGTTCTCGATATCATCCCGTCCGTACTTCTCATTCGCTTTGATAAACTGATTGAAATCGCGCTTGTTCCAATTAGTAAACCCTTTGGTCAGCAGACCATCCCGCTCCAATTGGTCCTCTTCAGTCAATACCTCAGCCTCATCAATTTTTCTCTGCTCCTCCTTTTGCTGCTTGGCAGCTTCCGCGCCCAATTCGAGAATCTTCGGCGCTTTGTACCCCAAACTTTTGCGGTAGCAATAAATCTCTTGATCCAAGAGCTCGAACAATCTAGGCGGGAAAAACTGAAAGTCTTGTACGATTATTTGCTTCGGCGGCCGCGGCGCTTTAGGAGCTTTCGGCTCAGTTTGGCGCAAAGCTTCTCTGAAATACGCATCGACTGCATAATTTGCTTTGCGCTCCCGTTTCGGCGGCTCAATCCAATTGCTCAAACCGCTGTTCTTCTGCTTCTCGCGATAATCCTCGCCCTCAAACTGGTACAGCGACTCGGTCGGCGCATCCACTGTAAAGTTTCTCAAACTAGACTCGCCTAGCTTCTCAAACTTCTCCGCCAACTCCGCAGTTTTGGCTTCGCCCTTCTCGAGAATCGTATCAATATCCTCATCAGTGATCGCCGAATCTTTGGAAGCGAAGACATGATTGGCGCCATGCCGAATCATGTTCAGCATCTCGTCTTTGTTCAAGCTCTGCGCTTTGGCATCGGCCAATCGGCCTTGCTGTATCACCAGTTTGTCTAAGCGCAGTTTGACTTCAGCTCGTTCGACGATTTTCTCCTCGACGGTGTTTTCCGTGACGAATCGGAACACTCGCACTTGCTTCTTCTGGCCGATGCGATGCGCGCGGTCCATCGCTTGCAGATCCATCTGCGGATTCCAATCGGAATCGTACAATATTACAACATCAGCCGTTGCTAAATTAATGCCCAAACCGCCAGCTCTGGTCGATAGCATGAAAAGGAACTTGGTGCTGTTATCGTCGTTGAACTCATTGATTTGTCGCTGGCGGTCTTCATGTGCCGTTTGCCCGTCCAAGCGGCAATAGCTGTATTGCCGCCAGTGGCAGTAATCTTCCAGGATATCGAGCATTCGAGTCATTTGCGAGAAAATCAAAACACGCGACTCTTGCTCTTGCAATTTGGGTAGCAGCTTGTCGAGAATGACTAATTTGCCGCAGTTTGTGACGAGATGTTGGTCGGTGGTGTACGGTGGACCTGGCTCAGCGCCGTCGAATAGATACGGATGGTTCGTGCACTTCCGCAACTGCATCAGAATATTTTGCAAACGCATCTTCTCCGTCTTACCAGCGCCGTTTACAATATCAATGTCTTTCATTAGGACTTTCGTGTACCATTCGCGCTGCATTTTGCTCAACCCGATGTAGACTTTTACCTCTTTCTTCGGCTTCAATCGCTTTTCCACTTCGGACTTCAAACGGCGCAGCAAGAAAGGTTTTAAAACGGCGTGCAAGCGTTCGATTAGTTGATTGTCGCCGAGGCATTGGTTAGTGTTGAACCATTCGTCGAAGTCGTCGGAGGAGTTGAAGACGTCTGGAAGCAGGAAGTTGAGTAATGCCCACAGTTCGTGCAGGTTGTTTTGCAAAGGGGTTCCCGTCAGAAGCAGGCGGTTGGTGGTTTTGAACTCGCGCAGGATTTCGGCGAGTTTCGATTTCTCGTTTTTGATGCGATGTGCTTCGTCGATGACCATGTAGCGCCAGTTGAACTTCTTGAACACCGATTTTTCCTTGATGCACATCTCGTAGGATGTGACGCAGACGTCCCAGTCGCCTGGCATCATCACATCGCGGATGAAAGCATTCTAGAGTCAATAAATTAGTAAACTACTGAAGAAAGGGGTTTTCGAAATTTTCTTACCCTGGTATCTTGATCGCCAATTAGGCAAACCGCTCGAATAGACGGACACCACTTCTTGAATTCGTTCATCCAATTGGTCAACGTCGATTTCGGAACGATAACAATATGCGGACTGCCACTGTTTTTGTAATGCTTCATAAAACCAAGCAATGCAATTGTTTGCAAGGTTTTTCCCAGACCCATTTCGTCCGCCAAAATACCGTTGATTCCATTTTCATGGAGCGAAATCATCCAATTTAAGCCACGCACTTGATAGTCGCGCATTTCACCGTTTTTGATGAAAATTGGCGATGTATCAAAGCGGATGGTGGGGCTGCATTTCGTGTTGGTTTCAGCGAGGAGCTCCTCGTCCTCTTCTTGCTCAGTTTTGCGATGGCGATGACTAAATAAAATAAACCATTTAGAAAAATATATTTTTGAATTTTTTTTCGATTAATAAATTAAAATTAGTGACTAGTTTTAAAAGCAAAATTCAAAAAATATGCCCATAAAGGCCTTTAATTTAATTATTGTCGAAAATCGGTGTATATTGTGTTGCCTACTTTCATACCAACAAATCAACATTTGCGATAAATATAATGTTAATAATTCTTACTCAACAGCAGCATCCTCCTTCGGCTTCTTATGTCGTCCAGATTTCGGTTTTACAGGCGACTTCGACTGTTGGTTCATAAAATGCGAGAAAATCTCGGTTTGCTTGAGCAGGTAGTCGAAACGTTTTCCGCGATCCGTCTCCAAGCGAGCCTCGAATTCTTCGCCTTTGCCTCTCGACGACAATGTATCAGAAGACGATGCATTCTGCACAATTTGCTTAATTAGATCAACATAATAATCAACAAAGACAATCAGTAATTTGATAATTTGACGAAAAATAACAAATGCAATGTTTTGAATAGTCAGCAGAATTCACTTACCGAGTTTTCACCGGTCTCCACAACTTCATTCGGATTCACCGACATTGTCACTACTGTATTATGCCACTTTGTTATTGATATTTGGTTTTGCAATGATTATTAAGCGGGACATGTGTTTTTGTATAGATTTTAAAAGAAAACAAACGCAACACTAATTTGACAGATGGGTAGTGCATTTCGATTTTCTAACCACGTGACTATTATTAATTTTTATTTATTTTAGCTTAATAACTGTTTTAATTAATAAATATAATTCGAAATTAAATATTGAGGGTTTATTTACAGCTTTTAATATTTATATTTGTTTTTAGAAGCATAATTTTCAAGAATTGTATTTACTAAATACCAATCGAAATCGCCTAAACCGGTTGCCATCATGGTTGCCCGTTTGTTTACTTGTTGAACGTTTTGAAGTTTCGTATATTGATTATTCAATTAAAATGGTAAGCAACTATTCTTCTATTAATACAACTGACTAATAATACACTAAATTATATTTTCAACTAAATTCTATATGGCAAAGCAATAGCAAGTCGTTAAACTCCATACAAACACGTCTGTTTACAATTTTTCAAATTTATAACCTCAAAATTTCTGCTCCAGGCACAAACTCAAACAAGCAAAAAGTCTAGCAGCGCTCCCAATCGCAAAAAATCGGGCCCCAAATTCGAGCTATCCGACGAGCAAAAGAACGACATCAAAGAAGCTTTCGATTTATTCGATAATGATGGTGTCGGCAAAATCGACTCGAAGGACCTGAAGGTAGCAATCCGAGCGCTGGGCTTCGAACCGAAAAAGGAGGAAATCAAGAAGATGGTGGCCGATATCGATAAAGACGGCACTGGTAAGATATCGTACGAAGACTTCCTGCAATTGATGTCTGTAAAGATGGCCGAGAAGGACACGAACGAGGAGATTATGAAAGCGTTCCGATTGTTCGACGACGATGAGACTGGTAAAATTAGCTTTAAGAATCTGAAACGTGTGGCTAAGGAACTGGGCGAGAATCTCACGGACGAGGAACTGCAGGAGATGATCGATGAGGCGGATCGCGACGGAGACGGTGAGATAAATCAAGAAGAGTTTCTAAGAATAATGAAGAAAACTAGTTTGTATTAGTTGTGTTCACGATATTTAAGTTCATTGCGTTCAGAATGCAAATGAATAATGACTTCGGTCAATTAGTTTTTTATATCGGATATATTTAATGCGAGGATCTCAGGAATTTAGTTCAAAGCGAGCGTTAAACAACATTTTTCGGAATGCAATCAAAATTTGTTGGATTTTTGTGTGAATTTCGTTCAAAGCTTGCTTTATTTTAAGGATTCCACTAGTCATAAATGTGATTCACAAAGCAGTTTATTTTTTATAACAATTTTGTTCGACAAAAAAAAATCATTTCAGTATCAAAATACACATAAATCAAATCAATTGTTACTCTTGCTCTTTAACGGAACCATCCGCCATTCCATAATACGCCTTCTGCGCCATCTTGATGAACAATCCAGTTTCCACCACGCCAGGCATCAAACTAAGTTGCGTGTTGATTTTCTCCCAGCTAACATCCTGATCGAAGTTCGTCCAATCCAAAATGAAATTCCCCGAATCGGTGACGACTGGACCAGCTTTAGCGACGGCCATCCGCAAACTCACTTTACCCCCCAACAAATTTTGCACTTTATTTTTGATGGGCATGTACGCCATTGGCACCACTTCGATCGGAATCCCTTTCTTGTATTTATCGCCCAGTCGGCAAGAATCTTTCGTATAATCCGCGATTATCACCAAAGAGCTTGCACAACTCGCGACGATCTTCTCCTGCAACAAACATCCCCCACCTCCTTTGATCAGATTCAAAGATCCGTCAACTTCGTCGGCACCATCGATGCACACATTGATCTTCGGATTCTCCTCCAAGTCTGTCAGCTGCAACTTATGGTGAATAATGAGCTGCCGTGCTTGGAACGATGTGGGGACACATTTTACGTTCAGGTTTTCCTTTTTAACGCGTTCGGCCAGATGTTCAACGGCATAAACCACCGTAGAACCACTACCTATACCTATTACGTTATTATCGAAAACGTGATTATTCACGGCAGTTATTGCAGCGATTTTTTTCGCAGCTTCTAACGACATGATGGAAGTTTTTAAACTGCTGAGATTTCGGAAAGTTATCATAACAGAGGTTATGTAGTGTTGCAAGACGCAATTTTGAATTCAAATGGGGGTTGAGGGGCCATCGTTTAGTGGGTAGTGAAGATTTGTGGGATCCTGTTAGCGAAAACTGGAATATTTTATTTTAGTTGCGTTAAGGCGGCGCTGTTGGTGGAGTTTGAATATTTTGGGCAGGGACGGGCTGGCGCATTGGGTCGGGCGGTCGGGCCGGCTCAGGTGGGCCAGCATTTCGTTAATAATTTTTTTGACGCGCTTTGACGATTGGCGTCATTTATAATCTTTGCAAATTTAATTGTTTGTTCGGGATTGTGATGGAATAACAAACATTAGCATAGGACGTATTAGTTTTGTATATTTGCATAGATAGTATTTGTTTACATTTATGAGCATTTTAAATCTTGATAACTTTAAATCAATACATTGTTTTATTATCTGTTGCACTCATTGAGCATGCTAGTTGGATATAAATCAAATTTAAAACTCTTTACGACATAATTTACCTACCAGAATAAATCCTTTCTTACAAGGCATTCTAATATTCCAAAAAGGTATTTTATAGGGCACATAGGAAATTATCGATGCACCAGATAAATTAAGAATTATTAAAATTACTACTACAAAAATTAAATAAAATTTGAACGCCATAATATCTGCAAATTTAATTAGTAAGTACTAATGCAAAAAAAAATTAATACTACTACTTACAATATAGCTACAAATTGATCTTCCCACTGTTTAAACAGCTTCCAAGTGCCAGCTTATATACCAATATGAATCATAACAAACTCTGTAATTTTATGGCTAATTAATAACTTCTCCACATGTTTTGTTTAATTTCTAAATAAAGCGCATCATCTAATTTCTAAAAATCATGCTGATTCAGCACGTAGCAAACAAATGCCGAAAAATATGTTTCGGATGGCGAAAAGGCAAACAAAACGAACTAGTACAAAGCGGAAGTCTCCTTACTTAGCACGATATAAGAAGAAGTGGAGAAGTTTGTACGTGCCCGGTGGGCCACTGGGGACGGCTGAATGCCTCTTGACTGATAGGCTTCGGTGTCTTTAAAACACTATTTAAATGCATTCCTTTACTCCACGGACCATAATCGAATCGTGGAAGGGTTGGCTGGTTGGTTTAAAAAATAAAATCTCGTCGGGATTATGAATTTCTGCAAGAAAATCGCAAATGTAATTGCTTATTATTTCTCTGCTGTTATGAATAATCCTCGTCGGTATAGATCTTTGGAGGGTTCTCAGCTACTAACAACAATATTCCCATCCAGCCTCTTGACTACTAGCTGAACTTATATTACATGGAAAAACAAATAAAACGTCCCCCATGCGAATAGAACGTTTGTTATATTACAAATTCATATCCATAAGTACCCGAATATTAGAGAAGGTAATATTACGAACGGAAATATGGCAAATGTTTAAAGGAATAGTTTGAAGATATATGAGAAAATGCTACGGATGGAATACTAAAGCGACAGATAAAGCGTTTTTGATCTTTAAATTCGGTTAGATATAAATGTCTGCATAGTTTATGTTGCAAGAACCAATTTTTTTCGAATCTCGACGAAAAATCGCCGACAAAGGAAAAACTGCACTGCGCTGAATTTTGCTCATCAAAGCCAATCAATCACCTGAGATGAGAAGATGGAAACTATTTATTGCCAAATATATTTGTCTTTAAAATAATGACGAACATTTCTTGTCGGAAATGTTTACAAAAATTAAAAATCAATATTAATGTAACTGCAACTTTATACATCCAAGTTCCTCCTCCAGGGAGACTAAATAAGAACGAAACTACGTGATCGTATTTCTGAATGGGACTTATCTTCTAACTTAATATTTGACTGTCACTTTCATACCAATGCACAGACTCCACCGGAATCGTAATGGTATTATGCTTATGCACACTAATGGAGCCGCAATAAATAAAACAAATAAACTCCACGAAATTTTATTCCCTTTCTAAAATATTCAACAGTATTTGTGCGACTTTTTGCCCTCCTCATAAGCCGTTTGCAAAATATACTTGAATGAAACGGGCTCAGTCACAATGCTCTGAATGCAAGCGATCCCATTAATATTCTGCACATCAAATCGCGGCTGATTGTTGGCAACTTGGATGCTGGCACCTTTGAAGATCTGCATCACGAACTTGAGCAACGAACAGGAGAACAAATTATCGTCCATTTTAATCGTGCGGAGACTCGGCGCGTTCTTCTTGATCTGATCCGCGTCCAAGTAGTAGATCCCATTACCACCGACATCCAACTCGGACAGATGTTGGAACGGCAGCAGAATGTCGCCATCGAACATGGCAATCGAGTTATTCGCCAGGATAATGCTATGCAAATTTCGCAACCCTGAAAAAGCGCCGATCGCGAAACTCGTCAATTTGTTGTTCGCCAAATTTAGATGACGCAGAACTCGCAGATGTTTGAAGACGCCAAGTGGGATGTGACACAAGTTGTTATTCTGGAGTTCCAGGAACTCCAAACTGTGCAGGCCGTAAAACGCGTCTGGATGCAAATTGCCGATCTTGTTGTGTTGCAGATCTAACGTCATCAAGCTGAGCACGCCATCGAAGACTTTTTCGCGCAGATCCACGATTTTGTTGTGGTGCAACGCCACGGAGTTCGCTTCGAAGTCGGCCAAAAAGCCGGGAATCAGATGTTCGAGCAAGTTGTGCTCCAAATGGAGCTCGTAGACTTGGCGTAAGCCCGCGAAGGCCTCAATGGCGATTTGATTGATGCGGTTGTGCTCCAGGTATAGGTATTGGGCGCTTTTCAAGTTGCTGAAGGATTTGCGGCCTAATTTGATGATGCCGCTGTTCGAGACGTTGAATGAGATCAGACTGTTTTCGTATGGAAACGTTTTATCGGTGAAGGATTTGATATCGCATTTTTCGCACTTTAAGTAGTAGTTTCCGTAGAAAATTTGCGGAAAAATACTGTAGATGTTTTTGCACAAATATGTCCGCTTTTCGTTTAGGTATTCGCATTCTGTGACCTCTAGTTCTTCGGATTGGTGAGCAATTGCGACCAGAATTGCGATGAAGAACCACACCAATTTCATTATGTCTGCAAATAATTTTTTTGGTGTTAAGTGTTTGGGTAGAGGGTAGAATAGAAATTACGTACCTGGGTCAATGAAAATGCACATACAATGAACAACAAAACGCGTTGATTTTTGATCAATAATTATAGTGTGGTGATTTTATTAGCATTTATTAATAAATTGTTTGTTTTTTGTTTTTCAATTGGGTCGTAATTTAAATATTGAACGACTATTTTGAATGGAATAAATATTAATCTACTGCTTTTATAGACCAGCGCTTATCAACAATAACACAATTTTTATAAATTGTCGTGTTGAAAGTCATATAATTTTTAATAAATTTATTATGCTTTTAATAACTAGCTGCCTACAGCTAATTCAACCATTATCGCATGTGGCCAGCTGCACTTAAATTAGATGACAACAAATTTTTCGTTTAACAACAAACTTTTCTTCCTCTTTCAATTTGTAGAAAAAATGTTAAACATTTGAGAATAAAATTATTTTTCCCAAAACTTTTGCATTTTTTACGGATTGTTCCCAAAAATATGGCTCAAAGATCAATTTTCCAAAATTGGAACAAATATTTTAATCTCTCTCTTAAATCATCAAAACAATATTTCCATCGATAAGAAAGATAAAATATTGATATTATTATTATATAAAAGAGGTATTTGTAGATAAATCCAGTAAATCAAAATGATTTTCCGCAAACGAGGTAAGTTTACCAAAACTTCTAATCATTTTTTTCTCAAAATTAATTTCTCAGCTATCTTTTTGGCAATTTGCCTGGTGGCCCTCACCTTCCAATCAAATAACGCCTCCATCCTAAAAGACCTCAAAAAATCCGTCTCCCTAAAATCAACACCCACCGAAAACGGAATTAAAATCCAACTTATCAAAAATGGACAAACCAAACTATCCGGCACCATCGCAACAGGCACCAACTTCAAATCCTCCACTTGCAAATCCCTCGCAAACTGCAAAATCGACTCCAGATCTATGAGCGTAGTGCCAATAGATCACGGTTTCGAAATAACGCACGAAACTGAAGATTTAGCGACTACGTTCCAGGATTGCTTCAATTTGAGCACAGGGGAAGTAAATTGGTATGGAGGACCTGAACGTCATACTGCCAAATGGCCCATTGAGAAACTAGAGCTAAGTCCTGATCGATCGTACACTTTGACCCAGTTTGATAATTTTGCAGTCGCTGAGCCCTATTGGTTGAACTCCAAAGGGTCTTACATTTATGTGGATCAGAAGGTTCCGCTGTTTGTTAGCCAAAATGTGGATGGGGATGATTCAGTTTGCTTTATTGCGAAAGCTGTCGCGCCTTATATTATGAGGAAACGAGTAAGTTCCTCGAATACCAAAAATATTGAGGATTTTTGAGAGGAAGGGCTATTTTTAGGTGCTACTAAAATTTACGCTAATCGTTATGGACGATCCAAGAGAAGCGCATCTTCACGCCGTTGAGCACTTTTTGAAGAAACCTACCGGTCGCCCACACGATTTAATGATCAAGGAACCAATCTGGACTTCTTGGGCTAAATACAAAAAACCAATTAGTGATGACATCATCCTGGAATTTGCTCAGGATATTGTAGATCACGGATTCAAAGGCGGCCAATTAGAAATCGATGACGATTGGGAAATTTGCTATGGAGACCAACAATTTAAGTCGGACAAGTTTGCCAATATTTCCCAAACGGTTAAAGCGTTGAAGGATTTAGAGTTCAGGGTGACTTTGTGGGTGCATCCGTTTGTTGATGAGGGTTGCGCCAGAAATGCTGAGGAAGGAAATAAGAAAGGTAGGAAGAATCGTCTTAAATTGGGGTTTTCGATTTTATTTTGGACTCTTTGGTAGGATTTTTTGTCAAGAATGTAGATGGAGAAAATAATGCGACTTGGTGGGATAGTGGAGATTCCCATCAAATTGATTTTACGAACCCGGAAGCCCGAAAATGGTACAGTGATCGATTGAAGCTGCTCCAAGCCAATCCGGGGATTGATAGCTTCAAGTTTGATGCTGGAGAATCTGATTATGCTACTGGGGTATTATTTATATATAAATAATTATAAAATATAATTTTCTTCTTTATTTTTAGACGTCAGTCTTCAACAGTACGGAAATTGAACTCTACCCCCGGATTTTATCCGAAAGTTATGTGCGAACTTGTGCAGAGTTTGGAGATTTGATTGAAGTGCGCTCCGCTTCTTCGTATGTTAATTATCAATTTAAAAATGAATTAATATTTTTGTTAATTTTAGTACGCAAGATTTACCAATTTTTGTGCGAATGCTGGATAAGGATTCCAACTGGGGTGACAATAATGGACTGTACACTTTGATTACCACTCTTTTGCAGATGAATATGAATGGATACACCATGTACTACGGATAAATACTTCTTACTTTTAATTTTTTTTAATGTTAATTTATTTTTCTAAAGGGTTCTGCCAGACATGGTTGGAGGAAACGGCTACAACGGAGCTCCTTCTGCTGAACTTTTAGCTCGATGGACGCAAGCCAACACTTTTATGCCAGCCATGCAGTTTAGTTACTTACCTTGGGAAATTACAAGCGACGATGTAAGTTTCTCCACTAATTAGCAAATAGCGCATTAAATTAAATTTAAATTAATTAGTTCGATGGATTATCCATTATTAAAAAATATGTCAGTCTTCATGCGGACTACGCAGACGAAATTTACAAAGCAATGAATGCGAGTATTGAGAATGGTAGTCCAGTGAATCCTCCAATTTGGTGGATTGCTCCTGATGATCCTATTGCATTAAAAACAGACGATGGTAAAATTCGTGGAGGATTAAAATTATTTTAGATTTGTTTATAATTGTTTTTTTGTAGAATATTTGTTGGGGGAAAATATACTGGTAGCTCCAGTTATAATGGAAGGGGCGCAATCGAGGGATGTTTATTTAACGGAAGGATTATGGAAGGATGGGAATAGTGGGGGTACTTATGTTGGACCTGTTACGTTGACGAATTATTCAGCACCGATTGATGTCTTACCGTGGTTTATCAAACTTCAATAATTAATTTAGTTGTTAATAATTATAAAAAATAAACAAATAAATATTTTTTTTAATAATTAGCAATACAATTTATTATTATAAAAAATATAAATATAAATATTTCCTACTAAAGTAGCCTAGTCGGTAATTTCTTATTACATCACGAGTATTTTAGTTCTTCAGGGACTACTCAATACTTCAGTAAATTTTCCTGTAGTACTTATTATATCTAAAAGAAAAAAAAAACATATTTTATTAAAAATAAATTAGTTATAAATTAATTTTAAAAATTTAAATTAGTACCAATCTCCTCCGAGGCGAGCGCTTCTTCATATTTTGCCGAACTTTTTCTTGCCAAGAGCAAACAAAATCGGTGCACAATTTTTTATTGTAATTTAGTGATTTTGAATGCGTTTTTGGTTCACTTTCCAAAATCATTATTACACAAATTAGCCAAAAAAATAGCACTCTAATATTGAAAATCATTTTGCTACTTAAATAATGAGATGCACGTTTACGAATGAAATTAATCGATTATTTACTTGCAATAGCAAACGATAACCTTTAGTCACTTAATTGCCAAATATTATTTATTCATAAACAAATAAAAAATAAAAAAAATAATGATAATAGAAAGTCGAAAATTATTCAAATTAATTCAAAAACAATTTAATTACCTGCTTTTTTTTCTACTTCTGCATCCTCATACTCCACATCAGATGTCCGTTCATTATAAGGAAGACACGGATGTTGGCCCTCAGGATGCACATGCGGCCCCACAAAATTCCCCACCTTATGCAGACCGCAATGGACCTTCTGCATACTAGTCTTGACTACATGCTTGCTGGTATCAAGAACTCCTGCAGATACCAATGCGAATAGCAGGAAACAGACGATAAGAGTACTCTTGCGAAACATTTTCACCAAACAATATGAATTTTACCGCAACTTTTGTTTATATAGGATGTGTAAAAGATATTACCAAGAATGACTTCATCAAACGGAATTTCTTTTCTTTCGTTTGCCTTCTACTGATAACCTTATCGAATTCGTCGTATTTAAGCGCATTAAATGCGTTTATCACCGCAGAATATTCATCAAAGTTCCCATAATTATTCATTATTGTAATGGTGCAAATCAAATTTAGTTTGCTATTAATTTGCGTTTTGGTTTTGCTTTATCAAAACAGCGAGGCAAATGAAATTCTGGATGGTATCAAGAAGGGGTACAAAGTGGTGGCCCAGCAAACCCATTGCGGGTTGCATAAGTTGAAGAATCTGGTCAGCGAACACGACCATCAACATGGGCACAATCCGTGTCCATCTGAGGAAACTACCACCAATCCGCCATATTACGATGTCTTGTAAAAAATATTCATGGAAATATTTTGTTATTGTTAATCATAAATAAACAATTCCGAAACATATTTTGTTGTTTTTATCAGAAACTTTCTACCAAGAATCTGCTGTTTAATTATTTATTTAATATTCGATATTTATTTAAACTAATTTAAATTTAGACCAATCAACTAGTTCATCATCTGACCCGATTAACATTTTACTTGGCTTGAACTCGCATTACAAAATATTCAACAAAATGATGTTAAATTTGAAAGTTTGTTTAGCAATTTGCTGCAGTTTTTATATCATTCAAAATGCACAAGCTGGAATTATTTTGAACCGAATCAAATCAATTGCAACTGGAGCTAAATGCACTTTGCATAAAGTGGGTAACTATATTTATCCGCATGTGCACGATGGTAACTGTTGTCCGGAAGAATTCGAAACCACTACTGAGGTAGATTTTGGAAATTTTAGGACCACTTCAGGTAAAGAAATCTAGTCACTTAATTTTGAAATAATAGTTTTTATTTTAGCCCATTCGAATGAAGCAATAAGTAGTAGCACCCATAGAAATTTTCGTACATCCAGTAGTACCAGATCTAGCACATCGGAAGACTTTGGAAACTTTAGAACCACTTCAGGTAAAGAAATTTAGTCACATAATTTTGAAATAATAGTTTTTATTTTAGACTATTCGAACGAGGTAAGAAGTAGCACCCAACGAACTTTTTATAGTACGTCCAGTAGTACCGGATATGGCCGTACCACCACTACTAGGACCAGTAGTGGTACCTCGACTCCATATCCAAGGATCGATATAAGAGCGGAGGCTAGTCCCGTTCAAAATAATCAAGCCGTTGGTAAAAGGTTGATAAGTGGTGCAGATAATTGTGAGGAAGGATATCGAGCTGATTCCTCTGGCGTTTGCAGAGAAGAATATTAAATGTAATTAATAAAGATGCTTGCGACATTTTCCTTTTATTAAAATATATCCCTTAGTGCATATACTTTCGAATAGACGTCTTTGTTCGATGCCCACATCTTTTTTTGCGGCTGAAAGAATTTTTTTACCAAAAGTTAGCTAAAATGCGCAGCGGCGCCAATCTTATAGCGCACAAATTTTTAGTACCAGAGGCGTTATAAAATATCTGATGGTACTTTTGGGAAGGTGAAGGTTAGATCTTCTACTTAGTGTTTGAGATTTTTTTTAAAGTACCTTAAGATATTTTTTATGGTCTAAAATCCTAAAAAATTCCTACTTACATTCGCTCAATTTTTCAAACTCATCCGGAAAAATAATATCACTACAATGAATATTTTGCTGCATCGTAAAAATAATGAACAATAACACAAAGTGCAAAAATGTTAACATGTTCATGATTAATAATTATTATGCGACTGCTTTATTGAGTTCAAAAGTTTAAGTAATAATTCTTATTGTCAACCAAGTGTCGCAGTTGAAGTTTTTTTATCCATAACAGTAAGTCCTATAATTAAAAATTGCTGGTATTTTCGTTTCTATTTATTATTACTTAGAAAGCGCAAAGATAAATTGTTATTATCGTACTATTTCCACATTGACTTTTGACTTAACACGATGGCTGAGTTTAAGAAGATTTTATTAGTGATTTGCATTACAATTATTTTCGTTTCTTGTATAAATTGCGATAAAATGTTAAATCCTGATGAGTTTGAAGAGCTTAAAGTGAAAGCTAGCAAAGGTAAGTTTTGTTATACGTGCAATTTTTAAATAATTTTTTTGGCGGGGTTTTGTAGATTTGGAGTCGAGGATGGCGAGTGTTAACATTGGAAACCGAAATTTCATTGATGTGGATTGCAATGTTGGATACATGAAAATTAAAGGAAAGTGTCGCAAAATACATTATTAATTTTTCGTCGCACTGATTTAATTAACGTAAATATATTTTTGTATTATAAGAGGAATAAAACTATGTTATAAACAAAACATATTTTTTAATGATAATAATAATCTATCTTTAAATACTTTGATGCTTTGTTTAACAGCATTGTTTATAATGTTTACCACAACAAGTGTTATTTTAATTGTCCTCTGCATTGTTGCTAATTTGAACAATTGCAATGGATCAGCGGATTATGGGCCGGTATCTAATAGCGTTTTGGAAATGAGACGTAAGAGAAAAAATATTTATAATAATTTGTAATCGTTGGAAAAAATATTAATGTATGTAATCTTAATTATATTTTCAGGAAAATTCCTTCAGGACAATAAGAGTCGAAATAGTAACTATATTTTTCAAACTCGATGCTCAAATGGATTTAAATACGTGAAGAAAAAGTGCAGAAGAATGTTTGCGAATTACAACTAATAATTAACTCCAATTAAAAATAATTAATTTTAATTAACGTCTGAACTAGTAGTTAATTAATTACCATAAATTGCAAATTGTTTGCTAAAAGGCAATTGCGCCTATTCGCTAATTTTGAAGATTTTGCATCTACAAAAATTTTGTTGTGCTCTATAATATTTAGTTATTAAATTATTTATCACAATATAGTTTAATAATAAATTCCTTCATTGTTCTATTATAACTCCAAATGTATTACTAATCGACAAAAAAAATGTCATTTAAGTCAAAAAGGTCATACTGCTATCTAAAATTAAAATATGTGAGTCAATGGCTTCACCATTAGTTTAATAAGAAAAGCTCCACTCCACAGTTTAATTTACAATGAAAATTCTAGTTTTAAGTATTTTAATAATTTCGTGCAACGCACAATTTTTCCCGTATTTTCAACAACCAGTGCCATATAATTACTACTATCCACCTCCACAAGCAAACCAGTATTTTCCTGCCGTAAGTAACCCGCAAGGGTACCCGCAGTACTCTCCCCAGCCATATTATCAATACCCGCAGCCAAATTATGAACCCTTCAACCCTAATATATACCCAAACCCTGGATACAACAATATTCCCACTGAAATCATCGATATTCGCCCTCCTTCAACACCTCAACCGTCACCTCCGCCAGTTTTACAAAAAGAAGCGGAACTCATAATTGAGGTACCAATATCATCAACAACTACTAAACCAGCGCTCGAAGCCTCCTTCAAAAGTGTGAACAGCAACCCGGCCAACCAAAAATTGACCTTCACCATACCAAAAACTGTCAAGACCTTCATAACTAAAACCAAGCCGGTTGTGACAAAAATCACTCGAATATTCTCTTCAGCTGATGATGGCGAACCTGTGGTTCGCGTCGTCAATTACAGGGATGGGATTGAGATTACCGAACCGCCGCCGACGACTCTTCCTCCAACGACCACAGAACCACCACCAAGTACCACTATCGATACGAATGAGGAACCCGTGACGATCGGCGGCTGGTTGTTCAAATAAATAATTCGTGTAGATTTTGTATGGAATAGATTTTTTAAATAAATGTTATTATTTTTAGCGTGCAATCGTTTGATCTTTTGACTTATTTTTCTTATCAATAGTTTGTAATAACAATATGTTCGGGTACGTTTTATGAACAGTTCATGTTTTCCACGTGCATATTTAAGTCAATTATGATTCATATGAAGGAGTGTTTGGTTTTGGTGGTACTGGTTGCTTGTATTTTGGCTGCTCCAGCACCAATTACGAAACATGCAAGGCAGTTCGTACAAGTACCGGAGAGTCCTTGCGAAGGAAACGCGGTTTTTGATGATGGAAGTTGCTTTTCAGCTTTCAAGCTAGCGGTACCTAACCCGAAAGCCAATCAAACAAGGTGAATATTTTTTGAATTTTACTAATCAAATGATACAAAAGTCCCGCTTAACCGGAAGCGCCCAATTCAAATTGTTTAGCGTCAAAAAATTGGCGGCAATTTTAAAAAATTCTAGTTGCCATACATTTAGCTAAATTTTGAGATATTTTTATTAAAATTTATACCTTTCTAGATAATAGTAATTAAAACAATATATTTTTATGCTATATTTACACAAGATCTTAACAAAATATTTATTCTATATATAATAAAAGCTACCTTAGATTAAATCTTCTTATCAAAGTATTGTTTTTTAATTAATTGAACATCAGATCATTTTTAACGTGCCCTCGAAAAGATGCAGTGTGGTCAAAAAATATTTTTGATCTGTGCAGTGGCTATTGTCCTATTTGCTGTTTTCACCGCAGCAAAAGTGGATGATGGGGCGACTTCGGTTACGGTTGACAAACGCGAAAATTGGAAAAATTGGTTGAAAAACAAATTTGAATCAAAAATCAAAAATAAGCCAATACCTGCAGTTTTAAATAGTAAATATCGCAGCATTTTAACACCTGGTTGTAGAACTGGTTATGTGAAAATTAATGGGGTTTGCTATAAGCTTTCTTAAAGCGATTAATTAATATGGTATGTAAACTGAAAATTTGTTTCGTTCTAAATTGTAATTAATAATGTTGCAAATGCAAATCTGTAAATTAAATTAATAAAAATTCCAGAAGCGCATATTTGCATTATTAAATAAACAAATATATTTCTAAGTAATTTTCCAAGTTCTGGTAATTTGTGCAATTATATTTTATTGGAATCACGATATTTGATTAATAATATTATATTCAGAAAATAAATATTGTTATCTTTTTATTGTTCCAATTAAAGTTATTGTTTTATTTGTATCAATAAATAATAAAGGTAAATTTGAAGTGCTCTCATATAGCGCTAAGAAAATATTTGCTTGACGCGCTTTTGCAAAACTGTTCCAATTTTTTTGAAAAATATTTTGAAACTGACTTTTTTGGAATGAACCTTTTACGCAATTTTTGCCATAAATAATTAAAAGTCTTATCAAAAATTTTGGGCAGGAAACATAATTTTTACTCAATTGTAGTAATTTTATCATCGGTTGGAAATACCTCACTATTTGTTCAATTTATCATCATTAGATAACTCTGGTAACATCAATAATATGAAAGTCACTTGCATATAGTTTACCAAAATTAACAATGAAGGTGTTATTATGGTGCGCCGTATTAATTTTGTTTTGCTCCCAAAGTACGTTGTGCACGTGGATCTCTTTTCGAGAATATTTCCGAATCAACTCGAAAAACATTGGAGGAGCCAATCTTTTTGAGGCTAGAGACAATTGTGAGAGTGGCAGTGTTTTAATTCGGCCTGGTGTTTGTCGGCCTCTTTACTGATAACTTTTAGTAATAAATGATAACCTTTTTTTCTAAGATTAGTTGAAGTAAATAAGTAAGTTTTGATAAAATAATTCTAATCGAATTTATTTCGCGGATACATTTAATTAATATTGTTTTTTCAATCAGCGCCTCTTATCAGTCGATACTTGGAACTGGTTTAATTTGCTTGTTGCGTATTTATTGCGCCAATTAATTTCGAAAACACTGTGATATGTGCAAGCGAATTTAAATTATTTTTGTGTTTATTTTTGCTATTGTTGGTCAAGTTTGAGCATTTTGAATCGCTTCGCAGTATTTATTTAAATCGTCTGACCTTTAGATAAGTCGCATAAAACAGATATGACTATGTTTGAACAGCGACACATAAAATACAATCAATATGTGGTTTAGTGTTAAAAAATTGTTAATATTTGCTATTTTTTGTTTAACTTTAATTCATGCCGATTTTGTGAGTTTTGAAGGATATTTAAAACCTCCTAAAAGCGACGATTTAAAAGAAGCTAATATTATTAAAGTGCCATGCAAACCAAATCATGTTCGTGTAGGTTCCAAATGTAGACGGTTATTTTAGGATTTTTTAGGTATAAAAAAAATAATCTGTAATTATTTTTAAGGCAAAAATAAAGCCCGTAATTTTTAAAAAATACATAAAAATTAAGCGCTTAATTCAAATCGAGAGTTAAATTATAACTAATTTTATTTTTGTTGCAGAATATCAAATACCTCTAGCAGTACCAGTACCAGTACCAGTACTACCACTAGTACTACTACTAAAACTCCCTCAACCTCATCTAGAATTAGACACAGCAAAAATCGATTGGAACTTAATCGAAATCATGTTTAAGTTTAACAATTTGTTTTTTATTTAGTACATAAATGCTTTAAAATAAAGTAGTTGTAGTTTTAAATTAAATAAAAAATTGTAATGTTTGTATTTATTAATTTTTGTAATAATATTTAAAATTTCGTGCCGATAAAATTGCTATCGAATTAACCAATAAGAATAATTTGTTAGTAACCATGGTTACAATGAAGCGTTTTAATTGGTTATTAAAGGACCACCACTCCAACCCCTCCAATTTAAAATCGTACGAAATTTGTAGGGTTTTACTGGTTGCCTATACTACATAATATATTTTAAATATTTTTTTAGTAATAATGTTTGTTAATAAATTTGACTTAATTAAAATGTTTATATTTAATATTCATTGACATTTCACCTATAATCTTTGAATTTTCAATAAAATTATTATTGGTTGTCAATAGTACCAAGAAGTCTTTTGCAATATTAACAAGTCTCAATTAATTGTAAATGAAATGAATATTTGGAAAATAGTTTTATTTTTTTGTGCAGTGCTCTTTATGAATTTAAATTTGGTTAGTTCTGTTTCAAAAAACAAAACTATTAAAGACGGAGCAATATTTTCCTTAAATAAGTGCCAACCTGGTTTTGTCCTCGTTGGTAACAGATGCAGACAACTACTCTAAAGTAACATATTATTTATTTAAATATTATTTATTTAAAAAAGGTAACAAAAATATTTTTTTGCAGGCGAACGATTTAACGCGTCGCTGTTTAAAAATGTTACATTATAATTATAAACAAATTATTCACAATTTTACAATAAATAAATAACAACAATTTCTTATTATTAACCTTGAATGAATAAAATTAATCGAGAAAACATCTTTTCTCTTTTAAAACCGGTTGTACATATTTTCAGATTATTAGATTTATTATAAGTAAATAGATTTAAGAAGATAGATTTATTATAAGTAAAATGAATTTTGTAGCAGCTGGTAAAATTATTTTAATAGTTTTAATATTAATTAGTGTGATAAGTACAACTGAATCCAAATGGATTTCGTTTTCCGAGTATTTTTCAACCCCACCTCCATCCGAGTCAAAAGAGACAAATAGTAGCAATGAGAAGAAAGGTAGTATTTTGGATAAAACACCATGTGGACAAGGTTGGTTGAAAATCGGATCTACGTGTCGGCGCCGGTTTTGACAAAAAAATTGAGTGAGTAATAATGTTTATTATTCAATAATAAGTTAATAGTTATTATTATTTATTTCAGTTAAATTTATTTATTAAATTTAGAAGCAATAAATAAATTAAATAATTTTAAATGTAATTAATTATTATTGTATTTATTTATAATTATTTAAATAATATTTATAATAAAATAGGTAGCTAATATAAATTCAACAATTTTTTAAATTTTTGCGCAATTAAACCCCTCCTCATTAAATATTGCAAAATTTCGCCGCTCCGAGTCTATCGCCTACTTTTTTTTAACAATAAATAAAAATTATTATTATTCTTGACCTCAGAAGATAATTAATGTTGATCAAAGTTTGCCATTGCTATTTTGAATTCAAATTGGTTGGTTCAATTAATTTAATATATTAAATAAATTATAAGCAAGATGTTGAAACTATTTATTATCGCAACAATTTTGCTGGCTGCACTATTTTCAGTAGGAAATAATTTAAAAATAAGTAGTACTACTCGCCGTACTACTAGTACCGCAAAAACGCCAGTACCGGTAAATTCATTCAATCTCGTCAAAGCTCCTTGTAATGCAGGCTACGTGAAAATTAATGGAAAATGTTTTGCAACATATTATTAATCGTAAGCTAAAAATAATTTATAAAAATCATAAATAATAATATTGTTTTAGGTCTACAATAAAATAAATAAAGATGTTTATTAAAATTAAATTGCGTTTTATTTTTAATTGTATTTATTGTTATCAATATATTTTTGACCTATAATACGATAAAATATTCAACTACATCTTAAATCATTTGCCAATTCATATTTCTAGCATCAATATGTTCAAGTTGCTGATTTTTGTAATTTTAGTGCTTTTTGTGCTTTTTGTAACCATTGAATGCATACAAGATCAGGTCCAAGTAGTAAAACCAAGTAACATTAAACTGCAAAATGTTATAATTGCACCCTGCCAAACGGGATACATAAAAATTGGCAGCCGATGCCGAAGAATTAATTAATTATTTAAAGTAAGTGCGAAAAATTAAATAAAAAAAAATTATTACTTATTTTATTTTTAGATGTCTACTGATTTAATATTCCTGCAAGCCGACTAGTTTATTTAGGATTAGCTCAATTAGCCAAAAATATTCAGCATCAGACGTAAAAAGCCATGACAAATCTGCAGTCGGAAAATTTATCACCGGTGTGTAATTCTCGCAGACACCAATATTTCAGTCGCTTTTCACAGAAACAATAAAAACAAGAAACATCTGTACGACATTAAAATTTTCCTGCTATAAATAAAAAGCATAATCCTGAATTATGATGGAAATGTACCTTATCTTTCTTTTGTGCATGATCTTTAGTGCGGATGCAGAAAAATAAACGTTTATGGTAAATAATTCCAATTTATTAACTTAAATAGGTACAATATTTATATAATACGGATTTTAAAAAATTAGTTTCTGTATCTACAATAATAAATAACAAAAAAATTAATTATTAAAGAAATAATAATATTTCTACTTACATTTTCCTGCAAACGCGATGGAAATAAATGTACCCGTCTGGACACCACTTCGGGATCCACAAGGACTCAACGACAGCCACTATTATTAGCATCATTAATAAACAAATAAAAAATTTGAAGCCAGTCATCTTGAGTTGGCGGTAAATTATATTATGATCGACTAATTTTTTATTCGGAAAGTGGGCTTATCGGAAGCCTACAGGAACATAAAATCAATGTGGTTCGTGGTGGTGCATTAACATTATAATTAACTTAATGTGCAATATTGTCATATACCACAATATCCTTTTGGGTTTGGCCCCTTTCGCTTATGAGTTGTAAATTTTATTATCAATCCTTTGATAATAGGCAACTTTCATTTCAAAATTAATTCAGTTTAGAATGCTTTTAATTTAAATTAGCCATTTCAATCCTTTCAAACCAGATGTCAGTAAATGTACCAGTTGAGATAATTGCGATATTAATTAAAATTGTTATTTTTTGTTATCTTTATTTGTTTATTATTTACAAAAAAATATTAGAAGTTTTGCGTCATGCGTCTAACATTTGAGGAAGAATATTTGATGAATTGACGTAAATGCCACTAATTTTAGCTTTAGATTTTTTAAACTATAAAGTAGAAATTTATGTGCAATATAAACTTTACTAGATATTTTTAAAGCTCTTAAATAAATAAATCGCACTATTTTATGTAAACTTCGGATTTAAAATTTATTAACTTTAATCGTCCGATTTTTTCGTCCGATCTGTTTAGCGTGGAATGTGCATAATCATAACGTTACTTAATCACTATGTTATTATGCTTGAAAGCAATTAATCTTATCGTGGATGAAAGTCAGACTATTTGGCCACAACGTTTTAGTCACGTACTCATCAACTTATTAAATTAAATTCGAAAAAATAAATAAACTGGAGCATCATATTCTTCAGTTAATCCTCAAGCGCGCCCACACTCCGCGTAACCGGAGCGCTCAATGAATCACAAAATCACGTGCAGTGACTGACATCCCACATATTCATTCCACTTCAGCGTGACTTTAATCATTTTAATTCGAATTGTAAATTTCCATGAATCATTACTTAACCCCTTACAGTAGCAAGTGGTTCGGTAAACTGCATTTAGCGGACGCAAACTACTCCATGTCAACACTCTAATTCAATCTCGTCGTTATTTAATATAATTCAATTAGCTGGAGAACTTTTCCATGGACGGGCCGATTTTTTTTTACAAAAACTCTTTATTGATGCATATTAATTAAGTAGACAAAAATTCAATACATTGCTAAACTAGACTAAGATGAATACAATTATTGTTGGTATGATAAATAATTTAATAAATAATACTATATTTACATTAATTAACAGTAAAATTTAAACAATATTTCGATGATGGGTTTATTAACATTAAAATATGTACACAAAAATTGATCTCTCAATAACCTGCAACAAACAAAAATATTTGTTATTAATCAATGCAAATTTTTATAAACAAGAAATCCAAATAGTAAATATTTGGCGCACAATTTCAATGCAATAATATAATTAATTAAAACGCATTATAAATAATGAATTTTTCGTCGACCAACTCACCTAGTAATCAGAAAATCTCTCTGCAAGTACCATTGACCAACTCGAAGCCGTAGAGGCACACAGTGCTGTTGGACACTTGATTGCTGAAAGTACTGGTACTGGCAATTTGGACCGATTGCGGTAACGGCAAGGCGAAAAACAACCCCATTTGCAACAAGACAAATACGAGCGACGATAATAATCGGTACATTCGATCCATGTTTTTGCTTTACAACTTCACTCTACCATTCAGACAAAAGAAATAAAATCTACTGGGCTCGTACCAATTAAATGTGATTTATCTGGAGGGTCATGGGATCAAATTTTATTAATCTTATTTGAAGGCAATCCTTCTTCTCTGATAACACTTTTTATTACATGTGTGTGTTTAATATACGTACATATAAACAAATGCAATATTAAAGTTCATCAATTAACTGAGCCATTCATGACGATCGTTATTAATTTGGTTTCAGTAATCTTATCGCGGTTTGGTTGAAGGAAGTCAGACTATTTGGAAACTGATCACATTTTGTCGGTTAGATTAATTATTTTGTGTTAAAATAATTAGATATAATTATTTTGAGCTTTAAAGGACAATAATAAATTTTTAAAAAATAATAATTAAAATGAGATGAAATTATAATAAAAGTGTAAATAAATTATTTGTATACATTTTTACACTAATTTAATGATTTATTAATATTTTTTTGACCTAAAATTATTTTTTCCAAGAAATAAAAAAATCGTTTATTAACGCTATCAGTCCCAGATAGGCCAATTATTATATTTGCATAAACAATATTTCGAATGGGATTTTCCATTCAAGTCAATTGATAGCAAAATTATTATTTCGGTAGCTTTCCAGAGCAAAAGACATTGTTAACAATCTTAAAACAATAATATTATTATTATTAATTATTATCTTTATTATTGTAATATGCACTTATTTTTTTAATAAACTAAGTAATATTTATTAAAAGCGATTTATTAATAAATTAATTATTTATTTTGAAGCGTTGGACACCCAAATTAAAAAATATGATAAGCCACTAGTATTATTTTTCGTCGAAAAATTGTGACGCTGAACGCGACCTCTGATAAATTCAATTACAAAATATAAAATAGATTCGGATTTCTTATTATACTAATTTTCTATTTGCTTGTCGGTGGTCATATTTCAATTTCAACTCAATTTATTTGGGTTTATGATGCAATAAATACAAAGAGGGAATTATTATTATTATGTATTAGACTGTGCGATATCGAATTCAATACGTCGAATAAAATATGAGCCGTGTCTATTTAATGGATGTTATTCAATAATGGCATTACATTATTCAACATTCGAACGATAATTAACGACGAATTAATTTTATTTATAAAACTCAGCATGAAATTATTGCGCTTATTAATTTCCATTTGATCGCATCGCGTTTATTTATGTTAATTCAATCTTTACACATCCATATATTAATTTTACATTACAGGACGCGCGCAAATTTAAATTAATTATGGCGGGAAATAACAAAAATTCTGATTCAAATAGCAGACATCTACTTTGTTAAACACATCAATTTATTTCCTGATTCGTATTGTTGCTAACGGCGACGTGCAATTTTTTATTTATTTTTTTCCCTACAAAGATGTACAACCTCATTTGAATTTTAAAATACTTCAACTCGGTTCACTTGATTATGTAGTCGAGATTACAATATTTATTTCAGACTTGTGCCAGCCGGTATCCGTGATTTTAATAGCGCACGGGGGTGGAATTCGCCGTCCGAAAAAAAACCTGCTGAAAAATTAATTAAACCAGTGTTCCTCAATTGCACCACTACATATTAATAATTAGTACATTTTACAAGCGTTTTAACGCGAAAGTGAGTTTTTCCAAATTGAATGTACGATTAAATTACGATGAGAGCCATTAAATATAAAGCATTTGTTTTATGTTGCCAAAGCGTATAGTCTACATTTTAGAGTAGATTTTACAGCACTAGTAATGCAATTAATTTCAAATTAAAAAGCGGATTATTTTTGTTTTATATCAACTTTATATTCAATCAATACGCAATATTTACACATTTTTAAAAGTATTGTCGACAAGTTGATTAAATTGAAAACCCAGTACAATTTTTGGATTAATTTATTTTCTTACAAAATCTTCAAAATTCCTGCACCTGATCTTAATTTTTCGCGATATTTGAGCAGAAACTTGAAACTTTCGAATATTTAAGCGACTATAATGAGAGTTCGTTTTAATCTTAGCAAATGAGTTTATTAGTAATAAAGTTTGCCGAGCTGATTTCATCAAGCGCAGCATCAAATTCTTCCAAACGAGAAAGCTTTATAAGCGCACTAAAACGGCGGTGTTTATTACCGAAAAGCTTTATTTCAAATCTTTCTTTGATTTCAGCCTCATTTAACTCTTCATAGCATGTTCATAACAACGTTCATTATCATCCGTGTACACTAAACTGAAATTACTTTTAATACATGCCACTATTAAAAATTTAATACCCTTCGCGTTTCAATTTCAAGACAACAACATTTTTGATAAAAATATTATTATGGGGTGGTCAAATATATTATTCATTATTGTCCGTTTATCTATTAGCCGCAGACATGGTAATCCTAGGCGGTTAAACCATTGTTTATATGTCCTTTCTCGGGACATCTCACTTGTTATAATATCCTTGGACTAAGCTCGGGCGTCTTACGTTCCACTGACGTCATAACTCATGCTTAATGTCACCTTACTTTCTGGAAGGAAATGCGCTTTCACCACCTCAGCTATCTTGTGTTTTGTTATCCCCGTTGTTTATTCGCCCATTTATTATGGACTATACTGAAAAAACCAAGGATCGTATTTTCAGTCCGTCTTTCTGATGAACTAATGCATAAATGGTGTGTTTTTTTTTATAGCAAAACTACATTTTTTTGTTTAGAAACGATTATTTTTGTGACCAAAATATCGGATAGCAAAAAGATTCGATCTGAAATTCTAACGAGATTACATTTGAATTTGAAGTTTGCTTCTCTGTAGCAGGAAAGTTGAGGTAATAAGACAATTTATAATGTAAACGTATATAGGTATACCCTTCGCATCACTGGCAAGGCAACCGAACCACCCCTTTAGGCGATTCTGTTGTATTAGTAAAGATATAGGGAACATTCTATTAGAACCTACAAACATAGGAGTTTGCAATAGCCAAGTTGGGTTAAGTATATAAGTAAATATAGTTAATGTTGTGTATTCAGTAATTTATACTAGTCCGCAATATTAGTTTGCGTAGCACTTAATGAAATCAACACCTTATAGAAGTTTGCAAGTAATAAATGAACAACATAATTCTCTACTTGATAATTTAGATCTAGTAAATAGTTTGCAGTGCTTCGGCAAACAATCATGTAAAACATCATCATCATCATCGAAATGAAAAGCGCACAACTTTTTCCTTTTCCTCTAATAACTTAGAAATAAATCATTTATATTATTGGTTTCAGCGGTCCGGTGGTTGTACATGTACCTATATTTTAATTTCCTGTTTTGTGATCCTATTAAAGACCGCATACATTCGGATATGACGTCAGAGTTCGATTGATTTCGTCCACTGGTCATTTCCGGATGGTTTCGCAACATTGCACCGGCCGAAACTAATTCCAAAACTTGTCTCGTTCTAGCGTAAATAGCCCCGCCGCTTGCCAATTTTTATTTTTGCATGTTTGTGGTCTACTAGACTATTTTTCTTTTTCATCAAAAACTTCATATAGCCCAAAACATTAAAATTCTGATCCATATTTCGCTCGCTTATTGAAAATATCGCAATACGCCAGCAAAAAATTATTTTTATATATATAATGAAAAGGAATAAAATTCCTTATGGCAAAAATAGATACAAATAATTCCTGCCAAGCTGAAACACGTAATAAAGCGTCTTTGGTGGAAAGAGGAGAAAATGGCAAAGATGAGTAAAAACTGTTATAATCTTAAAGAAAGCCTATTTTGTTTTACGATTCCGAACCGACTTGATCTCCGCCCCAGAGAGCCATAAGTTTCTCACCAAACACTAGATGGAAAAATTGACTATACCGGCCTTATATCAAGATATATAAGAGAAAACGAAAAGCATACAAAGATTTTTAGTGGATAGGTGATACGAAATTTCGTATACGCGTTTTGTTTTATTATCAGTGTGGGAATCTACACGGTAATGAGAGAATGCAACGTAATTACCAGCCTCTGATGGATTTCCCTGCAGGGTATAAACCGTTTATTTTTTGAATCCCTTAGCAGTTGGAAATCAAAAGCTCGTTTGCGAAACTCGTTTCACTGTGAACATGAATGGAATTTTATATGTAATGTGTAATTTTTTCCTCTTTTTTATCAAATTAAATGTATTTTATTATATTTTTCGAGAGCAAAGCGCATAACGCACCTGAAAAATCTAATTTTCTAAAAAAGTGCGTCGATTATTTGCCAGGGAAATAATCATTGCGCTCAACCCTCAAAGAAAAAGAGCTTTCGCTATAGTTCATAATTTCTCATACTTTTTTATTATTTTTTTTGCATACTAAGAAACTGAAAGGGTGAAAAGATTTCGCATTCATTCGTCGGGTGTTGTTATTTTTGCTTGGTGTAAATGTCGCGCGGATAAGTACGCGCAAGAAACTAAACTAATTCATAAAGCTGAAGGAACGGTGACCGTAATAAAGTTTTTTATGTGTCGAAATAAATCAGAATGGTCATGAAAAAATATGGCAGGAGCATTTTCATTACGGCACCTATTTTTTCGCTCTCCTGGATAAGATTCTGCTCCGTCTTTATTACGCGAATAAAAGTTGTCTATATACGTTACGAGCCCATTGAATCGCCATTGAATACTAACTATTAGGGGCTGATATGTAATATTTGATGATTTATGGGGGAAATAATAACAACACAGCAGCGGCGGTGTATTATTATATTTGAATATTAGAAAATATGGCGAAGGGGTAAGGGCAAATTCCGACAATGCTTTAAAACGCTCAGCAGAGTGGAAATGATTTAGAAATGAAAATGCATTCACCCTGTGAGTTATGAGATATGATGTCACCACCTCAATTCTATTCAATGTATTGAATTTTATTGAATTCTTCTTCGATTTGTGCTTTTGGCTTTTGTCGAAATTTATTTATTTATGAATTATAGGATGTCCGTATCATATTAGACTTTGCTTTATTTTTGCTTCTATTATTCCTGCTATTCAGCGAAATAATTTATTTTCGATACAAAATAACAATTGTTTTACATTCTGTATCACATTTAAAAATAAATTTCGCTTTTTTTTAGGATGATTTTTATTTTTTTAATTAAATTTGTCCAAATTGTCAATTAAATTGGTTGAAAATGGCAAATGAATCTAATTTATATTTCCATTATTGACCATACAAGCTTTAAGCCAGTTAATATTCCATGTTGAAACAACAACGCACTTAGCTATATGATCGATACATGTAGATTCCATACGTAAATTCAGATTTCATTAATATTTTAATTTGGAAACCAATCAATTCACTTCTAATACTAATGCTATTATTGAAATCTGACCAGGATTTTGGATTATTGTACCTACAGGAATTAAATTTGTGTAGGAATTTTCATTTTGGACACGAAAAAAATAAAACAAGTGGAACTCTTCATACCCATCAGCGCATATATTTTTAAAAATTCAACATATATAAATAATATCATTACAAACAATTTATTTATTCACTATTTATGTATATAATAATAATTAATCTAAATGTACAATATATTTTACTAAAATACCTTCCAATCCTTCATTATTGATTCATTATGTTAAGGTAGCCTCAAACGAAATCGAAACAATAATCGTCAGAAGGAAACGAATAATAATTCATCTATAAGATTTTTGTTTGCAAGAGGGCTATTCTATTTTCAAGCAGCATTTTCTTATTAATTTCGCATCGAAAACACATAATAATTATTCAGTCAAATCTGATTCGCTTTGTTTTTTGATAAATTTGTTCAAAATATGATGATATGTTTGGTTTTAATTTTTATTATTATTATTTTTATTATTTAGAGCACTATAGTTTAGGTAAAATTTGTTGTTTGGTCACCACACTTTCAGCTTTGATATCATTCATTAGATATGCATACAGTTCACTTGATTCGTGTTTGTCGCGTTTGTTTTAATAGTAAATTTAATATGGCACAGTTCACTTTTTCAGTTTATTAAATTCGATTCAATGTTGCTTCCAACTGTTTGCTTTGTAGTACACATCCTTGTACATGCTGGGACATTGCTTGCCAATTTGCTGCAACAAAACACCATTCGTTATAGTATAGTGTGCATCCATAAAAATGATGATGTTTAAGTTACGATTATGGTGCATTATGAATCGTAATATATGTGCATAATCGGTTGTTTGTTGTGGTAATGTGAATGTTTAGACAGCTGGCTTTAGGATGATTTATGATAATCTTATTGTCGAGTAACAACCGTGATTATGTAGAGGTTGATAATAACAAGATGAGTTTAATATACGTATAAGTACATTGTGGATGTAGGATGATGCTTTGCTTGTTATGTACACGAAATGTCAATAGTGCAATAATTCGATTGCAAATTAATGCAGCTTAGCATAAATCAAGAATCAATAATTAATAAAATTAAACAATATTGCCATCAAAATTTCAAAAATATGACTCAAAATCAATAGTCGATAAACTAATACTGCCAATTAGACAAAACTTGGGCCAACATTGAGAATTAGCCCGTTACCTAAATCACATTAACAATCATGTTTTGTTTATGTAAGCTAATAATTTGCATATCGGCGCATCCGCCAATAATTGAAAAATAATTCACCCTTTATTAAATAAAAAATATTGCCTTATCACCTCAATATGCACAACTAATTATAATAACAAACATTGCAACGCTATGATAATTGCAAATTGCAAATCACACAATTCGAATGTGTGTACGTCTATATATGCTGATAATATGAATAATCCATCATTAATGTGTCAATAATTTCACAATGCCGATGATTTAATGCTAATATGCTAATAATGAATGCGCATTGTCCTCTATAAGGAATATTAATTTTATAAGATTTGAAATAAAAATTGATAATTTTTGGTTTGTAAGCAAATAAAAAAAGATACTTACATCGGCGCGCTGTTTAACATTGAAGTCAATATTTGTTCTAACTGGGCGATGATGAAGCGGCTGGGGCGGTCGGAAATTGTTTCCCAATGGAGCTTTGGGGTGTTTGGCATCCCCTTGCATTAGTCGCCGTAGACCGTGCATCTGCAATCAAAATACACATCGAACATTTTTATTAGATTTCGTTCATATATTTTTATATTTCGAAAGTATTTGTCTTTTCTATAAAATAATATTATTTGAATATCGCCGCATTTGTCGGATAAGGCCCCGCTTTTTTATTATTAGACATATTGGAATAAATTATTATTACATGCATTAATAGCATATATTGTAGCATTGCATTAGTCTAATGGAATTTCATTATATTTTACATTTAAATTTTTTGTTATTTTCATTACATTAACTGTTAGCGCAGTTTACGAAATGGAAAAAGGAGTGGCGTTATAAATACCAGTTTAATATGTAGTTTATTTTATGGTTATGATGATTAGCTACCCGTTGAAGCAAAAAATAAACGGAAAGGGGGAAAACGCGAACCGTTAAGTCGTTCGTCACTTTTTTATTTTACAATTTCAACTAAAAATACATCAAAATTAAAATTAATTACTTTATTTTATTCGCTTTTTATCTGTCAGAAAAAATAAATCAATAGGCGTCAGATCAGCGCGACAGGTGGCCACCAAATGAGCAAAATTTACCAATTATTTTCGTCTTCAAACTAAAAATACTAATTTAAATGCTGAACCCCCTAAACCCGCCATAAAACTCCCTTACCCAATTTAAAATTTATCACCGAAAAAAGAAAAACCGCCCTTAAAATTGGCCATTACCTCGAGGACATCCTCATCGCTTGAACGTTTATAGTGCATTAAATTAAAATATTTCCAAAACCGAATAGTATGAGGTGAAAATCATATCCAGTGTGAAAACTTAACATTTACAGCTATAAAACGTATATAATTCCAAGTCTGACATCTTTTCCGTTTCCTGGAGCGCACCAGGATTTATGTTTTGCAGAGGCCCGTCAAGACGCTCTTCTGCCTGTAATCTGAATTGGGAGACGGTGGCGGCTGAAAGAGGTGCCGCATTTTACTCTCAATAGTCTAGCAGCAGGGTATATAATGGAGATTTGGTGGCGGTGTGCGTTCTACTTAAAACTTGGTTGCTTTTATTCAACGCCAACCATGCGTAGGGCGTTTTTAAGACCTTGTTTCGCGCCTGGTTTACCGTTTTCAGATTATATTCAACACAAATTAGATTCACTTGTTAATTTATTGCGTTTAAGCCGTTATGGATCAACTAATCGCGGATCGTGAATTATGAGCGAGACGTGTCGAAAATTTGCATTTATAAATAATTTCCTACTTATTATTAATTGTAGTGAAAGCATCGAATAAAAATGCAGCAATTTGCGTTTCCAGTTGATGGCTGATGTTGCATGCGAAATTTCAAATCAATCGTTATAGATTTAAAGCATAGTAGTACAATGTATAGCCTATATATAGGGTTGAATAATTTGGCCAGCCATTGTTGTGCAAATGAAGCTTTTATTGGAGTTTCCTGTGAACTGCGTGCTGGCTCGTCATGAACTAAGATAATTTATTTCCCGTAACCAATGAATCACGTGGTGGCGGTGGAGCCAAGCATGGATCGAAACGGTGACCGCAAGATTAACATGTATAATAAGTATATGCTGCGAAGCTTTATCGCCGCTTTTTATCATTTTCCGTCTTACAACATCTCACCACCGACTTGATTGAGTTATATTCTTCTATCATACCATACGATTGGCGTGTCAAACCAAACGCTTCATTTTTATGTTTTAGGGGTTGAGGTCAAAAAACTGTATAATTTTTGGCGAAGGCGCCAGTTTTCTAAAAAGCTAATTATTTCAAGAGGAATCTGTTTTAATGATATCTGGAGAAAATTAAAAGGAGATAAATTAACTTTCTTTGATCACGATAAGTTAAAAGGTAATACTTTATACAGGAAAGCAACCCTAAGCTATCTGGTTTAAATTGTCAAGATGGGATTTAATATTTATAGCTACTTTCTCGAAAGTATATTAATTACAATTTTTTTTTTCGTGGAAGCTTAATTATTTTTTGCAATAATATATATTTAATTTTCCTGGAAAAGAAAAAAGGCGGGAAAATATTTGTTGCATTATTAATATTTCAACTTAAAATAGAGGATAAAACTTGCTAAATAGCATTCATCGTTCAATCATCGTGGATGGCTTGTTTGCAGTCTCAGTAATTAATTGGAATATATTTATTAAACTGAGTGTGCCATAATATATCATAATTATGAATCTTTTCGAACAATTTTCCAATTTGAACACATAATAACACACTACGTATATTTACGAACTATAATACCTAACAAGATTATTATATTGATAAAATGCTAATTTAGCGTAGATGAATATCTCACGTTTCTTTCACATTGCACTTAACAAATTGCGTTCTGCTTCTTAAGAATATTATATTACTTGTTGACATTTTAATTTAATTAAAACACAGAGAACCACTAATTTCTCTTATGCACACAAATTATAATCTTCTATACATAAATTCTAATAACATGCACCGTAATTTATTTTAAATTCATTAATGCATGTACAATTCTATTAGGACCGTATACAATAGAATTTAGGAAACGATCGAATGTATGGTCGGCTTTTAGCTCTTCAAGTGGAAATGTTTGATGAGAAAAGTCATTAATATCTCAAATGATTAATTAAATTTTCATTCAATATAAATATAAACCAATTAATTTATCAAATTATCTCTAAATTAAATTAAAAATTTTATTTATTAAAACAAAAAACTGCAAATTCCATTTTCCAAAAGCCACTTATCTAAGGAAACTCCACAGAGTGCCGTTAATTATTTATCAGTTAAAATGCACACAATTTATGAAGACATTGCATACAATATAAATATTAAAACGAACTGAGTGCATTATTTGCAAACACAAAACAAACTTCCCAACATAAAGATAAATTGACTTTGCTCGCGGTGCGGCAGCAAACTTCCGAAGAAATCACGTGCCTGCAAATTTTAAAACGGTCGTCGTTTAAAAGAAACATGCACAAGAACGTGTACACAATATGCGGCACGTGTTCCGATATGATTATAAACGCGTCTTTTTCTACCTTTGAGATTTTCAAGGAGGCGGCTACGCACGCCGGTCGGGGTGGTTTTCAATGGGATGCTGGGTGGTGGAGGTGGAGGGATCGCTAAATGTCACACAAGTACCTGTTGCTTGGTGATGTAAATAGGCTTGTTGAGGATCAACCATGTGACGGTCTCATGGCAAGCCGGCATAGTAGTGGATCCGTCGTATGTCATGTAGTAGTCGGTGTCTGGAAGGAGGCCACGGACAGATAACCGCTTCACTTCCACTTCATCGCCTGTTAACAAGATTAGACAATTAGATTTCCGTGTCGTTTTTTTCAAAATTTCTCGTTAGAAGTTGAGTTGTTAGACAATTTACATGTCAGATTAACTGAATTGCATTTCCAAACTTGAAGATATTCCCCGAAGGACGATTTGCGGAAATTTATGCAACTATTAGTTATGTTAAAACTACTTCGCTTTGTTTTAATTGCGGCATTAATTTTATTTCATACTATTAAATATGAAAAAAATTACTTACCCCCATATCGAATTTTATCCAATTGATCCGTGAGTATCCTAAGTTCCGGATTGGACAAATCGCCCAACTGCAACAGGAAAGAAGCTTTCAAAAAATTTGCGGACAAGCTCTTACAGCATTTCCGCGTATAATATGCAATTTCAACTCGCGAGTGAAGAAGACGGAAAAAAAAGGCGCTTAAGTGCAGTAGTTTATCCACTTAATGTATTATAATTGCTTATAAATATGCAGTGTGTTAAAAAGCTTTTGTACTTTCGTCGGTCGGGCGGGCAAGTTGAATAAAGAAAAGCGGCGGCGGCGGGGGCGGCAGTAAATATGCATAGCCTAATTTGTAATCCACTTTCAGCCAAAAATCGCCGTAAAATTACGATACAATTTGCCATATCTGTAAAGTTCAAGTAACTAGAGAGACATAAACGAGAGTGGCTCTTTGCTTTAGGTGCGGGTGCGGGTTGGCCTTTTTTTCTCTGCGAACACACCGTGTGTCCTTGTTATGCAAATTGTATTGTAGTCCAACTTTTAAAACACTCTTTAAGCCACCAAGTAATCATGCAAATTTTTGCCCCGTGTACCTTTATTATAATTGCATTTTTCATTACAGCAGCCGGTGAGTTTTGGCCTATCTTGTCATGTATCGCGTTTCCTGCATTTAAATTAATTTTGATATTAATACGTGGTGGCTAAAACCAGAACAAACAAAATTGTGCGGGAGAAAAATTTTCATTTGATTTGGAATTTTCGCATAAATTATCCAGATCAGGATGCTGCGAGTGCGGCAGCAGCATAATAATGATATACAAAGTTTCCGAAATAATATACATCTAAACATAAAGTTCTATTATTCATTTTAGAATTTATGTACACATTGTTGGGTCTTACCATAAATTATAGGAGGTATCAGTGGATTTAATTATAACTTAGGTGTATTTCAGTGGTAGTTAATACAAGAGGAGAGGAAGTGTCGCGTATTTATAATGAACTTTGTCGTCGTTACAGATTCATCAGTACGTCAGAGGTGAAACTAATTAAAATTGCGTAATTAATTCTGTGATGAGTTTTTTCCCGGCCGAAATGTATAAGGTGTTTATAAATCTCTGCTAGCTTAGACTAATAGCATTTTTACGAAATAAACATCTCCACCTAATAAGATATTTTTTTTTTCATAAAACAAACTTTGCAGATTATTTTGATGACTCTTTGAGATTTTAATTAAGTATACCTCCTCTTGTTTTTATTAGTATTTTTTAATTTACGTAAAAGCAAACTAATGAAGTTGATTCAATCAATATTCATTTTTATAAACAAAAACTAAAACGCTCATAATTTTTTTTCTGTGGTTTTATTAATGCAAATGAAATGAGATAAAACTTGGACTAACTTTAATTAAAATGTTGATAAATATAAATAAATAAAAGTTGCTTGGCAAGAATGAAATATAAAACTTTATTCATTCCTTAACTGAAAATAAATACCCACAAGTCAAGTAATCAACATTAATAATGGAAGATTGTTTTAAATAATTTACATTAATGTTCGAATGATGTGAAAATCAATTTGGCAAAAGTATCATACGTCAAGTAATTACGAAACTAATTAAATTACTAAACTTCATTTCGTAACAGGCAGGTGCCACAATTTCGTACCAACCACTTTGATGACTCCACATATAGAAGCTAGTTAGAAACTATCGATTAAATATCGCTTCGATATATGGATAGCTATTTAAAAATAATTGTAATCAAACAAGCGTTATTCGAGTTCATCAAGAATCAAATTTGCATTGAAATTCAACTTTCGGACCCTTAATGATGCAATTGTTGGTTTAAGAGAGACTATTGCCTTGTCCCATGAGATGGATACACATAAATATCCGACTACATGACAACTCGAATCTAAACAATTGAAATGCGGGAATAGTGGCAGTTTTCAAATAAATTGATGTTTGCCTTCCCCTTTTGTAAATGTTTGCAGTGCAAACGTAATTCGCTTGTAAAAGAGCATTATTCCAAAGGAAAGACTTAAATTAAGATATATACAACACGAATCTTCCTCCATTTATTGCCCTATTATTAAACACGACCTTAATTTATTCTTTAAATATAATTCGAGTGTCGGCCAAATCAACTATTTTTCCGTTATTATAAAACTTTTGCCACAACTTCAAAACTGGCTATAAAAATAAAAAATGCCACTCAATTAGTGTCGCAATAACTTTGGCTAGAAATTTCGGAAAGCGGGAATGTCGATTGAAAGAAAAGACATTAGTGAACAGTGTGCAGTAAAGTGTAAAAAAACATACCTGTAATAGTAGCGAAATAACGACAATCCCCTGAGCTTTGTGCAGAGCTTCCGAAAAGTTTGAGTAGAGTTGCGAGTTGAACCCGAAAATCTGTATCTGAAACAAAACGGAATCTGTAGAATGTGGCCCTTTTTATTCTCACCGGCTGGTCCAATCATCACTTTATTGCCTTGGCGCTCATCGAATTTTCCGCCCTGTGTCTCTGTGTGTGTCTGTTTCGTCGCCTCTGATTTTATTTTATCGCATCTCGAGCCCCTTCGCTACACATACACAGGAAGAGAAGAGCTTCTTCGTCCTCTCATGCTTGGAGTGATTTCGTTTCCCCTACCCCTCACATCCATAACGTCAACTGGCTGTTCACACACGTCGAGCAAATATTATGATTACTTTAGCGCTGACTCAATATTCGATTTCATATTTGACGACGACTTTTCTGCCTCTGCAGGTCAAAATCAAATGTCTACGTCTGTTCAGCAGGAACAAATCCAAGATGTTAAGATTGATTGGATCGAACGTATTGGTACAACTTTACACTCAGCTCTTTGATGTTTTTTCCCTCCCTTTTGTTTTGCTTTTTATTTCAAATAGAAATATTATTTTATTTGGGTGGATAAATTAGCTTCGATTTATCTAATTTATTCAGATTTAAGAGGGGCACTTCTAGCTTAGGAAATCGCGATCAAAGGAATGTGGTGTGCATGAATGCGCCTAAATAAATTATACATTACCACATCTAAAGAGATGCATTAAAGCAAACTGATCAAGTAAAGCTATCAACGTTCGCTCCGGAATTAATCAATAAATTTTAATACTTAATGCTTGCTACATAGCGGGACTCAATTAATTATGCATAATCTGATACTAATTTTGTGATGAGAATAAAAATGTTGTTTATGAGGAATTTATATCGAACTTCCTATACGACAAGCTTATTTTTATCCAGATTAAAAAATAATCATGAGAAATCTATATTATACACCGCAACTCGTTGGAAATTAATAATTGCACGAAAAAATGCACTTTCAACGCGCAGTGACAGTGGGTATTTAATAAAGTTTGTTTGAAAGCTCTTAAATTAGGGTAGAACATCGTTATATATTTATACTGATAAAAAGTTTGTTTTAAACATGCTTAAGAAGGCCGGACGGATTATCCGCAAAGGGTGGCGCGCATTGATTTTTTGGGAATTAGCAATGTTCACCGGCACCTTCACCATTTTTCTAAAAATTGTTCCCGCCATAAATTAGCAAAACCAATTAATTCCCCTGACAACTTCACTGTCGCAACAGCAATAATCTTATATAATCGTCTGGTGGAAAATGCATATTCTGTTTGTGAAAGGGGGTTAAATTTGCAACCCCAAGAGAAGGTGTCCTATGAATGCAACTGTCGATATTAAATGTATTGAGTGTTGGCATAGTAACTTCTCCTCGAGAATAGATTAAAATTTGAGCAGTTGTAGCCCGCAATTGGCAAGTTGTGTTTATCAAAGTGGCATTGGTGCTCACAGTGGATCGAACCAATAAATGAAAGGGGGGCACAATGGCATTGCTAAGTATCTGTGGCTATACCGAAAGTTAAATATCGCGATTAACTGTAATCTGCTCGCAGGGATAGTTAGCAAACGTACTGAGGCCCTAATGGCCCTCAGTGGCTTCTACCAAACAACGGCAACTGTTGTTAAACTAACTTAATGCATTTGTATCTATTTACATCTAGCAGATGTGTGGGATGAATTATATGACTGGTCTCTTCTCATCTCCATCGTTGCCGATAAATTTATTGCCGCATTTACCGTGCAAAGTGTAATTAAACGCGGACTCTGTTGTATTTCAACACTTAATTAGGGAAATAAGACAATTTAATAAGGTCCTAATTAATTGCGAATTTTCTAGAACGACTCGTGCGCGTTAATTTTATCGACTAGCCATAAATCCAAAATAAATACAAATTAATTTTTCCTTCATAAATAGCAAATTAGTTCGAAAACTTTAATAATGACTAATTAAAATGGGATTAAAACGTCCTTCTACAAAAAGCTGCTAGCTAGTTATACAATTACAAAAGTATCAAATTATAAGAGGGCTATATTAAAACCATAAATCATATCTGCGGCTAACTAATTAGACTCATTGATGTCTTTATGAATTTTCGCCAAATCTCAAACTTGCTACAATTAGACCAAATCTGATGACGTTCCTTAATTCCATTATTAGGGAACTTTCAAGGCGTCGAATAATATTTTCTTTCTAGTCGTAATTTTCTTCTATAATTATATCATCCGAGAAATTACGTTTGAAGCAAAGTTAGTTAATTAGAATTTATTATAATAATTTTATTTGGGAAAAAATATTGGAAAATTATGAGCTTATTGAAAACATACATTATTATATGTCATCATTTCTTCCCGCCCAAATTGGATCTAACCTTTGAGTAAATCCAATAAACTTATAAGTCGAAGTGAGTTAGGAAATAAGATGAAAGCTTTTAGCTTTATATCAACATATGTCAACTGGAAAACGTTTTTATTAAATCTCATCGCAGCATCTTGAACCCTTCACATCTGCATTATCTTTTGTAACAAGAAAACATCAAAAATCCATTTTTATACATTTAAAATATATAAGATGCAAATGCGGCAAAAGTTTGATCAGAGCGACGAATAAAAAAAAAACAAAAATAAACATCGGAGCGAAATTGTTTAATATTAGAAACTGTGCCGATAATAACTCAAACTTAAAGTTTGTCAAAAAACTTTTTGTTTCTGAAACGAAAATCATGCAACACGAAGCGGGAATCATTTTCGGGGATAAATAAATTGGTGTGCGTGGGAAGGCTTTTGCCAGCTTATTTATCGTTCGGATATAAAAACTAATTTATATAAATTAAACAATATCATTTCGGAACAAAAGCGGCATTTTGCACATCAATTATTTCTGAATCGACTCGGATTCTGTTATTCACATCGAGTGCATACTCCACATGCATTAATTAAATGCGGTTATCTGCAAGATTCCAATTGCGGCCATAAGGCCACAAATATCAATTAAGGATGCATGAACCCGGTCATAACTTACATTACTGTTTCACTTGCTCCAAGAATCGTATATGGGCCATCAAACCCCTTCTATCTATCTATTGAGCGAAATGGCCTTAATGCCAAATCTTGTTAGTTGCCAACACAAACTGTTCTTTACGCACGTTTGAATCCTCCACGATATATACGACTAATTCCCCTGTTGTTGCTTTTTCTCTCCGAAAACGTAAAGAGAAATGGAGTGGATCCGGCAATTTTGCTGATATCACGGCTATCATTTTCCAGATACAATCAACTTTATTTATTTCAAGCACGCATTTCTTTTAATTTTCCGGGCAAATTGGATTCATACCGTATATTAATTCGGACTCGTACAGTATATTAAAAATCGAATTGAAAAAGCTAATCGCGTATAAGTTGAAAATTGTATAAATATTCGTAATGACAACAAAAATGGAATTACAATACGAATAAAATGTTCACGAATTTATTGATAGTTTGTAATTGCACATGCACTTGCATAAATATCAATTGAAATTTCCAATTTGCATGAACTTCTATTCTAAAAAAAATAAAATCCGTAACATAATTCAATATTTTTTTTGTTTTGTAAAATTGTAAAATTAATATTGTCAAACTGAAAACATTAATTAGTAAACGTTGCAATAATAAATGCAGAAATATTTTATGATTAGCCAAAGTAATTGCTTTGGCGCGAATAATTTAAAAATGATTTGTGACATTTTTGACAATAGCGGTATTTGTATACGGATAAATTCCAATTCTACAATAACTGGCAGTCATTAGAAGCCATTACATTCTGTTAATAATAAACGTGTAGAATTTATTACATTAATTTCAATTTTGCGCTGACGTTCGCCTAAAACGTTAATTGTTTATTCATAAAATAGCGGAGCGAAAATAATAATAACTATTCAATTATTTATCCGCGTCCATACACAGGGTGTCTCACCCCCAACCAACCAAATGAGTGCGACCTATCAATAAACGAGTTATCGATAGTAAATAAAATTATAAATATTTCAAATTGAATTGCAGTGGCAATTCGGCTGTCTATCGGTTTCACGTTTATGTCAAACGAAATCCAATATGTCACGCATGCTTTCGCTGCACTACGATGTGGTTGTTCAGAATAAACCAATTACTTACAAATTGTGAACTGTCATTCGACATCTAAATAGTTTTACGTTATCATCAACAAAATTGCTTTCTGGGCCCAAGTTTCGACTTTCAAATAGTATTACGTAGACGAAACTACACCTATTACATCAACATCATTATTATTATTACATATATGCAATTGTTTGTTTTAATTATCTGCTTTCCGAAACGTTCACATTCGCTATTTAATCGCATTATGCCCGTAATTTGTACATTTGATAAGAATTATTAACAAGCATATTAATTTGAGTGGTATAGTCTAATTCACCAATATACTCCATTGCGTCATTGATGAACACACATGACTATTTGTCGCTGTCTTCTTTCACATTTCACTTACATAATTCTCTCTTTCTAAAGACCGATGCGTTAGTAAGGCGCTGCAGTCGCTTTTCTAGTTATGACGTATTTTATGCCGACGTGTGCTCTTTTAACGTGTGCTAGACAAGGATGTAAATAATGTGCGGAACTATGTTTCACAACGACTTTAACCTAAAAACCATCAGCGTCTCTCTGGGTTTTTATAAGTTTTAAAGTTTTCGTTTATTTGTTTTTGCTTCGTTCTTGTGTTTATAAGTGATTTTATAAGTGATTACTGGTGATTACTGGTGTGCTATTAGCGAGAATTGTACTGTGATTGTTGTTGTATTCGCAAAATGCCGCGAAAACGATTAGATTTGTCTCAATTTGTGGTGAATCTTATTGAGTACTTCCAAAGAGAACTTGCAAATGGGGGTCCTCTTCTTAATCTGAACTGTGTCCAAGAGGTAAGTTGCTTTTAATGTCTCTAAAAAAAACTTTGTTGACTATAATTTATACTTTTTGGTTCCAGCGAGTGGCAAATGGCTTAGGCATTTCAGTGAAAACTGTTAGTGTATATGCTAAAAAAGCCAAGGAAGCAGACGAGGCTGAATCAACTGAAGCAGCAGATGAGGCCTCATCTAGTTCGGGCAAAATTAGTAAGAAAAATCCTTACAAGCCACGATCAAAACCGAAAACCTCCGATTTACCGCAACATCTTAAGATAGAAACGAGAAATGTTATATACGACTTGTATCAAAAAGGTTTGTTTACTAAATAATTAATTTTAATAAACAATTTAATTGTGTTTTAATTATTAGGAAGGCACGTGACTCTGGATACATTAAATGCCGAGGTGAAAGCTCGTCATCTTTATGAAATCAGTAATATAAATCAGTAATATAGGCAATATAAAATACACGCGGGTGAGGGGAACTGAATGGAAAGCGAAATCAATTTTAACGTTAGACCGCCTGTTATACTTATCTGTGGCATTTGGCAACATAAGACATTGTAATAACGCCTGATATTAGGCAACTCACAATACAAGTGAGACCCCTAAAAAACGAACCGCCCATGGCAACTATTTTAGTACCGGTTTGATTCAGATGGTTTCGTCAATGACGCAATGGAGTATATTGGTGAATTAGACTATAATAGCAACGCTAAATATTTTATTTTCTCGAAAACGAATATAATTACAAAATAGAACCGTTTTTAAAAATTTGGTGGATGCGCCGGACGAAATAATTTCAAAAGCGCTCAAAATTTACCCAACCCGATCAAATCCAAGCGATTTCCATGCATCTTTGTATTTTATCATCACGATTCATAAAATGATAAAATATGTGGTTACCAAAGTTTAATACGAAAACGAAAAAGTTTGTTGGTAAAGCAATTTCCCGTGTTAACATTGTCGGGATGAATACCCTGTATAGTGTATTTATGATGCAGACGAAGAATAAACTATTAATAAATAAACAAGTTAAAAAATAAATAAGGGTAGATTTTGTGCTTCAACACCGCGTTGTGCAGCAAGCAGCAGCCATGGCCTGAATTAATAGTGATGTTCATTTCTATTTTCTGGCTGAGTTGCGTCTTGTGCTCAAGAATCAGCTTCAGCTAAGGCAAGTGGTACCATAGGGAGCCATATCACTTGAATTATTCTCATCTCGTTCTTTCTTAAACTTTACTCACCAGCCAGTATCATTAAATACTTGTTGTTTGACTCTATTGACCTCAACTTCCTTTTCCGAAACAATTTAACTTATAACTTTATAAATTTATAGAAAAAGTGCATTTCGGTGCGGTGTGGTGTCATTTGTCAAGTGTGATTTTTGAAAGTTTCTCAGACAAGCGAGGAGTTGTACCAGAAATGCGCAAAAACTACCTTCACTTTAATTACATTTTGTAAACTCAATAATTGCACTTGAAATAATAAAACTTTTTAAAGGCGGTCAACAACTGGATTCAGTCCAATTATATTTATATAATAACGCTATATGTTTTGAAATCAACCAACTTTCAATTGCTATGCAGAAAGTTTATGCGATTTTTTGCAATTAATTATAATGCAGTCGAATAAAATCTAGCGAGTGCGTTTTTTGGCGGGAAAGACATTTTTCGAAAAACTAATTGTTTCTTTCGTAGATCTAGATAAACATCCAAGGCGACGATAAAGTGGCCGGATAAGATAATTTCGCTGAATAAAAGACGATGACGATAAGGTCAAGAGTTCTTACCTCGGCTGGAAAGGCATACCCATTTATTGAATGTTCGGACCCGAACTGATCGTGAAGTCCGTAGTGGATATGGATTTCTTGAAATTGATATTTATAGGAAAGAGGACCACCAGTCACGTTTATGTGATGCCGCGTGTCGTTATCCACCGTGAAAATAACACTGTGTCCAGTATTCATCATCGATCCACTCACCTGCAAACATTTTTCATTAATTCATTATTATGCGGAATTTTTGATTATTTAAATGCTAAAGGGATGGAATGCAATTCGTTCTTGTCGCTTTATCTACCATCCCCTGCGATGCGCCATAAATGCATCACTCTCGCGGGAATTTTTTGATTCATTGATATTTTTTCCGCTATTGTATTAAGTTTAACAAGACATTAAGTTAAGCCGACGCGGAATAAGTCAGAGACAAAACAAAACATGAATGCATGGTGTATAGCACAATATCCACGTAATCTAGTGTGTGATAATCCTGGCATAATCGGCACTTGAAGCCATAAGCACATGTTTTGGGGATGAGACGGGGTTAAGGGAGAGCGAATGGGAGAAGGTGAGAGGGTGTAAAGTATAAGCTTCTTACTCTGTGTTTATCGATGTGCAGGGGTCGAAGATTCGGGTCAAAGAGCAGCTTACTGGGTTCTAGATTAACGGGCGACTGTCTTCGGCCCTTATTACACAACGACCATTCCGGATTTATAAGACCCCAAAATGCGGGACCTGCAACATAATAACACATAGCTGATTATTTCATTTTATTTTTGACATATTTTTTATACCCACCGGAAAGCTTCTAGCGAAAATAACGAACGAATTTAATTACATTTAATATATTATTGCTATATTCCATTTTTCCGAACTGGATTAAATTAATATTTACGCTTTAAAAGTCAATTATTATTGTAGAAGCAAATTAAAATTAGTATATAGCCAGCCAGCACATAATATGCGCATAAATTTGAATTTAAACATATTAATTATTAATTTGTGATTTAAATCTTGCTGTTGAAAAATAATGTTTTAAAAATAATGCTTTGTTTTTGGCTAACCATATTTATTTCAAAAATAATAATAATGCACACGCAAGGGAGGAGAATGCTAAATATGCAACTAGATAAATTCTGACCACAATATGCATGGGAAAACATTAAATTACTGGTGCACATTCTACAGACTGCAATTGTGGAATTAAGCAAATATACTAAATTTTAACTTAATCGGAACGGGAAAAGCCGAAACTATAGGAAATAGTTTTTGGTAATGGGAAAATTTGCAATTTAATAAATTCAAATTAAACAGTCATATGAAAAGAATTTCCAAACGTGAAAATTATTGGAGCAGAAGTTCCTAAACTTTTTGAGGAACAAATAATTCCGGCGCATCCACCAAAAATGAAAATATTACGATTAAAAATTAAATTCTTGCTGTTTTAACTATTTTTCCATTCTACATAAAAATATAGAAATATTTTTAATATTTTCTCTCAGCAACGTAAGTTTGAACGCCAGAGGAATTTTATAAAATGCATTTTCATGATACATTTTCGCGAATCAATTAAAAAAGCAATTAATTATATAATTTAATTATTTTTGAAAAATGTTGATCTAGTTTCATATATCAACAATAAATAAAAACCAGATTTACGGCAGAAAGAATTTCCCGATTTGTTTGAAAACGATTTAATTAAATTAAACAAAATTAATTGCATATGAAATGAAAAACAAATTCTCTTAGTAGTTATATAGCGCGTTTGTTTTTATATTGACACGGAAAGTTCAGCATCAGCTCGAATTTGCAAAATACACAAATTTTTAGCTCGTTTGCATTAAATCAGAATTGAAACAATCGTTCGGTTGATTTGCGGTTAGCGTTCTATCATCATGAAAAACGAACGACAAAATACATTTTATTGAATTTATTTCGATTCTATTGGAAATTCAATTCAACCTACTCGGTAACTAACTAACTAACTAATAATAATAATAAATTATAATTTAAATAGAAACATTATTTAGCATTTAACAGCGAGAATGAATGAAACCGCCGAATGAAAACCGAAATGCATTTGGGGAATGCATTTATGTGCATGCGGTATAAATTTGAGTATTTCGCTTTGTGGTCCTGATGGGGTGCGCCATGCTGACCTTAGCTCTAATCTGATTTTTCTTCGACGAGGAGCGGTTTCGAGGTCTAATTAAAGTCAATATTTGTGTGCCCCATTGCACATTATCAGCGATTCGATGAGCGTCTAACTAGTCAGCAGCTTTGTTCACTTTGTGCACCAACCAAATCGATGCATTGGACTTTCCGAATAAGTTTTAATTAATGCTGTTACATTTGCATTCAATATTTAGTAACACATTAATTCTAAACTGACATGACATTTATTTAAAGCATCAAATTAAAATATCTGCGCACTGCATACTACTATAATCAATTCATTAGATATTAATTTGATTGGAACTTAATTACGGGAATGGGCCGCATGAATAAAATATCGCCAAATCGCTCAAGGCACAAAAAGCACTTATAGATCAACTTTGGTAGACAAAGTTGTAAATATGGTGTAATACACCGGGAAAAGAGGGGCCCTATATCGGTTTCAACCAGCACTTTAGACCGCTCAGAATCCCATTAGACGTTTTTGCGGTTAGCAGGTGAAGTTGGGTGTTTCGGGAATGCTCCTGCTGCCTCTCTGCCTGCTGGTATCTGTTATAGATGGATTGACCTACGGGCTACTTTTTACCTAACATCATATGGTCTTTTTCACAGCAAAGCTGTTAGACCCATGTAGTACACTCCGCACTACCTTTCAAGATAATGCGAAATATGGAAAGTGCCTTTTCTGCAACTGTTTGCATGCAAAACGAATATTTTTAGAAACAAATTTTTTTAAATAAGTTATTTAAAATGTAATAATTTTATTAGATCCAAATTTATGAGATAATATTTTACGTATTTGCCAGATGCATTTTATAGAAGAAAAATACATGCTCTGGAAAATGTCTCGCATAAATCAATCTCAGGGTATGTTTTATAATTATTCATTCATGTTTATATCATTTATATTTTATTTTCGACAATTTCTCTCAATATTTTATACAATAGTAGGATATGGAACAAAATGCGAGACAGTATTCAATCGCCTATCCATTCGCATTTTAGTTTCCAATATTAAAATTCTCTACATGAATGCATGTGTTGCATACTTATTGGAAAATTCAGCTACTGAGAGTATTACTTTATTTTTGCAAAAATAGAAAATTTGAAATTCTTTAATTAATTTAACAAAAAATAATTATTTAAAAAGCTTCTTTTGTTCCACAAAATTTTGAACCATTCTAAAAATTTCCATTTAGCCTGCCGATAAGAGCCGTTATCCATGATTATTTCCGAGTCGTCCTGACAGGACACTAGTATCCATAATTTGTGGTTAAAAGCTACGCTAATGACTTGTAAACAGGCAACTAATTAACTAATTCTACAGCGACGGCGGGTGCTGGAAAACCATTGATTTCTATTCACTCTATCGCTAATACATTTTAATGGATAAGCATTGGCAATATACAAAAGTAAGCATTTTCCATACTATATAGTTGAAATGAAAATCATAATTGGATTTTGAGCGAAATGATAGATATAAATGCGAATGCCCATTATACTTAATATTTATGATTATAAATGTCTAAAAATATCACAGTAATTTATGAATCAATAAAAAGCAAATTTTCGAAAGCGCTGTTGAAGCGTGTTTAATTGGTGTAATAATGTCGATTTTTATGATTTCGAATGTTTCGAAATTGCAATTTTTGTGCCACTTTCATAAAATGCAGCATGCATTGCAATTTCAGGTGAACTATGCGAAATGTGCGCTATTTAACATAGTTCACACTTTGTGAGTGGCCCTTCGCCTGTTTGAGCTCGAGGGCGTATGTAGACGGAGGATCTTCGACATCGTCACGCGATATGGTCATAATATGTCTCGGCGCACCTTCCAACCCCCATAAATATATTTCCACTAAATCTAATATATTATTTCTTTTGCGGCTGATGATAATATGTATAGTTTTATTTCCATGTTGTATAATAATCTTCAATTACCGATATTGAACAATTTTTATCGTCCTTATAGTAAAAAATTTTGATGAAATAAATTGATTCGATATACTACTCTGGTTGATTAAAATTCGGTGTTTGCTTTTCTGATAGCGTAATTGATAATAAAATGTAAGCGTAATATGTTCTATTACGGCAATATATGTTTTCATAATTTTGACTAATGCTTTTGGTCATTTTGTGGTTCGAAATTTATATAATATTGATGCAATAATGGAATAAATTATTTTCTATTAGATTTATTTGTTCATTCCACAACAACGATATACCCGTTAATAAATATGGTTAAACAATAACTTTACTGTAATTTTATTGTGGTATTGTTGAACGCCTGCTGCTGAAATACCACAATTAGATTTCTACAAAGCTTTTTTCGATTATATTTTTTTAAAGTGATTTTTCAAAAAGAATTTGCCTTTTTTGAGCTCTATTTATAACTCAATGTAAAATATTACAAAAATGTAAATAAATATCCTGAAAAAAGTCAAAAATAAATTTTTGCTTTCACCGCACTTCCTTAATTGCTTCACAAACTAAATTAAATACTGGCGAAAAATAAAAATATGCTAAAAGCAAGTATTCCGATTTAAATTGCATTAAAACTAAAAGCTCAATAATTCACGTAATAAATGAAGTATTTTATTGGAGGAATATGTTGCGTATAATTGAAACACAATTTTTACTTTAGAAATGCAACTTTTAATCCGCTTAAATCCGTAAAGAAGCCTAACTCTTTCTCGATCCATATTAAAATGGCTTAGTAAAAGTAATTTGAAAATTAAAATAGTTATTTTATTTGCGCAAATCCGAGATAAATTAAAAAAAGCTTTTATTGTAGACGCCGGTTTTCTCTATTATCCAAGAATAGATTTTATCGTTTTTTGATTCGGCTTGAATGATTATTGCATAGCATAAAATATCATACAATTTTTGTAACGTAATAAAAGCCGCGCGTTATCTGCGATATTTTTTATTGACACACAAGTTACATATTGGCAAGACACAAATAACAAATCTGCGTGGCAAAAAAAGGTCCGCGAGTGTGGCAAAATAAACGTTCGAGAAAACAGCACTATATTTTTCTTAGAAATTGCATCATCTTTCTTGTGGCTTGCTGATATACATTGAGCCGTTTGGAACTATATTGCCCACTCATTCAACTTCGCTCTGATTTGATTGCAAATCGTATATATAACAAATCGACCAACTTTATTTTTCTTCGTTTTATTTCCTCCCCATCCCAAGTAGTATGCGATCCGAACGGAATAAACATAGTACATTTGCCTCTTCCCACATCTACCTACGCAAACTATGATGGCAAATAAAAAAACTCGCGAAGAAATAGAAAACAAAAGAGATCTTGATAGTAATCGACTTTTTAGCCAAAAGAATTTGAAACACGTGCGGCGGTTTTATAAAACATCTTTTCCAAACTACTTGTAAATGGCTTTAGATCTACGTGAAGGCTTTGCCGTTTGAAGACTTAGCTATTCCAAGGTGGAAGGACTAGATAGAGTAATTCGAGGAAAACGGTTCAAAATTAAAATAATGGTGAAGGTGCCGGGAAACATAAAAATAAATATTTTTTTTCTTCAAGAACTATAAGAAATATTGATCAAAATACCAAAAGGTCTTAGACTAATAAAAAGATCGCGCGGTTGGAAAATTAGCGAGCATGCAAAAAGTTGCCAGGAAAAGTTCCGGAAAAGTTTTCTTAATAAAACGTTTGATCTGTTGCGCATTACATAAGATATATTGAAACTATCCACAAGTTTAGAAAATGTAATCGACGGCAAAGTAACTCAAGCAGATTTATGAACTGTTCTAATGCAGAAAGTTGCTTCGTTTAGTTAAATACGTACTCAGTAAAATTATAATGACAGGTAATCTAGATGTTCAACATTTGCAGATGTAAACTAAAACATCTTTGCAAACTTTCGGAATTCCTGTTCTTCCCATATACGAACGAAATTAAGCAGCGCCAGCGTCAAGAAGACCCCGGGTTCCGCCTAATTGCAAAAGTCTTTTCCAGTTTGTTACATTTACAAATTGACACGTTCGGAGGCGAACCTCTTCTTTCTCGTTGTGCAACATTTGGCTCGCTGTATATATGACCGAACTTACTAACTACCTTTCTACCCATTACCAACAACAAACTGATAAAAGAAACACCATTACTACAGTGGCTCAAGTTTCGCCTTCACTGTGGAGCGACTTTTTCACAAATTGCAAAAGAGCTTTCTGAATATTCCCGAGTTTCTGCACATCTGTTACCATCTCACCGGGATATTGTGTGTCATGTCCAAAAATCGTGCCGATAAATTTGTTATTTATAAAAGGGTTGACGGTAATTGCTTTCCCAAACTCAAATAATATTCCAAAATATGTAAAGAAGCGTAATTCATAAATGACCAGCAGACTCCCTGATTTAAACCCTCTTGAAAAAATTGATAAAGCGCTATAATTAATATTGGAACTAAAAAATTAAAGTAAATGAACGTTGCGGTGCTAAGGTATCGAAAACTTGGCCTCTTCCTAATTGCCAAAATATTTTCCAGTTTGTACATTTACAAATTGACACGTTCGGAGAGCAGGGTCCTGGAACATTTGGCTCCGTTTACTTCTATATATGACCAAAGTTACTAACTACCTTTCTACCCATTACCACAACAAACTGATAAAAGAAAGACCATTACCACAGCGGCTCAAGTTTCGCCTTCTAAATGCTTCGATTTTTTTTGCGCTTGAGCCACCTGAATATTCTGCTAGGTCCTCACACATCTGTTGCCATCTCACGAGACGAGCATATTGTGTGTGTGTCATGTCCACAAATCGTGCACCCTTCTCCACACATTAGAAGTGAAACACATTTATTATTTATAAGGGATGAACCCGTAATTGTTTTTCAAAGTTCAAGGATAATTGATGATTTTGTTGAAAAATGCTTTCAAGATTTATGAAATGGCTTATTCATAAATTAGAAGTGGCTATAAAAGGAGAAGTCAATTAGCAATTAGCGGTATTATATTTGCTTAATTGCTTCGACCTTTTTTTATATTATAATAAGCCAAATAAGCGATCGCGCATTTTTGCGTGTATATCAAAATATTTAAGGAAAAAACTTTTTGCTCTTCATCATAAAATTAACTTCATTAGCTGGTATAATAATACAAATTACAGATGCGGAAGAAGTATTTTTTCTTCCCCCTTTTTCTTATATAATCTCATTATTTTTGGGCCACTTTCGGCTATACGATACTCGCAAAAGTCGGCTAGCATATCCCTTAATTGAATCTATGACATGATCAAATCACAATCATTTAACTGATTTAACGAATTATTTTCCTAATCAACTGGAAGGATTTTTATCAAGCTACTAAAATAAAAGTCACGACTTTTATGTTAAGTCATAATCGAATTTCAGTTAATCAAGCACGAAAGCACCATTTTTGCGCCAAGACTTTTATGGACTACAATTTATCAGATTTCGACTGAGAAATTTCGGACACGGTTGTTGTGAAAGACCAATAGCCAATAAACTGTAGTTGGTGTGCGGTATTATTGTCAGTTCGTGTCACGGAGAATTGAACTTTGATTAAGACCTCGAGCTTTACGTTACACCATATGAATGCGCTCGGACTTTATCTACGACTCCCCAGCGAATCCACCAACCAAAATTGCGAAAAACTTTCTTAGCTTTGTTTTTTTGACTATAATTGCATAATGGTGACGACAAAAAGATGGAAAGGTATATTGTGCGATAATACTCGACTTGACTGGAAAATGGAGTTGTCTGATTGAAGCCCCAAACCTCAAGACCTTTATATTCCATTATGAGAAACGCTTTTGTTGAATAATATTTATGTCAGCTACATACAATTCCAACTTTCTATGTCAACAATGGAGATCGGAGGCACTTGTGGCTTCCTTAAAATGTACTTTACTGGCTTGTTTCCTCTTCCACTAGTCTTCTTGTCCCCCCGCCAAATACCGACTTGGCGGAAAGTTAAATTAATTCCCCATAATATATTCAGCACTAATAATATAATAGTCACGGTGCAATACGATAAGACAATGTATATTTACATCGATGTCAATTAATCTTAACAAGTTGGGTATAGTGAGCGTTTACTTTAATAGCTGTGTACATTGCTCGTTTAAGATAAATTCCGAGCAAGGTGCTAATTGTGTTCAGGATAAGGGGGGCCTAAAGGTTAACTCCTCAACAGTTTCCGTCGTCGCTCTTCTCGACGCGCCAAAACTTATTGTTTGGTCTCCATGGAGACCCGCGCACTATAGAAGCTCCATCCACGCGTCGATAATTTGCAATCACTGTTTCCCTAACTCGTCTTAACTGTCATTACGTTTCATCAAAATTCTCCCATTCAATTAAAATTAGAACAATCTCCTCCTAATCTTTCATACTTATCGCGAAAATCGATAATCCTTTATTAGGAATATTTCATGTTTTCATTATGGACTAATATTAATTATATTTCAAGAGCAATTATGTCGATCCTTGACGATAATTATATATTTCATAAATGGATTACTTTTTTATTAGATCTCAACGGCAGATATATTAATACTTTTCAAATAGAATTTTTGTTCATAATTAATTCGTGTACATTTTCTAAATGCACTCAACTTCGACACATTTCCAGTTGAGCTACTCAAAAATTTAAAACTTACTAATAGGTTTACTATTTTTCTTCGTCCGTAACGTGAATTAAATATTGTCGGGGAAAAAATGTAAATACGGATTTGCGAGTCAAGTGAGGATACGGATCGCATGCTCTCGATTTTCGGCATTTTTGTTTTTTAATAAAACGATTTGTGCAGCAACAATAAAAAGAATGTAAATCCATATAACACAATTTCACGGTACCATCTCTTGATATAAAAGATATGCGTCGCTTGTCGCAATAAATTCGAAATCTGCTCCGGAGATCAACTGTCTCAAATACAGATGCCGTGTCGCGAAAACATTTCGGGGGATAATCCAATATATAGAATTTTCCATCCGAATTTTTCCATATTTGTTTCCAATTCATGTGCGAGTGACTTTGCCGATGTGTTTGTCTTCAATAATACGCCATCCATCGATTGTTTATGACAAGCCGAAATTGTGGAAGCGTTTTGCGCTCAAACAGTTGGAACGATGTAATTTTGCAAACGAAGAAATTTCGTTTAATCAGATTTGTAAACTTCATCACAATTAAACTATCTGAGATCAAACGTTAGTGAAATTGTTCCCGTTGGAAACTTTAACGATAATTATCGTTGTAGAGTTTGTTAAGATGACTAAGGATCTTTGGTGTAGTGATTGCGTAGCAGTTAACTCAATCATAGTTTAATTTCATACACATTCAACTTTTCCAGACAACTTTGCGCCAACTTCTCCAAACACCTTCATACGAAATTATTTCTACATTTAGCTCGAAACGCGTAACGCAAATTCTAATTTAAAATTAATTTCTATTAATGGCGAAACAAACTTACAGGAAAATATATGATTATATTGATAAAATTCCTCTGCAATTATTTTCAGTTTGTTTGCGTGATGGAAAGCAGTTATAAAACATGATGTCTGCAACTTAAGTTAATAACGATCAAATAATGGCTGTTTTGAAGTTGAATTATATATACACACACGAAGTAATCTATGCAACAACGTTATTTGTTCCTTTTTTTCATTTGAGTCAGATTTAGACTAAAATATCTGTAATATGATTAGAAATGTTGTTTAAATTGAATGCATTGCATCTCGAGTAAATCATTAAAGGTAATACAAGCTATTTAGCGGTTAATTAATATATTATAGTGAATTTGGACCGAAATGCAGCATGAATTGGTTGCTGCAGGCCTATCTATCTAATACGCCGCCACAGCGTTGCATTCCATCAGGATTCAGCTCCAGCCTCATCCAGTTGTCCAGATAACAAACCCATTATAGATCTAGATACCTGCCTGAATTACAACTCCTGTCACCGCCACCTGCTCAGTCTCTCTATACATTCACCCGCATTCCTCCTCTTATGATTCAATTAACGAACAAAGTAATTGTTAATTAACGGAAATCAATTAATAATCATCATCTCTCTTTTCACACAGAAATAACTTATCATAATAATAATGTCAAACTAAATTGTCCAGATTTCGTGTGCAATTGACAATTTGAATGGCAATCAATTTTTTTTGTGATTTATTATTGCACCGTGTCTATATTGTTTTAAAATTATTTTTATGTCAGCAACTGTCGTCTCTTTCGGGGCTTGATTACTATTTTAAATTTTGACATAGACATCTATTTTAAAGGCAATTTATTTTTGAAGTCTAGGAAGATGTATATTCAAAATTTTAGATAAAATAAAGTGTTCAAAAATCCAATATTTATTTAATCAGTCATTGAACACTCTTTCGGGTTGACTGCTGCTATTTTAAATTTCTCCACTCCGGCGCATTCGCCAGAATTTAAATTCAATTTATTGTCGATTTATTTATAACAAAAAAATTGTCTAGCTCAAAATTTTTAATAAAATCCTAAAGTTAGATTAACGTAAATAAAAATAAATCGAGCCCCTAAAAATTGTTTGAAAAGGTTAACAAGCAATAAGCATCCGGCCCGCAATGAAGATATTCTTATAGAGTCCGATCTGTATAAGAAAATGTCACACAGCAGTAATATTAAACTAATAGTCCCTTTTGTCCCACCGAGCGAAGAGAGTTCATTGCCAACATTGTTGAGACGTCGGCCTAATCGGCATCACCTGGGGAATCCCATGCCTCTCAAACCGCAACCCTTCACCCCAAAGGGACTTTCGGAAACCACATTTCCACAAAACCATTCGCTTCTCTCTATCTCTGTCTGAAGTGTTTCGATAAAAAAAATAGCGAAACCCTCTCTGCACCCAGCAGACACACACACACCACCCCCACATGTGGCCTTTCCTATCAGGAAACCGGATAATTTATCTTTTGTTTCGTCAAGCGTATCCTGTGAATGAGTTCTTTTGTTGTCGGCACGTTTTTGTTTCTCAGCGTGTTTTAAGTCTTGGAAAATAAGCCCCCAATAAATACTTTGTTTTTAATTTTCCAGTCATTACAGAATGTTCGAAGAAGGCATTGTTGAGCACCCCCTTTGCTGACGGACACCGAATCTATTGTCTGCTGCCATTCTATTAACATGAATTGTTGCGAATTCGCATTTTCTCGTTTTCGTCTTCGTTTTTTCCATTTAAATAGACAAAAGTATCATTATGGGTAATTTTAATTGCCACACGAATCACTTCGGAGTCGCGGTGAATTATTTTTTTGTTGTGCAATTAATATTTTCAAAACGGTAACGTTTAAATAGAAATAATCTGCAATGCAGAATGTAAGTGAATGAGCATGTTGCCTTCGTAATGGATGAGCTGTCTCGCCCTAGCCTACTGAAAGTTATTCATAATACAGCGCACGTCATCCTTCTGCATAACTAAAGCTCGAGTTGACCATTGTCTGTGGATTTTGAAGGATTAAATGCTCCTTAGTCAAAAACTTTGCAAGGTTTCTAAGTGGCTAACAATTACAGTTATCTTTTATTATTTATTTAGATTCTTAAATTTCTATTGTCTTGAAAAATAATAAATTTAGTTTGCTAAATTAGTATGCACAAGTTCAAAAGTTCTCTGACCTCCCTTAAACTAAATCAACGTTCTTGCGCGAAAAAACAAAAATGTTATTCATAACAGTGCTGCATTTGTAAATTAACTCTGTTTTTAATTTCAATTCCATCTAGTGTCGTAATAGTCACACGTAATCGTCACACACCTTTCTGGATGCTATTGTAAAAAAGTTTACTGCACCCTGGCACGCAACCCCCAGCATAATTGCATTAAAGGTTGAGTGTGTTTTGTGTAATATATTCGTTTATCTTATTATATGGAATAATTAAAATGTACTTCTATATGTCACTTGTTAAGCTATTCTGAGACCAGACCGTTAAATATCGAGATCAGATAGCAAATAATTTACAACTCATTAAATATTTTACAGCGGACACACGATTAACGAAATTATACTACTACTATAATAAAAGTTTTGCCGTAAAAGTTTTTGCAAAAAAAATCTATCCAGCTAAAAAGTCGACCGTTACTTCAGTCAGTTTATATTTAAGGGTGCAGAACGACCCATAATTATACAAAAGCTCAAATAACTGCTGCTTAAACCGCAACTCTTTAATAAAACAAGTGTACCGGACCCCAGAGATTTAGTGCGGTTTACTTTCAAATCGTAAAGGTAAAATTACAAGTCTCCACTGAGTTAAGATATTTATGTAAGCCCAGGATTGTTGTGGCAGAACGCTCGCACTAAATATGCTCAGACTTTCCAGCCATAATTCACTGCAACTTTAAAAAAGTACCATTTCTATTTCATAAATAACGAAAACAATAATAAAAATGCAACAAACTTTATTCGCGGCCAAGTTAATTATATTAATATTTAATTAGACTTGAAGATGGCGACGATAAAATTTTGCGCAATTTATTTTAAGCGCACACATTAAAAATCCGCCAATAATTGAATTCGTCTACAATTTGTTCGTTGTTGAATCAAAAATAAATTGCGCCGCCGCCATTCGTTTGGCTCGAACGAGATAATTTTGGAAATATGAAAAAGCTAAGCAGTAGTACAGACTGCTATTTAGATAAGAGCTTAAATAAATTAGATTAAATAAATATACATGTAGGAGAGCAGCAAGAGCGCACTCAGTCTGACTAGTTAAGTTTTTATTGAATTGCAAACCTTTAGCATTTCCCTCTTTTTATCTCAATTCAACGACCTTTACGACTTTCTTTTATTTCACTATTCTATCTTGCTAATCAGCCGAATAGTTTACATGCTAACGGAATTTCGTAAATTGCAATTAGAAAAACGCATAAATTTATAATTGGAAATAAATTTTTATCAGATTGTCAACGCGAAGCTTTTGCCACTGAATGGCCCTATGTTATTTATTCATCAGCAAATACCATCAATTTAAATCAATTCATCAGCGTTTCTATGGGAGAATCCTACAATTGATTGCATGCTACACACCTACTATGTTCTAAATCCGCGGAAAATAAAAATAAAATAAAGTAAAACCAACAATTCTAACGTAATCTAACGAAAAGAGCCGAATATATTTAGAACGGATAGTGAACTCGCCTTATCGACGAGTGCGCAGCAAGCTTCCACAGTTCTTCCCAAACTAAACCTCTTTTATTGCTTCAAAATATAACAAAATTAGAAAAGTTCTGGATAAACATAGACCAGCAATTCCAAACCTTTTGGAAAGGATGCAGTTTAAATTGCAATAGCATACCAGATTGCTTGTGCGCTTCCGTTTCGTTTCGTTATTTTTTTTTTATTTTGTTTCCTTAATCTGCTTATGCGTCCTCTGGCGTCGATACAAATCTTCAATCCATCTCAGTCTTTCAATCCAATTGTTGTTAGGACATGCTTTACTACTCAGACAAAAATCCTCGCTAAAAGTATATATCCTGGTGGAACTCTTGTCCTGTATCGACCCAGTCGAAACAAGAGTTACCACTTTAATAAAGGGCGCATATCAAGAGCGAGACAAAAATTATATGATAAAAATATAATTTTCATTTAAATCCGTTAAGATTAATTAAGTTAATTAAAATTCTGGCGGTTTTTAAAAGTTGACTAATTCCACGCACATTTATTTGGCGTTCGCCCTAATTACAAGTGACAAATGCAATAATTACCTTTGAACTTGAAATCGGATAAATACTAGCAAAGAAGGGTTCGCTGCTTTAGGGGCTCAAAAGTCGATTAAAATTCGCATAGTGCGGTTTGGCTCTAAAGGGTTGGATATCTCGTCTCGCTGAAGAGGAAAGAGAAAGGATGTGTATTATATTATACCTGTGCTGAGTGTGGGGCGTAGCAAGAGAATCGTCGGTGGCAAATTCAGGATGGAGTAAATAAAATACCGCAAACCCCAAATTCAGCAATTTGCCTCAAATGATAAATCACTTGGCCGCATGTTGTTCTGAACTGCGTGTGCTGTTGCTGCTGCGGCCACCCATTTATATTTTTAACCCCCGCAAAGTCACAGAATGATATATTTTAGACGCTTACAAATTATTTACTTTAGATATTTGAGGATTTATTAGCCCCCCAAAATTAAATCAAATTTATATAGAAAAGTAGTTCGATGATGTGTGAAACGGAGAATAGAAGGAATAAAAATGGGTAAAATGTAAAGTAACCTTAAAAATGAATCCAGATCGTGTAATACGCTTATATCCTTGGCGAGATTCGTTCCATTTCACGTCATGATAATGTTAAAATGAGTTCCATCTTTCGGCCCGCGACTGATACGGCTTCATCCCCCAGCCAGCCAGCCTAATCTGGTTGCGGGATGAAATCGATCTGCGAATTTACCGCACAAACTACACAAACTGAATAGTACTACTCTCTTTCCAGAATTCTCCTACCAGAGATTATCTGGATTTGTAACTTTAGATCCTGGCACGATTATATTTTAAATAAAAAAATCTATAATATCCTCCTCCTCTCGTTCGCTGACCTACTTGTCAAATATCCCAAGTAAAAAAAACTGCTTGAAATTAATTAGCTATTTGATGTTTCTTGGGCTGAAAGGCAAAAACAATGTGCGCTGTGTGTTGATAGTTAATTTTCCTATCTGGCAAATTCAATTAAGGTAAATTTATCTTGCTGAAAGGCATAGAATGTGTTGGCATATGCAGCCGGCAAAGATCAAGAGTTAGAAAGGGTTGGAACACGCAGGCATAATTTGACAAACACTTTAAGTTAAAATCTGGCTGGTTCAATCACAAAGAGTAAACGAACAAAGTTTGTGTGCGAACATCAAAAAGCGCTGCTGGTGTGTGTTTCAAAATAGGATCAGCCAGGCAAATAGTGGTGGTGGCGGAGGCGCCGATGATGGTGGTGCTAGTGGTGTTTAGAGCTAAGCTAAGCAAACCATCATCATCTGGCTCATGCAACTGACATCATGTATCGTCTCTCATACAAAAGAACTGAAGAAGTCTTCATCTTGAGTGCCTTTGTAAAGCGGCTCGTTTATCGAGGATATCAATCTCATCGAGTCGGATCATTTCCAGAATTGGATTTCGAAGTGCAAAGTGATTTCGTTTTTATATGAAGGGTAGACGCATATAATGGGAAAACTTGTAATTAACTAGATTTTTTATAGCCTTATCTTCATCAAAACTGTTCAGGTGTAAACTTTCTCTACTCATCTCTTCGCAATGGGCCCAGCAGTGGAAAGCAATTAACTTTTCCTAATTATTTTGCAAAACAATTAAAAACAAATTTATCTAAATACAAATCGTTTTTTGATTGGAGCACGCACACCATAGTGCAACATGCAACTTTTCGTTCTTTGTCTAGGTGTTACATAGTAGGTATTTTTTCAGTTTCAATAATTGGAAATTTATGCAAAGTAAATATTATTACAAATTCAATTTCCAAACTTTAGATTAAGCGCAAAGTTGGGTGCGAAATGTTTATGCACCATTCAATATTGCATTTTCTCCCGTTGGTGTATTAATGCATTTAGTGCTATTAATTCCGAATCGATATTGCATAAACACTAATTAAATATCATACACACAATTTTGTTAATATTTTCCAAATAGGCTTAATGTACATAAATGTGTCAAATTGTAGTTTAAATTGAATTTTATGTTTATAGATAATTAAAATGCCACTTTGTGCAGTCAATTTTAATGCAGAAAAATATTCAAATAAATTCCAATGAACTTTGTTTGTTTGAGCTTTTATTCGTCGAGAATTTTCCAACAATATCGAAACAAATAAAATTATTCGGATTTTTATAAAATTCTCAACGTTATTAAATTAATTGAAATAAAATTTACCACACAAAACAATAATTAATTTATTTGAAATAGGCTTTAAATATGTGTGTAATTATCGTATTGTAATTTTAATCGTTGTATGAAAATGGAATAGTTTTAATTAAAATATATATGAAAATGTCACACTATCGGTATATTTGCATTGAAAAATAAAATCTAATTGAAAACAACCACAAACAATAGCATGATTTCTATTTTTGTACAAATATGGGTATACATTTACATATTATGTTGATAAACCGAAATTGCAAATAGTTTTGTTCATTTTAAAAGCCCTATTCCGTTTGCAATTAACTTTTGTACTTGTAGCTATTGTTGAGATGACATTTCATTAAAATAGAATATTGTATATTATACGAGGATATTCTAAACAACCTTTATTCCCCTTTACAGAGCAACTGCGTTTTCCTATCAGTGAATGCAGTTGAATTGGCCATTTTTACAAATTTAACTAACTTCTTAATTATAATGCTTAATTTAAAATAAAATGTTATATGCAGCAAATATTAATAATTAATTACAAGAAAAATATAAATATAGAAGATAAATGTTTGAGAATCATAAAACTTTCTTATTATTTCAGGAAATATTAAATTTTGGACAAAGAAAAAATATATAAAAATATACTTCCTCTACGGAAAAGTAAATATAATAATATATTTTTGTAAACATTTTTTTCTGTTTACAAAAAGCTATAAATATATTTTTTTGACTTCATTCAATTCAATTTTGGCAAAAGCATAATTTTCATTAATTTAAACAATCACTTAACAAATATTTAATTTTTTTTTAAACATAATTTGCAATTCGCTCTATTCTGAATGGTACACATTTTCTAAAGCGCTGCAGCGAAAAAAGCGCAGCATATATTCAGCATAGTCGCTTTGTTTAAGAAACAATCTGTCTAAATACAGCCAACATATACACAACATAGTTATTAATAGAACATTCTCTGCAATTGCAAACGAAAACCAGGAAAAAAACCATCAGATAGAGAACTACATAATAAACAAAAGGCAGTATTGTTGGTCGTTTTGTATGAACCACTTGTTTATATATTTTATTTAAAAAACGGACGCCGGAAGTTGCGGAACAATTGCAGCAACGTTTGGGGTGGTTCAAACATGGGGTTTTATAACAAACCAAAGTTTGGGCCAGGGCTAGAGGGACAAACGTAGCAGCGGCAGCAGCAGCAACACAAAACCGCACCTCGGGCGGTTGTCCTGCAGCAGCATTAATTACAACTGCGAGATCTCCTCGGAAATGAATGTCGTGGCTTCCTTTATCTCAGTCGGGTGTGTTATTGTACTGCGTCTGCGAGCAAACGTCGTCGACGACGGCGGCGGTGGTGTGGTGGCGGTAGGAAAAGTGGCGCGGTGCTTCACTCTCGGGATGTTTACGCGGTCAACGTTTGGAGAGATTCATGTTGAGCTAATTCCAGACGAGTACAAGGGGATCATTTTAACCGGAATGTTCACGTTTATTGCTTGTTAAGGGTGCTATTCTAACCTCTCATGCTTGTTTGTTTGATGCTTTACCGCCACACTGCCTCTATTCCCAAAAGGGGATCATATGAAAGTCTCATCACTGATTTTCATAATTGCTAAATTGCTTTTCTCTTTTTAATTATATTTAATTAAATTCTAGTGCAATAGAATATAATTAAAATTTGTTAAAAAGTTATGGCAAAATAGATCTAAATAATTTTTATGCAGTAAACGCATCCCGGAACAAAATAAGTATACCAAGTTTCTTAAAAATCGGGTCGCCCACCTTTTTTAATTTTTTTAAATTCAAAACTTTAGTAAGTAAAACTTTTCACCATCAAAAAGTATAAATAGAAAGACGCTAAATTCTATTGATGGGGATTGAAATTGTCCCGGACTATTATAAGCTAAGCGACGTTAAGAAAAGCCGCATTCATTGTTACTTTTGGTTTTCTTTTTGTTGGTTTTGAAAAAGTTTAGTGTAATAATAGTTTATGTTGGCGTTATTGCTTCATATCAGAGTGTCATCTTTTATTTATATCCCGAGCCGAGTTCATTGTGAGGCTGGTCTCGCGTCCAGGATTGATTGTAATGTCCAATAGGAAAAGTCAGACGAGCTTAGCGGCCCATTTTACACACCGCAATGCCGGGACTGCTGTATTGAAAAGGATTTGCTTTTATTTTATTATAAGTGTCACGACCATATGATATCATTTATTTTCAGCAGCAAGAGTTCCGGGTGCCGGTGTGCGCGCTCTGTTTTATTTAAAGCCCTTAGTTTATGGCCAAAATAACTTAATTTTATTTTTATTGCCGGTATACATATTTTGGTTCTAGCCGTTCGTTGCACTAGCTTCAAAATATTATTGTAAGGCAAATTGTTGGTGCTGTGCGCCCGTTTCTATTTGTCATTTTACAGCCGCAAATATGAGCACAAAGTTTCATCAAAATTGCTACAGCAAATGCAAACGTAATTCGAAAGCCAAATGTTTCTTCAAATAATGCAATAAAAAAGCTATTTCCGCATATACGTTTATAGAAAGACAAACTATGCTTGGCAAGATTGCGTCTTAAAATATAGTTTATGTCATTCAAACAATTCTATTCTCAAAACACTTGTTCCTGAAGGAAATCCGGGCGCATCCACCAAAATTTGAAAAAACGTGTTGTGGATTGATATTAAAAGATTAACCAAGTAAAGTAGCAAAACCCTGAAGCAGTTGTAGTATGCAAGTTTTAATAGTTTACAAGTAATTTCATTAACGGAGTAAAGTAGTGTTTTTTTTTCTCGTCTTGTTCGTATTAAAGATATAGTGGTAAAGTTTGAATATAAATCCAAAGGAGCGCGTATTTGCCACAAGATGACGATAACGATCCATATAGCCTGCAGAAGCCATTCTTTTGCTAGTAATACGACACGCTGGAAACGGCTTGGAGAACTTGTTTAACTGGCCACACTTGTTATTTGTTATTGCATGGAAAAAATGCCCATTATAAAAGTTTAAACGCTAAATCATCGCAATAACGAACAATGCTAGGCGACCATACACTTGGAGCAAATGGAATTATATTTATAAAAATGTGCTTGGAGAAATAAATTCCAACAAAAGTTGCTGGCGAAATTAATTTTATCAATTTCTTTGTTGCACCCTAGATCTAGTCGTCGGTATAAATTATGCCTACGTTATAATATAAAATGCCAAACGGAAGCTGCAAGTCCGGACGTCTCATAGAGAACAAATAATACAAAAATTATAACCAGGAAGGATTCGGGGTAGGTAAACGGAAACGTGGAAGAATACAAAAAGAATCTCATTGTGTTACAGCGAACAGCCACCCAGGAGGAACATTATGCAAAGTAGGCTGGAAAATGCAGAAGCCTGCTTGCATCTAAGGTTATATTGGGACGATTATTTCTGGTTTTCCGGGCTTTAGATAGCAAACACTACAACTCGAAGGCTCTCAAATGCTCCACACTCATGTCACCCACAAGCGCCGTTTAGATCAAATATTACACTTTTTGCAATTTATATTACTGCATCCAGGAAAGAATGAAATAGTTTCAAACAAAGAAAATTTTAGATAATTTCGAATTTTTTTCGAGTCGGTCGGGTAAATATGTACGCGATTTACGATAATACAAAGTCACTCGAGCTTATACCCAACACACAAATCAGTATGGAGGCATACATTGCGATGGAAGAATGGGGGCGGTATTAGTTCCCCACACATCAATCACGTCTTGAAAGATAGGAAATGAACAAACCTAGCCTAGTCCCGATTTTATGTATATGAGTTTTCATGTTCATTGTTCAGAATGAGTACCGAGCGCGTTTTTCTTCAGATCTGCACCCCTTTTGGAAGGCCCACCAGTCGCCAGCCACTTTGATTGACTCGCACGAACTCCGCCACAAAAGTGTATCGGAAGTTTTATGTAGAATTTGCATCCAATTCCGGTTTATTAATAGATTGGCTGGATGTGATAACGTCAGGATGATGTTTCTCCGATGCGGATATATAAATATGGGCTGATATATACATACATGTAGATGATGCATATTGCCACCCCTGACACTTGTGTATGTTAATAAGCAAGGATGAGATCAAGATCATTATCGATGATGACAGCTCCGTAGGGGTTTGTTCGTGATCGCTGTTGCCTCTCTTCGTCCCCTAGTTATACTGACAAGCTGACGCACCCTTTATATATAGCCCAAGTTGACTGCCATCAACAACTTGGTCATAACTGTCACGTTATTGAAAACTGTTCAATTTGTTATTTTTTTTTTATTTTTATCTTCACATAAAATGCAAGACATTTCAATTATTGTGCAAACACACAAAAAATATACGAAATTAAATTGAAAACGTCGGGGTGGTGTTTATTTTAATCGAACCAAATATGGCAATTTACCAAACAGGAAATCGAATATGGAAATTCAATATTAACTTGGAAAAATAGTGGACAAAAAATGTTATCCAAAAGTGGAGCAATTTTTGCTCTTAATGAACATGTCATTTTATCAAGGAAATTTATGCATACAAAATTAAAACTTTCCTGTACCTAATAGTAAGTAATTTCTAGTTCCCGGATTTTTTGTCCATGTTAGCGCCAAAGAAACTACACGGTGTAAGTTGAAAGTTCAACAGTAGTTATGGGGTAGTTACTGTCAGAAATGAAATATATTGCGTTTTTTCGACAAGACCCAGAAATTGTAATCTTGGAAACATATTAATTTTCAAACGTCAGCACACCCTTCGAAAAATTTGCGATAATATTTATATATTTTCAAGTTCGCTTAACGCCTATAAAGCCATAAATCAAAACTTGTTGTTATACACTAGCGCGAAGGATTTTCTTTCAAACATTTGCATTTTATCGGGAGAGGAAAAATGGAGCTTTCCGGTATTCGAGTTAGAACTTCTTACATAATAAGGCACATTAATACCAAAATCAATTTTAAAAATTCGTCAGTACAGTTTATAATTTTTTTCTTAAAGAAAATAATTTTTTCTTTGCAAGTTTTGACCCAAAACAATTTTTAAAAATTGCAAAATTGAAGCTTTTCCGGGTACATCTTAAGAAAAAATTCGCTGGAAATGAGATTCCACAGTACTTCTCTCGTTTATATACTAAAATTTAAATAAAACTGACAATTTTAACTATGAGGGGGGTATTAGGGGTTACAATTGTAAAATGTAGGTCTAGCCTAATTTCAATTAAATTAACTAAGTAATGATAAGTTAAATATGTTAAAATTACTACTACCAAATTTGAAAGAAATCCGAGCATTTTGACTGTAAAGGGTATGTTAAGGGTTGAAGTTGTAAAATAAGGGTGGCATATTATTTTTAATTAGATTATTCTTAAATCTGTTTTAAATGTATAGTAGAAATCTAATATGAAGAAAATCCGATCCATATAACTCAAACTGTATATTTGGGGGTGGGGGGTGTGTAGTTAGGGTCCTAAATTATTTTTAGTCCCTCAATATGTGGAAATATATAAAATTACTGACGGAAAATGGTGAGTTATGCTGACATATAAGAATAAAAACACCGCCAATTTTTGAACAATTAATTTAAAGACCCAACAGGCCACTAGGGTTAATTTTTAGGGGATGAAACTTTTACCAGCATTTTCTTCAATGTATTCCTAATATGTATGCCAAATTTGGTTCAAATAAAATATTCCTCCTGGCAGGTATTTACGTTACAACTTATGCATTTTTACAACTTTTTGACCCTTCAACCCTTAATAAAAAGTCAACCCTTAAAAAAACTACAGATTTTTTGAAAGCATTCACCACTTGGGGTATACACGAAACATATGTTCAATATTTGGTCAAAATCGGTCTGCAACTTTAGAAGATTAAGTGGATGCACCGATTTTGCTGTTTTTGGCATGTTTTTGGCCAATAATGCGCAGGTCCTTGAGAATTTCCTAACATTTTTTTCTTTGACCTAATCAATGGGCAGGTAGAAAAAAAGGACGCAAATTTTGCTTTAATCGGGTCAGTAGATTCCGAAATATAGCGGTTTAAAGAAACGAACAGACCGACAGACAGACCGACAGACCGACAGACCGACAGACCGACAGACAGACCGACAGACGGAAATTAGTGAATATGATTTTCGTAATCTACGCATTCAATAAAGTAGAAAAAAGTGAAATTTGGAGAAATTTTTTTTTTCATGAATACAATACTTCCTCTACGAGAGAAGTAAAAATAACTCACCTGAAATGCCATCATAAGTCCACCATTCCTCCCAACTAACAGCTGTCGTTCCTGCAACAGAGAAAAAGGGCCGTTTTGAATTGATTGGTGACAATAATTGATGCATGGCATAGAGACTAGTCCTGTGTAAGCTCATATTTTATCAGCTTTATTCGGATTAGTAGAGACCACGGACACGCGTCGTTCGAAGCGCCAGGCACGTATCTCATTTTTAATCCGGATTATCTCTCAACTCGTCTGTTTTTTCAAACATTACTAGTATTTGTCAAGTTGCTTGTTCAAGCTTGAATTGCACATGATAAATATATGCTGTCGACTAATTGCACGAATCGGGCTTCAGACTTTGATTATAATAAGTGTTTTTGTTTGTGCGCCGCCAATTTCGAAAAGTCGCTTTTAAAAGTTTTGAAAAGCAAGTCATATTTCTTGGCAGAATGAGAGGTATCCGGAGAATATTTACGGTGACCTGATCAATCAATCATTTTTTTAATAAAAGATCAGGAAGTGAGGTGGAAATTCATAATTTAATATGCCAGGCGAAACTATTGGCTAATACAACGTGCTTTGGAAGTAAATTAGTTGGAAAGTTATTTTTTTGCGCTATTCATAAATTATAATAGATCAAATTAAATAACGAATTACGTCGGTATAGCTCCAATCCAAACTTTATTAAGTAGCTACAATACATATTTTAAGTTTACTAATTAATTATAAAAATCATTAATTATAAAATGTGCATATTAATGAAGAAACTCAATTTTTTATTAAAACTTTCAGGCAACGCAACATCTGATGCAAAATTACCGATTTTTTCAGCGCGGCACGCTTCATTAAACTTGTAAAAGTGACAACTGAAGCGTGTAAAAAATTCAAAAATGTTTATAATTCTTAAATTATGCAGCAGTAGCACCTGTGCGATTTCTTCATACAGGAAAAAAAAATACATTTGCGTGAACGAAATATAATATGTTAATTATCGCAATCAACACGCCTCTACATTGTACCGACCATATTAAAATATTTAATTACTGATTTAGTATACTACGCATAATATTTAATTAAAATAATTGTGGCTAATTAAATTGTTGCTCAATTTTTGATTAATAAAATAGAAATTAAATTTATTTCGAATGGTTTTCCATAAAGGCGATTGAAATTGAAAGTGCACCAGAAACAAAGCTATTGTATTAAGTAAGGGATGTCGAGTGAGAAGATTTCAGGATTGTTGACTTAAACTTTGTCTCATTGTTAACGTAGACAAGTTGAGGGTGGTATAGTACATAATGCCCAAGTCACAACTTTCAACGCTTGATTTTCTTGCACTTCAACATCAACCGGCTACTGATTTATGTAAATATTGCCATTGCACAAAAGATAATGTTTGCATTAATTATGGTAGCACAACATAATTTGCACATATTTAAGGGCAGTTAAGAATTTTTTACTGCAACAGTTTGTAACTTTTCCCGGCGCCTTCGCTAATTTTTTTGGCGCCAAATAATTTAAATTGTTCAGATTATGCGCGATGGCAAAGAAAATGAAAAAGGCATTATATATCAATAAATAAAAAAATACGAATCAACAAAACTCAAAGTTGGGGTCCCCCGGGACGAAAAGGTTTCGACTTTTACAAGAAGTTATGTAACATTTTGTGCGACTCCTGGGAAGGATATAATAAAGACGTGACGCGAAAATACTGCGGCGCTCCGTTTATATATATACAGTTAATACATATACAGGTCCACCCCCAACACCAATAGTTGTCCCTTAAGAGTGTCCTAATGCGTCCGCGTATATAAATACCGGTAGTGGCTGTAGCAATATATTATGATCAAAAAGCAAAAAGCTGCTTGGGTGGAAATTGGAAAATAGAAAATCACATCGTCTGCTCCTCAGCAGTACAGATTTATGTTTAAAAGTTTTTCGATTTAATCCGTGATAGTTAATGAAAGTATATAAGACAGCAGTGGCGGCGGGAAGGGGGGGCGGCGCAAGATATATATTGGAGATTCCGACACGATGTGGCCTCCACCTCGCGGAAGAGGCATCAGATTGTGAATAATCACCCCGGATTCCGAGGCCATTAAATACCGGTCTCGCATTTCCCGCCGATTGACTTTACGCAAAGTTTGTATACACACAAAAAGCGATTGAACTACGCGGGACGAGGCGTAATAGAAATGAGATCGAATCAAAGGAAGCAGAAAACGGTTCATTTGATTTTTTTTTCTCTCTTTTAAGACTCTTGAATTTCAAATAAACCGTTCTTCTCTTGCTGAGCTCATGTTAGTTGAGATTGCAAATGCAAACGGAAAAATTGCTGGTGCACTTCTTTGAGCCAACGCAATTACATCCCAAGCTATTGCGGTGCTCCTGAGAGACTTCTAATTCATTGCATAATTGAGTTGCGCTTTTACTTTTTAGAACAAAAATCTACCAAAAATTATTATTATTATTCGTTAATTAGAAAAATACTTGACGATATTTTTCCGCTCAACAAGTAATTTCCCGGTAGATGCTCATAAATAGAGCTCGTTAAAGTAAAATGTGTGCGGTGGTCGTTTTTTTCATTTTATTTACTAGTCTTAGTTTAAATGGCTTAAATTGCAATTTGCCGCAGATTTACTGAACGTTTCCAAATTTATTTCGTTTTTTTATTATGCGCCGAAAAATTTTTCGGCGCATTTCATTTTCATTTACCTAGTTTGTCATAACATATTTACGTAAATTGAAAAAGTTTTATGGACGAACTTTTAGAGCAAAAATTACGCTATTTGTTTAATGGCATCTCATTATGGTTTAAAAATGTAGTTAATGACGAAATAATTTTTTAACTTTTTGAAAATAATTTTTTTATAATTTTATAATTTTTTGGGGGGGTCGGATGTTGACTTTCTATAAGACTAAACTAAATTCGTTTGATTTCAACCTATTTTCGATTTAAATTCAGCTTCCTTTGATTTATTTTCGTATCCTTTGATTTATTTTATGGATATTTTTATGTAGAGTCTTATATTATCAAAGAGCAATAAAATGTGAGTTTTAATGCAATTGAATTGTAATTGAAGCAATTTGAATGTATTGTCTATTTGAATAACCCACACAATTAACACCATCTGCACGTTCGCGAATAGGATACTTAAATTTGAAAATAAAATTTATTTGTTTACCGGCACATATGCATTTGTTTAATGAAATTAAATTTCGCACGAAGAGACCCATATGTAATAGACCACGCTATATCGCTAATTAAATTTAAAACAAATGATTAATTAATGAATGATATAAATATCTGTTGCGAGGAGCGCTTAATACAAATTGCATTGCAGACAAAGAAAATGTTATTAAATTAGGCTCTGACGTAATTATCATTAGACGGAATTTAGTGGAGGCAAATTAGATTGGTGTCAACTAGCTGGCGCACTGTCATTTCTTATTACCGTTAGCCTTCTTCCGTAAGGTAAATAACTAATAGTGTACCTTCTTCAGGCCCCCAAGGAGGCTATGATAAGATTGCAAACTGCTCGTGTTACAAATTAGGGGGCTCACTACCGCTAAATCCACGGATTTGCCAAGCTCTAGAAAAATTAACCCATTTATTATTAACAGACGAAAGAAACAACTTTTCCAAGCAGCAGCACCACCAGAATTGTTTAACTGGCTACGTCTTCTTATTTTCTTGTTGCCAAGAAGATGATATTTTACGAGCAACCCCGACTGCAAAAACACAAGATTTCTACGCTATGAATAATTAGTGCCGCTGATATTACCATAAATAGCTTCTGGTTCAACATATTTGCATATCAAAATAGCCCTTCCATTTTCCTCGGAAAAGAGCGAATTTTTTGAAATATATTGAATAGTGGCTGTCAAGTGCAAAAATAGCAAATTAATTTCGGCGGAGACACTGGGTAGTAGTTGAAGTGACCCCATAATACAGAAAGAGATAGCCTCGAGGGCGACATAAGGGCAGACCTCAGGGGCATCCTTGATCTCCGTTATCCGTCCCATCTCTCATTTCGCTATCACACACATTGAGAATCCAATAGCTCTCAAGAGAAGCCGCAGATTTCATTAGCCGTATTGTTTCAGACACTTTTAATTGCCACTTAAAAATCTGCACTGCGAAACAATTTCGACCACTTTCAATTAGAATCCCTCTTTTTTTAAACGATGATGAATTATTAGTGCGGACTATCTTTAGTATTATTATTATTATTATTTGAGCGGAGAGAAAAATGTTGATGCTGGATGAAAAAGATAACAAAAGTATTTGCATCAAAAGAGTAAAGTCAGAGTTCATTAAAATATGTCGCATAATAGTTTCTCTAGTTGTTACATTCATTTGATTCAGTCGCTGATTTGAGAACCCCTAAACTAAAAGTTGCATCCAATTTTTTATTCTTGTTTTCGCATTGTAGTGTCTTGAAAAACAACTTCGATCGATACATAAATAAATTAATTAAATTTAATTCCGTTGTTGTTTACTTTTGTAAAAACCCTGCACCTCCACCTAAATAAGTAGAAAGTTTGAAGCGCGGAATAAAAAAGATAAACAAAGCAAGGCGAATAAGGAGGGCTTAGATTGAAGTCAGAAAAAAGTTGCCTTCAACATGTTTTCCCTAAATAAGAAGAAAAAAAGGAGAGAGGACTTTGACGATTGACTCGATAGCCCATGTATTTTGTAGCTTTTCATTAAAGTTAATAAAAGTGGCAAGGATTATTCCAGTCAGGCAAGGTTTAAGCTCGTTTGCTGGTCACTTTCATTGTAGGGAATATCAGGAGGCAATGCAATTAGCTCAGGCCAACTCCAGTTCGACTTTTCCAACAAACTTTTAGTTTCCCCTATAAACTCAACTTCTGTACGAGTACTTATTTGACATAATTGGAGATATCTCTACGGCTGGCAAAACTCTTATCACTGTTTGGATTTATAGCTGATTTCATAATTAAAAGCACTAATTACACTCGATATCACAAAATAATATTTTTTTCGAGTCGCAACAAAAGTTATTTCAATTGTTTGTTTTCATTTAAGGATATCGTGCACTAGGCGAAACGGATATCGTTAAAAATAGGAAAGAATAGCATGCATTAAAGCTGCAGACTTATACATAAACCTGCAGTTTGAATAAAACAAATATCTAAGTGAGTTTGGTATATAAAATGTTAGCATTGCTATTTTGTAAGAAGATAAATTCAGGATCCAACTGGCCCATTTACTGGTTTCAACAATATTTTTATTGATTGCATGTTTCAGTTCAAGTTCAATTCTGCCAAACATTTCTCTACTATATGTTATGATTATTATTTCTTGTCATTTTACAACTTTTACTACAACTACATAGCTTTGATTTATTACCGGCGATTATTTGTCCATTTTCGCAGCGGATTGATATTTTTTATCGCGCTAATCTGCTGGGAATATTTTACATCGTCTATTATTAAAATAGAAAAATGTTTTTGGCAACAAGAGTTCAGTATGATTATTTCAAACGAGAAGCGCGATAAATAATACATTATTTAGACGTCTAAGCAACAACCATCCATGCATAGAGAATAAAGTAATTGAAATTTATTTTTAATAAGCTTAGATGCAACGCAAGTGTGATAGCATGGAATTTTAGACATAAGGCTATCATATCGTTGCATTTCTAGCAACCATTCGTTCTACGTGACTTTTGTCATACAAAATTAAATTTTGACGACTAATTTCATAGATAAAAAGTCCGTAATTTTCGCCTACTCGAACTATCTAAACGCATATGACAATAAAGTGATTTATGTATCGCTGATATCGATAATGAGAATCGCACACAGAGCAACAGCACTTCAATAAATTATATTCCGTGCCAGACTCATATTGTTTCACTATTTATATGCGATCCCCCTATAAACTAATTTGCACATCTCCGAGGAAAACTGCGACTGTTTCCCATGATGGTATCTAATCATGGTCCGCACGCACCGGAATATAACGTGACCCATCAAATTTTCAACGTTGCTGACCCAAAAACGACGCGGAATTATTGGCATTAGTTTATTTATTTCAGGTGCGGTGTAATGGACAATTATGCCCCATTTTATTTGAGTTGATGAATTGTTCGAATAATTAATGTATGAATGTAAAACCATAATTGCTAATTTAACCTTTTATCCAACTGCCATTCAAAAAAGTTCTCCTCATGTATTCCTGCATGCACCCTTTTGTTACATATGTAATGCCAGTCACGTTGCAGCGAAGCCAACATAGATGCCTTAATCATGAAAATGTTGGTATAGTCTAAGCCGCTCGTATTATCAATTAAAATTTCATGATATGCGGTTAAGGGCTAGTTCAGCAAATTCCAAATAAAGGATGGATATGAGATATGATTGTGCTATTATATCATCTATAGTTGCTTTCATACAACTTGCAATAGTTCAGCCCCATTTTCATAGCAGACTGGCATGCGATTGCGACGTCGTTAAACAATTGAAGCAGTTTCGTACGAATTATTGATCAATCTTGTATACAACTGCATTTTTCTGCAGTGACTTGTTAACGGACCAAATTAACTATTTTATTTCTCTTACCACAAAAAGCGTTTTATACAAAAATATACAGATCGACAAGTGCGAAGCGCTACTTAGACATTTCAATGCGTTTGACAAAGAGAACATGATGCTCTTTACGGTGGTCAGAAAGAGATAGCGCACCCCCCACCATCCAGCCTCATCTCTAACTCGGTTACCTTGGAGATGTCTATGGAACGCTTCGCATCTGTCGATCGGTATTTTCCCTAAAAGCAAATGTCTGGAAAATATTGGATTTCTGTAATTGCCTTGAAGAGTTTTACCCGGCACAGTCTTACCTAAAGGGCTGGGCTAAGTAAGTAGAAGCACGCAAAGAAATTAAACTCTAATCACACACCCTTTTAACTCATTGTATTTTGGTGGTGTCTATTTTTAAACAAAACCAGGCGAACTGTTTTGTAATTGGTAAACAACGTTAATGAGAGAATTGATTGAAAATTTAAATTAAAGACGGCGTTAAATCAAACGTGAAGAAATCGTTATAGAAGTATCATCATCAGTAGGGAACATCTTCGAACGCCATGTCGAACTAATGTTTAATAGGAGGAACAGTAAATCTCGTGAAAGTATATTAGCAATTACTTGCGTTAATTCGGCGTGTAGCACCTGGTTCGGCTCAAATTGCTATTTGCGCGAGATCACCACTTTGCGCCCCCCTTCCAAAGTATTACAAATAAAAAAACTACTGCAAAATTGTCATCTATTAGTCAAGGCTGAATTTAAATCACTTGCAATTCGGAATTTAATAAAACATTCCGGAGACAAAATAATTTCGTGGAAATAAATTAATGGAATTTGATGTCTAGACGGTGCGGCTACAGTAAACTTGAATCTTAATTATTTAACTTAACAAAAGCACGGAAAAAAATACTAAAACATAATAACATAACAACAAAGAAAAGTTATTAAAGTGAATCGTATCGAAATACACAGATTAAAATTCAAACGTTGGAAGTTCTTACACTCCAAAAAACTCTCAAGTTGTTCTACTACAAAGGTTTCATTATTGTATTTACTTGTACTCGTATATACCTTTACTAGAAAACAAGACTCTCAATCCGACGAGCAAAGTATGACCTGAATGTACAATTTCTCTTCTATTGAACCCACTAATTGCTTTGTGATCATTAAACTGACAACAAACTTTTATTTCGTTAAGTACAAGACGAACAAATTAATTTATCCGCGGAAAAATATGGCACTAAACAATTTTTTGTATTTTTATTAAAACATCAAAAAGATGAATAATTGTGTACAAGCTACTTTAGCAGGAATTTTAATGGTAATTTATTTTGATATTACAAAGTAATAATTTTTTAAAAAATAATTAAACATTTTTACCAAAATATTTTCTCGAAAAAACCAAATTCTGACTTTGTTTTACAAGATATTAACCAATTTTTTTAAAAAATATTAATGTTTTAATATTTTGCACTGCGCTACAAAAGCCTTTGTTTAAATTTTTGCTTAATTTGATTTAAAAAAAATGTTAAAGTTTTAAAAATATTTTTTTTTCCAAAACGCACAGTAAATTGATTTATTTTAAATTCTTTGAAAGGAAATTAATTTGAATTAGTTGTTTTTGAACGACGATGTCGATTTGTGCTGGTTGATATAAGATGCAGAAAAGGTTCGTCAATGCAAATTGAGTTTGCGGTTGGTAGCCGGTAGCGTTTTATCGTTTAACTCTATTTCCCGTAGGAAGGCACTAAAGAGCGGCCTCATAAATGCTAAACAATATACGCGTACTACTATAAACTCCTTAAAACCTGTGCATTATGGATCAGGTGTTCAAGTTTTCCTTAAACAATGTTTTTAACTTGTTAAATATAAATAAGTTTGGAGAACTTAAAATGCATTATTATACTTTGCCGGGTTGTTATGTTGTTTCGGCTAATTCCGCGACATTCTATATAGACATTTTTCCTCAAGAGCAAGCGACATTTTTAAAGGTTATCTACATAATATATTTTGCATTACATAGAGGCGAACAAAAGTGAATTTTGTTAATAATGCACTTTCTTGTTTGCTTCGTCGATAATTTATAACGATACATTTTCAGCAGCAAAGTAAATTGAGGCAAACTATCTAAAAATCGGTTTTTCCGCACTGCACAGAAAAAAAAACGATAACTTGGCATTTAGGTTGTGAATTGATGGGTGTAAATCACCGGTTAGCACCGTGCGGCCGTCGTTACATTACAAATGACCACCATCTATCTGAGTTCGTCTTCCGTTTACTTCTCTCCTGCAACAAATTGTGCCCGCGCGCTATCGCCGTATAATATACCTTTTACTATACTCAGTATTTTATAGATTGAGTGCGCTTATAAATTAATCATCACTCATTTTATCAATTTCCAGCGAAAATTAGCTTAAAATAATTAAATACAACCCAGCAGCAGATCGAACCGAGATACTTTGTTTGATGCTGCCGAGCTGATGCCTCTTTATTAATTATTCAAAGAAATCGTTTGTTGTGGTAGACAGTTTGCAATTTGCCTATTAAGATTAACTTTCGACTTTGAATTTAATTCGTCAATTTTTTATTAGCAAATATTTATTTGTGCGGCCACTTGTTGCTCATTTATTAAATATTTTTGTACTAGTTTCAATAAATCTTGTTAGAAGCGAATTTCTGAGAAAAGTTATTACCTTTACAGATTTTGAATGCATTATATGATCAAAGTAAAATTGCAATAAAAATAAAATCGAAATATCCCAGTTATGTGAAAAGTGATAAGAATGAGGCAAATATTGAAACCAATCATATTTTGAAAGATTGGTCGGATCGATTGAATTGAGATGTACAATTTAATAATTGGACCAAAATTTCAAAAACATCCTGTAAAATCCTTAGCAATAAGAATCTGCATTTCCAATAAATAATGATCGGACCTAAGTAGCTTTACAACTAAAAGTAATATTGTTTCGCCTGCATATAAAAAGCTATAAATATGTCCGCTTTTATTTATTTTATTTTTTGATCCTGATGTAACAAACAAAAAGATATGAGTCTACAAAAGAAGAGCAGAGATAGAAAACCAATTCTGTCGAGTAAGCTGGGTGTGTCTTTGTAGCACTTTAGCAGAACGTTGCCGCTACATACCAAGCACGCGAAGTTCTTGACAGAGATGAGCTTGTCTGGTGAGCTTTCACGGCTTTTTTAACTTCACGAAAATCCTTTTTGTCTATTGAGGGCATTTTACCTGAATAAATACCAACCACTCCATATCTCCCCCGAAAAGTTTCACCGTTCACATTATTTAATAATACTAAAACAAATATGCTAATAAATTGGAAAATATCCAAAATGTCACGTTTAGAATGAATTCGACGTGGGAGATGGCAAAAGGGCATGTTCAAAGTGACAGGCTCCACTGTGGGAAAACCGTCACAATGTCAAACTCCGAAACTGTTCCAAGCGATATCAAAAGAACTGCGGGTCGGATGATGTAAAAGTGCGAAGAATCCAAATGGATTATCTTCGGAATAAACTTCAACTTATATTACAACTGTTTAGCAAATACATTTCAGACATTTATTTAGGTGGTTTTTTCGTCATAATCGCGCCTTCGCCAAAACTTTAATAATATACAGAGCGTGGATTTAACAATACAACTATTATATACATTTTGTTCCAGGCATACATAGGTAGGGTAGGTATATTTCTATGAACTAACACAAAGCACAAGTGAACAAAGTAAGTTTAATTAAGTTTCTAAAGTATATATGGTTCCTTCTGCATTTCTTGACTGTTAGCAACACATGCACCTCTATTGCAGCCAGTAAAAGACCACGTGACTGGTTTACCAATTATATTTTACCTATTTTACCGCATCCCCAGCACTGAATTAATTTATCAAGAAAACGTACTAAATACAGGAAATAACATTCAGTTAAATAAATATTAATATGGTTGTGCTTTATCGGTTAATTAAAATAATGCAAAAATGCACTTAATTGCATCAAATCGAGCTTTTGAGGTTATGCTTGTTGCGAGACTAGACATTTGAAAAGCGTTAAAATAGTAATAAAAATAAAGTTGCGCTTTCAGTGAATTTTACAGAAAAGTAAGGTGCCTTGATGTTAAATTTCATTTTCCGAGTATTTATACAGTTAAATAATAATTTCAATAAAATTAATTTAATTAAAAATTTCAAATTTTTTAACATAGTTAAAAAAATATATTTAGCAATATGATATGTTTACATATTTGAATCAACAATATCATAAATATTGTATGGCGAATTCCGTTCTATAGTATATAAATTGTTCAGGTGCATGTAGTAGCTATTTGATCAAATATTAAATCCTTTTTAGTAGAGTTAAGCTTTCAAAGCCGAATAATATTGAATAAAAATCCCAATTTGATAGAATTAGATTAAAATATAATTATTTTAAACATTTTGTTGTAATTAAAATTATCGAGATTCATTATTTTGACGTCAATATATAATTGCACAATTATTAATGAGCAAAAAGCCATCAAAACGGTTTTTTAACACTTTATAAACAATATTGCAATATTTATAATTAATTGATTTAATTTTATGAACTCGGTTCCTAATTATTAAAAAAAAATACTTTTATAATAAATTGATTGTCATTATATTTTTTTTTATTGGTATTGTTAACTTTTGTGGCATCTGAAGATTTATGAGTACAAATTATTAACTATGCTAATATTTCCACACGGTAATTCTTTTGCAAGAAAAAAAAATCATTAGCTACATCTGAAACTATACTAATTAGCGGATAACACGCCACTGCATCATCAGCTCAGGTACAAATTACATATTACATAAGATGTATGTAAAAATGATGGCGCAAAGAAAATGTAACACGAAACAACATTTTCGCATAGAAAATAAAGGAGGATGAAAATCCACCACTAGTCGTAGTATAAGTGACTAATTGACTTTTAAATATCTCGAAATCTGTTGCGCAAATATGTTGTTGTGGACTTAAATTAAAAAATGTTAAGCTAAATTACAATATCTGAAGGAAATGAATAATGTATTACCGTGCTTGACTCTTGACATAAACTTAGGCAAATTAATTTTTCAAGCTGTGCGTTAGAATAATTTTTCCACTCTTTTTTTGATAAAGAAAAACCCTCTATAAAACTGCTAAAGTAACATTGTAATAAATATTTTAATAAAATTACCGACCGAAAATATTTATGTATAGACTGGCGCGAATGTGTGTCGAGTGCGGTTTTGAATGAAAGAAGATAGTTTTACGGCCAGTTTCACGTTCGTCTTTTGTACCCCGTCAAGACTGACCCCTATTCATGATCCTTTATATTTTCTTTCGTTCTTTTCTTTGCGATACGATAACACCTCAGGGAACCATCGGCTTGCCTTACTGCACGGTACTCGGCTCGTCATTAATTTCAACGACTAAACTCAAATTACCCCATGCCGCTGTGCATTCGATCTATACAAATTGCTTTTCGCTCTTTTTTTGCCCTCTTTGATTTTCCTGCGCGAATTTATTGGTTCTAAGCAAGTATTTTAGTTGATTCGTCAACGAGAAACGTAAATACGCAGACTCAAGGTCGCGTACCATGAGATATTAGGTGCGCGCTAGCCCAATATTTTTTAGCGCTTTCGAAATGAAATTGAACATCGACCAAAAAAAGTCCGCATTTTCAGCCTTTTGTAATTTTCTTTTTGTGATAAATACATATGTATCAATTCGGATATGGTGGTTTATTGTTTGATGGCTATGAATTGTGATTGAATGAAAATATTTGAAAAGCTGTCATCACACAGAATAATTGGATTATGAATTGAAACGTTTCTGCAATTAAACCGCATATATATCATCCCATCGACTATTCGTTACTTATTTCGAATTAGTGTCAGTTTTCTATTCACGTTTCCAAAATTGTCGAATTTTTTGATTAAAACAAAAATTGTTTTCAATCAAAATCGGTAATGGATCTGGTTAAACGATTTTGGTTTCGAATCGACTTTATGGTTTAGTTTAAATTAATGTTTCTATTCGGATCGTAGAAAATGTCGTAAATAAGCGCAACAGTAATAACTTCATGTCGAATCTGAAATTATTAGTCACATGCGCTTGTTTAAGCTTTACGATTGTCTACTTCATTTGACGAAAATTATTGCATTCAGTCACATTCATAATTGAAAGCTCGATAATTAAGCTGCTGTTCATTTCTGGCGCTAATATTATATTATTTAAAATTTACCAAATTATATTTTAAATTGCTGATTAATTATTATTGATTAATTTTCTATTTAAAATTAAATTCTATTTTCGTCTATATAATTATTGTTTTGTTGATAAAGTTGTTATATGTGTGTATTACAAATATCTGGTTGTATATTATGGTTTATATGATCAATTCTCGCCCAGTTATATAATTTATATGAAATTTACTAGCAATTAATAAATTTATTACGTGTGTTACTCCACATATTAATTAATTAAACAATGAATAACATATAAAATATAAATCCTATTCAAAAACTGATTGCGGATTTTTTCATATTTGTGTACCAAATTTCATCAAAATCGGTTAAAGTTTAGGTTTTACAAGAGAGGTTTTACTTTTATACAATTTATTTCGAGAATTTAGCTCATTAAGCCCAATTCGGGTACCTCAGAGAAAATGTTGCGTTATAGAATAATCGAATGGAATATATTGAATAAAATTTGCATTTCGCGTCAATTCGTTTATTTTTTTTGCTTATAACGCAACCAAAAAGTACAATATTTGTGCCCAGCCCCGACAATTTATAAAACTCGAAATGTTCTGATTGAACAAACACACGCAGTAATCAGAATAGACTGGCTGCATAACCAAATCAATCAATACTAACTACACTTACACTCTGTTGGGCCTCTCTCGCGAAAAACAAATCAAAAGAATGAATTTGCGAAATCCAATTCCAAACAACATAAATCACTAAAATGCAAAAATGCTTTTGACGTACCATAAGTCATGTGTTGGTGTGTGTATGTGCATACTTTAATTCCAAGCGCTTTTATACACACATATGTGGGAATGCCTCTTTAATATACCTTTTTCTATATTATGTACAATTTAAATAAATATATTTTTTTGAAAAAAAATTGGGAGAAAGCTCTAATTTTTTCCCGCACAGAAATTTAATTTATTTTTCTTCAATTTTCTGCGCTCGCTATATTTGTAGTATTATAAACTGCAATGGGTCATATAACTTTGCTTTAAATATTGATATGAAATGAACATTTTATTAGCCGTAAAGAAAACAGTGTTCGTTTCCGGGTGCAACCCGTGCCGTGTTCGCCAACATAATGACGGTAATGTTGTGGTAGCCGCAATTTTATGTACTTATATAGCAGGTTTATCCAGAAACCAGTGATTTATTATTGGCTTGTCGGTCAGATTTTTATTTTGTTCTCTCGTCGAAGCTCACACACGAAAAAAAAAAGTTGCGATTCATGAATATTATTACTAACTAACTAGTAGTACTATATACTTTTTAATCTTGTGTTCGTTTATATTAAGATTAGTTGTCGGAATTATATATGCATTGAATTTCATTTTCATTACGATTTTTAATTAAAACGCTATGCTGTATAATAAATAACGATAAAGTACAATCTTTTTTTATTACCTGGATGGAGCAAGACAATCTGCAGAACAATTCCCACAATACCATAGCCCAACATCTTGGAATATCGTTCATTAATTGCTTCTCGTGAAAACATTATTGTGTACCGTCCTCATTTTTGTTCCTTTTCATCACTTAGAATATACAATGCTTTTCGATTTCAGTTAAGTAGTTTTTCAGCCGGGAAATCTGTAACAATTTATTTATAATTTACTAAAATATTTACGAAAAATGTAATTTAATGCTATATTAAATTTTGGTGGCGGAGCCGGTTACTTATAATGCAAAATTTTTCAATTGCTACCAACAATAGAAATAAAAATTAAAAGCATAATTTTTAAACAAAAATTTTTACGCCTTTAAGAAATTTTTTTCCGAGTTCGATTAAAGCTTTTGCGTATTTATATGGCATGCCAGCTTAAAATTAAACCGTTATGTCGAAATGTTTATAGCGTAAAATTAGTTAAAATAATATGTTTCATTAAATACGAAAAGTTTTATTGCTTAATTGCTAATTGCTTCAACAACAATTTGAATTTTTGATTTACGATTTTGTGGAAACACATTTTTATTAAGTTTATACGCAAACAAAAAATGTTTATTAGCAAATTAGTTTTAATTAAACATTTAAGAAAGAGTAATTTTTGGTTTTTAATTAATAAAGTAGTTTGAAACTTTTTAATTAAACCACTTCGCGTCCACTAAATTTTAAAATAATTTCCAATACAACTCTATCGATTCCAATAAATAATAATATAGCTAATAGTCTAGTAATAAATTTTTCATCGACTACTATATTCATCAAAAATAGACATCTAACGAGCTTTCTATAAATAAACTATTTAATAATTAACTTGAAAATTCTCGTGCACTAATCGTCTGTCAGATTTCCGAAAATTCACCAATCTATAAAATATTTACGAAACTCCAATCAAAAACATCGCAGCCAATTAATAAATTAATCAAACAAGTGAAGTTTAAAAAAAAGTTTTAAGGGTCGGTAAACAAACCTTGATAAATGATTGTGCGTGGGTAGAAAAGGTGAGGGCGATCGTAATTATTGTAATCAAACAGCCAGCGGAGTGGGAATAGTCAATAATAATAAATAGTTTGAAAAATAAAGTCGCCGCACACGTGAAGTTTCGTTCGACGCACGTAACGTAATATTAGAGAACGCGTTAGAGCTTTGGAACAAATCGCACCAGGACGACGTCCGCACACCATGTGGCGCTCCATGGATCCACTCGCGGAGTATACGGACGCCACAAGAGTTTCATAATTGGAGGGGGAAGGACGCCTGCGGTTGACGTTGATGTGCTCCATTCGACATTTGATTCTTGCTACCTGTGGGAAATTACGATCCAGTTTTTGATTGTTGCAACTCGTTGGCTCAGCGAACGAAAATTTCCGTCTTCTTCGTCTTCTTTTTGTCGTCGTATAATGTTTGAATATGTAATTTTCTGCGGCACCAATGCAGAATTTCTAATGTCCTTAACATTTCAACTTTGGACAATTTAATTGCATCAAGACTTATACTATAGATAAACTTGCTTTTTGCACGACTATGCATGCGGGACAAAATTACCTTTTGCTCGTTTTATTTCGAGTGAAAGTGAAATTTTCTAAATTTTTTATGGGGGGAAAAAGTGTGGGCTTATAATTAAAATCAATGAAGAGATCCTTAGTGCATGTTGTGCAACTTTAAATTGGCTTCCCTGTTTAAGTGTTTAAAATTGGCTCAGAACATGTACACATGCAACGAAATTTTACATAAATTTAATTGCAAATTATTATGATTAAATAAACTTTAATTCAATTTTGTGTAGGTACGTCTAATTTATTGTGGAAAAATAAATTTGCTTTGTGGTATTTGCATTCATGCCAGAAAAAGTATTAAACCGATATAATAAACAATATTGATTGATTGAAATTCAAAGCGTGCGGATTAATTTCAATTTGTATAGTTTAGTTTAATCCACTTGGCGACTCTTTGAATTTTATATATCAGAGTGCAAATTCAATTTTATACAAATAATCAAATTACTAATTTTGTTTTCAAATAAATGTATTTTTTTGTGAACAAAGCGAATTTTTTTGTAACATAAAAATTAGCCAAACAAAGTGTGAGGGATTAAAGCGACATTTGATGAAGAGGTGTCTAAAATATTTTAAGCTATAAAGGGGCTTTACATTTGGGCTGTTTCTTTAAAATATTTTTGCGGCAAAATAAATAAATGTTCACTTAATACATTGTAATTCTAAATATAATTTTCATATTTAAATACAGGTTGTACGAAGGTACTTAAAAAGCTTTCAAGCTATTAGTTGATCAAAGAATCAAAGTTATAAGTAATACTAGCTAAGTAATATTAATTGAACATACAAAAAAATTAGTGCCATAAATGTTTGAACAAATTGGCACAATTTTTATTGTCCTTTTACTTTTTTTTCCTATTAAGGATAATTTTTTAAAAAGTTTGCTTTATTTTTGGTCTGGATTTGAAATTTGGTCGCATGCTGCACGTTCGGATATAACAGAGACACTGTGAGCAATGCAATTTAATAATATTGAGTCCAGAATAGCCATAAGCCGAAACAAGAAAGAGCCTGTGTGGCAAATGACACATTTATCCAAACTTTACGACCTTGCCTGATATGCAGATATGAATTTAAAAGGAACGATCACAGAAGGACGATTTCGCACACCTGCGACTGATGTCTGATACCAATGAATATACTATACCATTGCGTTATATTTGTGAGATATTGAAGTTTGGCCCTTTTAAAATACCAATAAAGAAAAGATCTACATTTTTTGCTTATTTATTACTGTATTTTGTATAGCGAAAAATTATGCAATCGCATAGAGATATGGAAGCAATAAAAACCAGCTCCTTTTACAATAGAGACCCATTCATAATCATTTTATTTAATATGGTACAGAATGTGAAACAATTTAAATTATTTTGATAAAATGCGGATCGTTTTCGATGGTAAAAAAATAGAGTCCTTTTTGAAAATTGTGACCAAGCTTGTATGTTTCCGTATAACATTCAATTTCAGTAACAATACATATGTAACAGCCAGGGTCTTGACGATTCGCCCCCAATCTTTTACAATTCAATGCGCTTACATGAATATCTCATGCACTTTAGTCCTTTAAGACGGCAAAGATCATTCCGTATGATTGCATTTTTATTTTTATTTTTTCAAGCTTATAATAGAAATGGATTTGTCTATTATGCAAAACATCGTCTCACATTATTTCCTATTCATAGGTTTATACAAGAAGAAAAAAATTAATCGCTCAATTTGATCAATTTTTTCGAAGCTGCAAACTTTCAATTCCATTCGCTCTATCTACGTTCCGATTACTGGTTCCAGATTCATTTGCAGTTCGATTCGACAATGTGCAGTATATTTTCAGTTATCGCAACAAGAAAACAATACATTTCAGTTTTGCAAAATAGTTTTAGCACATAATGTGTTTTTAGATTGCTTAGTAAAGGATCCCTGATATCACTATAATATAAAACACTTTTCTCGATTATACAATAATGCAACGCGGCTTTTGTTTCCGGCTTATATCGACCAATCAGTAAACTAGATTCAAGGGGGTTCTTCATATAGTACAATATATTTCAGGTTCCGCTGGCTCAGCGAATCCAATTCAGCATTGTCTTATCGTGAACAGCGTTAAAATTATCAATTTTCAGGGGAGACGTTCTATTATATTATTCAATGTTTATTCTTTATAAGAAAATTTAAGTTATTGAACTGGCGCATTCACCAAATATATAAAATAAAATGGCAATATTTTAAAAATAGTTGCAATCAATTTGAAACGAGACAGTGCAATGTTAATTCTTGCGAAGAGATGAATGAATGACCGAACAAGAATAGAATGCATGAAAAGTCCGTAATGAAAAACTATATGATAAAAGACTTTCTATTATCTATTTTAGGACTGACAGGAAACAAAAACACTGTGCGCGCGGTATATTAGTGGAAAAAAAAATTTCATTTTTGCGGAAAATTAAAAAATCCTGCGCTGTATTCTGATGATTGCCTTCGGGATAAAATTGCAATCACTAGCAGAATGATAAGCTTCTGGTTCAGTGTTGCCCTATGCCATTCTCTTGTTTGTCAGATACACTTTTTGAATTCAGAAAATTGGTTTTTCTTTGAAACGCCAACATGAAAGAATCTCCATATTAAAATAATTTTTCGAAAATCATATTTTTTACGCCATCGTTTAACCCGATTATGCAGCTTTCCGGAAAATAAAATAGTATAGATTTTCAGCTAAGGTGTGTGCTGATTGTATTCTTCGCTGAAATTTATGTATAGACGGAGATGTGAGAGTGTAGATAAAATAATTTGCGAATTTGTTTGCATGCCGATGCAAAGTTGATTTATTCATGAACGTCCTTAAGTAAATGCATTTGAATGAAGTGAAACACAAAAACACCTTAAAATTAGATAAAACACAAATGTAGCGTGTCAAGTCAACGAAGTCTGAGGATCTGATAATATTGAAGCGTACTTTCATCCGCGAATAGATTGTTCGACTCGATAAAGCAAGGTATCTGCGTTGCGGAATCAAATCATTTGCTCAACGGACATCAACTTATATAAAATATATCAAAGGCGTCTGAAAGCACACGTCATTAAGTTAATGAGCTTACTTCTGTTCACCCTCCCTCCTCTTCTGTACAATTTCATGAGAGCTCGTTTAAAATATGACCGAATATTGAACTTTTTTTTTCCTCTTTTCCTTCCTTGACGATGCTCCGGCATGTTGCCCAGCTTATTTTAGTGTCTGATGAATTTTTGATGTTTTTTTGAGTATACGTAATTTTTCTGGTCACGATGCATTATGATGCGAAATGTCTACAATTTGGCTAATGCACCCCTTTTTACTGGTTTTTTCTTTACGTGGCTTTTCACTTTGAATTTTTATTCATTACGAACGAAACATATATTCGAAATTAGTTAGCTATTAGTCTTGCTAAAACTACGGTAAAAAAGAATTTTTATCAAAATATGCCCCGACATTAATTAAAAACCTTTAAAGTATTAATTATATTACCTGCTTGTAACTAAAATGTAGAGTCAGATTTAATGAAACATAAAAGCTATATTATTTAAATAAATAGTCATCCTCTCTTTTAATGAAATAAAAATATCAAATATGAATAGTAGTAGTATACTGTGCGCAAACTTAAGGTCCAATTAAAAATTTCTTGAAATTTCATATTATTTAAAATTGTAAAAGGATTCGAGAGGGAAAAAACGATTGCGGTTCATCAACATCAATACAGACAAACATCATCTTTTTTGAAAAGCATATAAATGAAGATTCTTATTCAAATAAAATTTATTTTATCGTACAAGTTCGAGCTGGCGGCTGTTTTCATTTCATTTTGTACGTAATGATGTTTTAAAGTAAAAAACTAAAAAAATCAAACCGTACATGTATAATTTATTTACAGAAATCGGAATCCGAAAAGTTATCTTCAATATTTTATTATTGAAATGCATTTTTGTCGGAATAGTATTTAAGTTTTGAGCTCTTTAAGTAGAAGAAAAGTCAATGACACTGATTTATAGTTAACTCTTAATGGTAAATAAAAATAAGTGCAGAGTGGTGTTTTAAGGCTTTTTCCTCTTTCTCGGATAATTAATCTTTTCTATTACAACTCGCATTCTTTTTAAGTACTTGTTCTATACACCACTAAAATTATTAAAAACTTTATGCCTTTCAACTACTTTTATTTTTAAATTCGACACAAAAAAATTCAATTTCATTTCGTTAGTGTCCGTTTGATTAAAGTTGTGCCAAGATTTACTCGTCACCACAATTCCAATTACAAAGATATAGTCGTAGCACTTTGTCAGTGCAACGACTCAAAATAAAAAAAATATTAAAAATTATGTTGTAAATTACAAAAGCAGCCCCCCAACGTACAATTTCGCCGTTTCTTTGAAATTTGTTTTATGTGTGCAGATATATTTATATGTTGCGTGTTTTCGAGTCGAGCGTCATTTTTATTTGCAAGAATGTTGTAAAGCTGTCTAGTGAAGTTAGATAGAGTGTCATATGGTCGGTGTGGTTTATGATTGGGCTTTCGCTTTAGGCTACTTTCTAGTTTGCAATGTTGCGTATAATACATTAATACTGTGCCCCATTATACGACCCCGCGGCTACTTCAGACTAATTTTACTCTCAAATTGTAATTATCCCTAAATAGAATTAATTTCAATAGTTTTGAATAATACGCTTCCAAGACACAACAATTTTTTAATAGAGCGAAAAAAGCTCACTTTGACCCCATACGGCTTTAGGGGCTTCCGGCCGCCCCCACCTAGTTACGCCCATGCTTTATTTAGCAAATTTCTACATACACTTAACTTTTTGTCAGAAAAAAATATTTTTGTCTAAAGTTTCGAACTCCAAAAAACATTTTGACGCGTTAGCTCCTTTTAAACAGCAAAAACTACCTTTAGCTATTTCAATTTTGAAGGTAAGTAACGAAATAAGAAAAAAATCGGCGAAAAGCTTAAACAAGAAATATGTGCTTTTCAGTCCGACGCAGTTAAGCTAATGTTTTTATTTCTTCTTCTTTTCAGCGGGGTGTAGAGCATAAAATTAGTTGCTTTCACAGTCTTGGAGCATGCAAGGAGGTCGTTTAGAATCTGGCGGATATGACTAAGGTGTCTCTACAACTTACACCATTATGAAAAGTTCTATGCAAACTTTTTTTTCTCTTCGTCTGCTCGGAAAAATGGTCGAAAATTACATGTTAGTGGTGTAAATAAAATTGAAGAATTGTTTATTGCGGTTATTTATGGCTATTGTTTTCCAACTGGGGTTTGGTAGATCACGATAATTGTGGAATTTATGTTCTGGTGGAGGCGACAGGTTTAACTGAATTACGAAAGCAACTTTTTTCGACCAATAATGGAAATATTTTATTCATTATATTAATAATAATGATACAGTTGGATGAATATTCATGCAACAAATATCAATATTTCAAAAGTCATTTACATTTTTAACTCCATATAAATAAATTTAATCCGCATAAATATATTTTATTTACTGCAATATTAGCTGACGATAATTAAAATCTAGATAATAATTTAAAATTACGATCATTTTCGGTTTTTTAATAACTTTAATTCATTTTTATCTGCAATTAAAATGCAACGCATATTTATTGCATATATTTTAATTAAACCAAATCGATATATTTTGTTGCTAACGTTTTAATTAAATACAAAAATTGCAACGATATTTATGTATTCTAATTTTCGGCAAGCGAATGAAAATTATAATAGCTAATAATAATAGTGAACTATTAAATTTCATGGCATACAATTTGAAAATATACAATGCAAATGCTAATTGCAGATTTAGACGTGAAATTTAAAACGAATAAATTAGAGCAAATGGTTTAGACAGCACGAAAGTCTTTGGGGGTGGTTCCAATGGGCTGCAAACTATTTTATTTATATATTACATAACCCTTCTGACAAGGGTAGAAAACCTTCCTCGATATAAATGAAAAACATGCAAATATATAAATCATTACGGGCGCGAAAAATATAATTTGAAAACGAAAAATCGCATCTGATAGTGTCTGGTCTGGTTTTGGCATAATACAGTGGCAGGCTGCAAATCTGCGAATTTGTGTCGCAGCCCAACAACGTAAAGTTCAATATTTTAGTCTCGTGGCAGTGCCATTGTCGCGGATCTAAATGGAAAGCTGTTGGCTTTAGCAGCCGCCGACCCACGGTTTAATTCCCCTAGAGGACGTACATTCTGATAGACCAGCTGTCAAACACGTACGCAGTTTTACCTCAGAAACTTTTAAAGTGCAAAGTTTTAAATTCAATATATACATTCTAGACATACAAATTAATATATACCCCGAAAAATAAATACGCTTTTAATAAAACAAATATTTTCAGAAAAAGTGACTATTTTTCTTAGTTAAACTTTAGTTACAAACAAAATATTGATGTCTATTTATGAAGAAACTAAGTATCTTTCATAATCTGAAAGCAAAACTGCAATTTTATTGCTCAGATATTTTAAAAAAAATAAAGAGTGCAGTTCAAATTTTGGTGAATGCGCTGGTTCCAAACTGAAATCGCCAATTTTTCACGAAATTTGCGTTAATTTAATTAAATTTTTGCTCCTATATTTAAAATATTTTGCCTGACAAATAAATATTGTAAAAAAATTCATTTTAATTACGAAAATAATTATTTGTTGAAAAAAGTAAAATGCTTATTCGAAACCACAACACAACTTTCCAACAACTCCGCTAAGTTTAAGACTGAAACCGTAGATGTTAGAAATAAAAGTTATGATCGTACAGCATGAAAAGTTGCATGAAATTTTTCCAATAATCTGACTAATTTAATATTTATACATGAACATTTTCAAACATTATACAACAGTTGGTGATTTTCATGAGGAAAACTTTGCAGTGTCTGCGATTTCATAGAAAAGCTGCCAAAGTGTGGGATACGTTGGTTCAATAAGTCGCTTGATTTAAAAGTTTCGGATGGATCATGTTTTCTTTGTTTCACTTTTTCAATTCGCGCCAATTTCCGAAACTTTTTTATTAGTTTCCACAATTTTTTTTCGTCTCGTTTTGGCATAAGGGCACAACAGAGCGTTAAATTTTAAATCAAAAAGTCTCGTAAAATTAGGAAAGGGCTTATTTCGCTTCCTTCTGAAATTTTTACCAATTGAAAAAGATCTGCTTTTTTATTTTGAAAAATAATTATTTTATTGGGTTGATGAAATCCTTCCTGAAAAGTAGATTTAATGTATTCCAGAAAATGTATGTCCCCTTTAAAAGGGGAATCTAAGTGTAAAGCTAAGGCTTTTCAGGACGAATTGAAGCAGGTGCTTTCGTGATCGCTTCTCCCACACTTCATCATGTCTTCGCGAATATTTGTTACAATCGTATCAAGTAACGCCAGCACATAAATCTGTTATATCGATAATTTTTCATACATGTGATGACATTACAGTAAAAATCCCCACACACATTCCCAACCCTAAATTTCAACTATCACATTTCCTGTAGCAAAAGTGCCAATTTTCGAAAAATAATTACTATTATCAATTTTTTTGAGCAATTTTGCACTTTTTTCTCGTTTGATGAGTGGGTAGTTGAGTTGGTAATTTGAATTTGACACGAAGATTTTAATTAAACGATATTTAATATAAGAACACTCTAATAAAAAGTAATGAATTACATTTAACAAGACTTGGGAAAACAAGATGTAAAATTAGTCGAGCGTAATCCTGGATAAGATTTTCACGGAAACGCTTAAATTTGCATATTTCCGCCAGCGAGTTTGTCAACAACAATCGTCTTTCCATGATTAACTTCCATTGTAACCTCAATGTAATTTTTACTTAATTGTTGGATATGCTGTTTCTGTACACCACATAATGCAAGTTATTTGTTTTGGCACATTTGCATAATTACTTTCATAAATTAACGAACGAATTCATCTTGGCGGAATTTTATTTCACAAAATCTAAATATGGAATTTAATTACAACAAGCAAAATGTTACAGATCTAAATTAAAATAATTTTCTTTTTGAGTTTTAAAATTCCAAAAAGTCGAATCCTTCCTCTAAAAGCCTTAATAAAGCTGGCAAGTCCATTTTGAAAGCCAGTAATTTGTACATCTATATACGTGTAATATATTTATAGTCGAGTTGTAGTTTATTGGACGTGGTGGCGGTTCTACTAGCAAGCTATTCTTCGTGAAAAGGAAGAGTGCAATGTAATGCTCGTCTGCAAATAACTCGTTGGCTAAAACACCTATCCCATTATTTGTTGCGGCCGCTCAACCTCCGTATATACTCATTCCAGGACTGCCTCGCTGGCTGCCGCTTATTACAACAGGAACCGCTGATAGATGAACGTTTCCGCGGGAAATGTGTTTATTCGACCTATTGAAAAATTACTTTCTGTCTCTGAACTAATGACTACGAATTTACCATCATGGATTTGCTCTATTTCGTTTTTTTTATGATTGCTTTTGCTATTAGCGCAACTTTGACGGACACTATTATTTATAACGCCGGGCACGCAATTTTCCTTCAAATCAATTTCGATTTATATACGAATTTTTTGTGCGGTAAGTGATCACCAAACACTTACCGCACTTCATAATTTAATATAAAACAAATATCTCCTGAAAAGGAGCGTTTATGGAAATGCAAACTGAAACTTTTGCGAACATTGACGCTTATTTTGATTTGATTTGTATACTCTCCGGTAAATGATGGCGTAAAGTAAACAGCGGCATAAAATTTCGATACAATACCAACAAAAGTGAGATGTTTTGATTTTTGGTTTAAAAGTTTTGCGGTAAATAAAGCCGGAAATATTATCAAGGTTATATTACAGTGTCTGTATCTGAATAGTATCTTGGAACATGAGAACGAAGCAGATGAGTAAGCTTTGGCATTCGAAGCACAATGTCTGACAGAGGCGCACACAACTTGTTTCACGGTCCGTCAGAGCACGGAGAAAAGCTCAAAGATAAAGCTCAATCCAGTCTACTACGAGCAATGCGCCATCGAAAACTCGGACGACGACTTGCATCAACACTGAAGACTGAACTGAGTTAATAGAGATAGCGCACCATTCATCCCAATCACTATTAAACTAAATGATCATTAATCCTTTTTAAAAGAAATATCACTGTGCTGTGCAAATATCGGCCCCTTTTTCTTTTTTGGTGGGATGTCTTTCTTATCAGACCGATCATTAAAGTGAAGAGTCTTTCATTAACTATTCATTATATTTTTTTTGGGAAATTTTGTAGTTTATTTTATGGCAATAAAGCGCTATTTATTTGCACTTTGAGACAATTTTAGTTGAGTGGATTATAGCGTAGGGATCAATTCCAGTAACACAGTCACCTGGACCATTACGGAATGCTTGGCTACCGACCGGAATCATTTTATTAGCTTTTCGAACATCAGGAGGAGAATCGACTAATATGCAAATGTGCATGGTTAAATTACTTAAATCGAAAATGCTGGCATTTTGCATAATATGTATAGGAAAAAATATTGAAATCGAACGATTGTTGAAAATTCATCATAATGATACAAAAATCTTCCTCATCGTCGAACGCAAAGCTTATCATGTGTAAAAACATATATGCATGTTTCTTTCTTATGGTAATATTTTATCCGTTAGGTAGACTAAACCCGCACCAGAGTAGTGCGCCTTTGGCAAAGGAACTAAGCTCAATCCATCAATAAGGATCACAAGCATCTGACAATTCGTAGCCTCGGATTTTTACTGGATTGCCGAAAAATCGACGCTGGATCAACTCTTTCTTTTCGCTTTTACAACAAACCTATTTATTTATTTCGGCATTCGCTTTGTGGGGGACGACCAAATCGGGTCCAAGCGCAAAAAGCTTAGTTTTCATTAGGAAAGCTTCCAAAATTCGTATTTATTTTCGATTGAAAAGTAAGCGTATTCCAATTATTTCAAAAACTTTCTTCGTAAATAAATTTCTTAATTTTTTCCCCGACGAAATTTTATTGCAGGAAATTAATTCGCCTACAAAGTTTTTCTCCTCACTTTAGCAATCGTATTGGAAAATACAAGTTTACCTGATTCGACGAAACAAAAACTCAAGTGTAATTATATCGGAAAATGCACTTTAACTGCATTTATTAAATAAATTTTGTTTTCCATTTGCTTGATATTTAAATATCTCTCAAGTACCACATGTTTGAAACCAAATTGAGTTTGCTGAAAAGCTACAAAATAATTTTAATCATGAAAAATGTTGCAAATATACATTTTCACAAAACATAATTAAATATTATGTATGAAAATTATGGAAAAGTGTTAAGGGAAACTCGAACAAGTTTAAAGAGGAACTTTGTTTATAATGAAGCGGTTTTGAGCGTTCGCAGCTGTCGTTCGCAATAACACGTCCATATACAGCTGAAAACTGAAATCGCCGCAGCTAATATTACATTTCGCCATTTCGGTGATGACCGGCAAGTATCACCCCATTAAAATTTCACGAATATTGTTCCCCTTTTATAAGTGGTGCGCCGCTTGTAAGAAATCGGGTTTTTGCAAAATTAATTTTAATTTTCGCTCTAGCACATGCATTTATTGCTTTTCCGACCGTAAAAAAATCTAATTTCAGCGCGAATTTTGCATAATGGATTGGTATGTGCATATGAAAAATATTCAAAAACATGACTATCGGATTATTGGATTAGCTTTAAAGATGCATGCAGGTTGATATGATCGCATTGCAAAAGTATCAAGTGCGGTACGTGTCTGGCATTTAGTTAACTGCTTTGCATTCTATAATAATGTGTTTCCAAAATAAGATAACTTCTTTTTCGGCAGCCAGCTAATCGGAATTCCTCTCCTCAACTTCCATCTCAATATTCGACAATCCTTAAAATTCTCACGTAGTATCGTTTAATCTGTTTCCCATTTTCCTTTTCCTTACTTTGCATTTGCATATGTCTATCTATCTTTCCACTCACTTCTTTTTTTTCGCCTTAAATGGATAGACCCACTTTATACAAAGATCGTGACTACTATCCAAAAAGGATAATAAATTATTAGGGATAATTAATTTATGTTTTGCTATAATTCATTCATTAAATTTGAATTGGGGTTAGAATTGTAAGTATCCGCGGTGTTATGCTGCCATCTAACGATAGAACGTTTAACTTCAAGCTTTATGGTTAAATGTTCCACCGGTAGAGGCCTGTAATCCTGCGAAAAACTGAAGTGTAGTATTCGTTCAGCTATTGCGTGGTAGATGGCAGCAAAAGTTTGAATTATTGAAGGCGCAAATATAAAAAAAGTTGAATATTTATTTAATTATTTATTTATTTAATTAGTTATTTATTTTTGTGCAGATATTGTGTATAACTATTTTATTTAAACAATTCTATTTTTATAATTTTTCTTAAACATTGACAATGGTTTTTAATTAAATAAAATAAATTAACCGATTCTAGTTTGCCAATTAAATTTCGATCCAACTAAAAATCCGTGTTACTAATTAAAGTATGGCAAAGAAGGTTATTTGATTTTTTACAAAAGTTCATTGAAAATTTTTGATCAAAGTTTATGAATGAATATTGTTGACGAGAAAAAAGTTCTAGTTAAATAAAACATCAAAAATCACAATAAGCATCAATTCGTTTCAAAAAATGCTGCAACAACAAACAAACTGAGATTGTCGTCAATGAAAAGCTAAGTCAATTTTTAACGATTTGTCTAATGCGTGAAATATTTTTAAAGTCAATTAAAACATTGAATTGAGAGGCAATCGAATCGCCAGTTATATAAATGAATGAGTTCGTTTTTGTAATTGTAAAAACCGCAAACGTATACTTTGTACATAATAATACAATAACAATATCCGGTCTAGTTGAATGGTCACTCATCTATTGCTTAAGTAAACATTTTTCGATCGTCGACCATCTCAGCAGATCGTCCAGTTCCATCTGTGATTACAAGAACTTATGAATAAATAACACTTTTCTTGTATATAATTTACTATACTTGGGATAGTCCGTAAAGGAATGAATGGGTTTGGAGTTTCTGCTTGGCTTCACACTGATCATCAATAAAAATATTGGTAAATTCTTAATAAAGTGACTGTTAATTTTATTATTTGTCTTCATCTAGCCATGAAGTTTATGCTGTGCGTTTTACAGAAATTACATACTTTTCATTTATTTCATATCTACGGTTCTCTATTCCGTAATTCTAATAATTAGTCGTTTATTTTTCCCACAAAAAATGCACCTTAAAGGAAGGGTAGGAAACTGAAAATGAAAACCACCCGTGCGCACGATATCCAAAAATCAGGTGCTTGAATTTTATTTCAGCTGGTTTTTGATAAATTTGTCATCAACAACTCAAAAACATGCAACAGGCTAATTTTGAGAATAGACGAATTAAATGATTCAAATGCAGATGCTTTTTAATTCGTAGTAATCTAGGAAGAGTAGTGGTTGGCACTCCAATTTATTTACCTACACGTGTTAGCTAGGTATATTTTAAACATTTAGTTTAAAATGGAATTGGTGATCAGCGATATGCGGAAGTTTCAGGATGTCACGAATATCGTGTGTGTAAATTGTACATTTCCTTCGATACATTTAATTCATTATAGTGTAGGTCTAGTTTTTCCATATTTTTTAGAAAAAAATAATTGATAGATACTTTGTTTATGGGCTAGTTAAGTTTGTAGTAAAATATTACTTCGTCTGGCGGAATTATTTACGCGCGACTTTAAAATTGTGTCGGGGCACCGTAGAAAAATTTTCATCAGCGCAAAATAAAAGTTTGGCGCCATATTTAAATATTTTTAATTAATATTGTCAACTGGAAATTCGTTAAAATATTTAATTTTAGCACCGTTTTATCGAAATTTCTTATAGATTGAACAAAAATGGATCAAGAAACTCCCAATAGTATTTTTTCATAAGAAATTATTTTTATGAGGCGAATTTTCTTAATCCGAAAAAAGTTTCTGCAGAATTTCATCAATATTTTGACCAGTATTTTTAATAAAATCAATAAAAAATTAATTTTTGCACCTGTATCAGGATAATAATCGAGGATGGACATCAAAAGAAGTGGCCTGACCCTGAGCGCAAAAATTTCCAATAAAAGCCACAATTTCAAACCTTTTCATTATAGTGATGATAAATTCGAAATTATAGTGTTCAATGTATGAGAAAATGCATTCATTGTTTGATTGACAAGGAAAAAAAGCATATCCTTAATTCGCATCGGTATTCATTAAAAATCAATAATGGTTTTATTGTGTGCAAAATATATTTATTTATATATATATTTTGTGTAAAAGGGATATATAATAATAATAAGCCTGGAAGATACAGAGGTCACTTTTAACTTATATAGTATATTTTTGATGGGAACAACACGCGATCTCGTGCTTTTCAATGGGCTTCAAGGGTCAGGAGTATTCGCTTCTCACGGTAACTAATGTGCCAAACTCATCAATACACGTTCAATAACAACTGAAACATTAACTTATCAAAGTGTAATTTTTGCAATTTACTAATTTTTTTCCGCATTTTTTCTTCGGGTATTTATTGGTCGTATCGAATGAAATAATAGCATATTTTCAAAGTTTTCGATAAGATCTAGCTTTCCAATGTGGACGGACTGAAAGTATAGAGGTAATAATCGGTGCTATTGTTCCCCGACTGATACATGAATATTTACATCTGCTTACCTTAATATCGACCATTGTTTTCTTTCATATTCTTGGAAACTGAACTTCTTAAATAGCCCACAACAATTATATTGAAATTAAAACGTACTATACACGGAAATGATAATTCTTTTATCCATTTGATTCATTCAATCTTCTTTCACTTTGTACTGTAAACGCTGCATGTTCAATCTCCGCTACAAGTTCCTATTTGCATTTTTGCATACACTTAGTAAATTTCAATTTGTTTTATCATCTAGTCCGTATAAATAAATAATTATTGACCGAATAAATATCGACAGGTGAACAATAAGTTTCGTAAAGATGCGCGATCGGCAAAAAATATTATTTCTGGCAGGTGAACGATTTTTCGTTTATTTCGCCAGAGGTTCTTTATTGTATTATTAGTGATGCTAAATGGGTTGATTATAGGG